>CM028677.1:23734328-24251828 GCA_016760335.1 Gastrodia elata
TTTATAATTAAGATTTAAAAAAAAAAATTTAATGTAACGCATATTGAAAATAAAAAAACAAATTGAATGCTGGATATGTAGTGTTAAGAAAATTGAATTTTTTTTGTTTAAATATTTTATATGAAAATAATTATATCAAATTATTAATAAATGCAAATTGAATTTATCATTACTTATATAAACACAATTCTTGCTTACTTATTTAATCATTTAAATAGTAATTATTAAAAAAGTGAAAGAAAAATAAATGGCCTACACACATGCATATTTGCAGAGTTATATTAGGATATCTTTGCAGTCCACAAACTATGACTTGAGAAAAGACTAAAGGTGACTGCTTTGTTGTCCAAATAATAGCTTAAAATGTATAAAATAGTCAAAAAGACAAAAATTCTACCAATCTATTTACATCCAACGGTTTGAATTTTTTTTTCCAAGTGTTTTAAGCTATTATTTGGACACAAAAACAGGCTAAGGAGTCAAGACTAAAGGAACATGTCAAGGAAAACAGAATTATCTCTTTAAGAGAATACATTCCGTCATTAAATCTTCTATAATTTCTTTAATGAAAGATGCATACTTCAAAAATACTTCAATTCCTCCCAAAAAAAACATGAGAAACATCAAAAAAGCAGGAGGGAACTGCAGATAACAATATTCATTTTAAGCTTGCAATAACCTTTTATAAAAATTTTTGAAGGAATAAATGCGGTACTGCAGCCTACTCCACAAATCCTTTAATCACTGCAAATTTTTCTTTTGAAAAAAATATTCTGCTCCTCTAAATAATGGAATAATCTGGAAATACAAAGCCAGAATGCTTCAGGCAGCCCACTCTTGAGTCGCCCTGAAACCGCTGTCAATACGTCGAGAAGAAATCCATGAAGCTCGCTTTTCAGCAGCATTCTGCCAAACAGTTCTGCCCACAGCTGCGGCGCCAAAAGCACCACCTGCCCGAACGATCTCAGTCCAAGCCACACCCGAGTTATCAGACCCAGCCTCTGCCAATAAAAATAAGCAACAATATTATGTTTATTCTCACACAAATATAATGCCTAGTTTATAAGTTCACTAATGTGCAATATCAAATGATTACAAAAAAGAAGAAATATTTAGATGCTGTATCTCTCTTGATGTTTTCAAAGTGCAATGTAGAGCACAGAGGGGTCCTTTACAGAACAAATTGTTCATCTGGTAATCTTGATATTACTTAACAAATATTAACGAACTTGTGAACATTTCTAGATATTTTTAACATAAACAACACTTGAACCCATAATTTTGTAAATGTAACATCTTTGTTGAGAAGGTCACTAGATGCCTGTCGTCTTGATTGAGAGCTTCAGTTTCTCTGTCAATGAGACAATGAGGTGCGCATTATTGAATAACCTAACCCACCTTTTGCGCATGTGAAATAGCGGCTTTTATTGATGTGTAACTTGCGTAGCCATTCTCTACTATGCTTCAGAAGCGAAGCAAAACATGATTTAAAGCGTGCTCTAAACAACATTGCCATATCTAGCACTTCAATTTTGGTATTTATCAAAAATAATATTGAAATTTGGATGATTGTAAATAATAATGATTTAAGTGATATGTAAATGAAGAACACAATTATTAAAGTCGGGCTGCAAATAAATAACAAAGATTGTTGTGATGCTAAGTATGCAAAGGTTTCCTAAAAAGAAATGTAACACAGTTTACTTGTGCTTATATTATTAAGGTGAAGGATTTCATTATATGATATATCCTATAAATCCTATTAATCATGATTCTTTATATGATGATCATTTATTTATTTTTGAATGATATTCATACATAATGCAATGAAATATATTGATCATATTTTTGCTTTAATGCCTCCGATTTTAACTAATATGAAAGGTTTAAATCATTAACAGTCTCATGTGATAGCAAAAAGTGCATCTTAGCTTTTTATATTATAAAAGACTTTTTTTTATGTTCGTGGATATACGTTACAAAACTATCTTGATTTTACCTTTTTACATATATAATACTAAAATCTTAAATATTCCAAAATTACTATCTAAATCTCCAATTTGACACAAAAAATAATTTCTTCTACAGATTCTAAAATCATTCAAAATAGAGAAATGAATATGACAAAATATTATTTTTGTAAATATCAAAATATAGATATTAAATATGCAAATATACAAAATTTATGTGTTGTACATGTAAAAATACCATTAAAATTGATATTATCATTATTTTCCCTAAAAGAAGAAGTTTATCCATATTTTCCTCTAACTCTATACATTTTAAACCCTAGCTCTGCTTGTTATTCAAAGCACGCACACTTTAAACCCTAAACTCAAAACCCAATTTTAATAAGAATCAAAGCTCAAGAGAAGAAGCAGGTGCAAACCTCCTGACTGGATTTGGTTGCTTTGGCATCTCCACAAGTCAAATTCTCGTTCTGAAGAAGAAAGGCGTCTGCAGTTTGAATAATGTCTCGCAGGAGGAAAACACGAACCCTTCGGCCTCTCGCTGATAAGATGAAGCATAAGAGATCCTCTGTTGCGGAAACAATGGCGTTCATGTCGAAGGATTTCCATCCATCAATGTATGCAGCCGAATCAACAGATATTTTTGCTTTCTCGTAAGACAACTCCGAAATAGCTGCAATCTGAAAACCAGATGTGTGTGAGGATGCATTTGATCAGAGATTTCATAAAATACAAAATCAACAAAAGGTATTAAGGATTAGGGACTTTTTACCTACTTAATGCCCATATCTTTGCAAATGCATATTCAACGCCAAAATTTTAATATTAAAAAAAAAAAACATTATCCTCTCCTCTTTTCTTAAGCGTTCGATATCTCATATCTACTTATAATTAGGAGAACTCTAAGATTGGTGAAGTGGTAGTATTTTATTTGTAACTATCAAAGTTTGGGTGCTGAATCACTATACTAAAAACATTTAGGTACTATATATATATAGATTCTTTTTAAATAACGTTCCAATAAAAGAACGGGGCATGCGATTGCACATTCTAAATTATTCAGGAATTACATAATAAGCCTTAATAATATCTTATAAAATATCACAGATATCTTTTATAAACATTTTAAAACAAGGTTTTACAGCCCCTAGTCTAATGATTGAGTCTCCTAAAGTAAGAAATTGAACTGCTTAAATAAATTTTCTGATTATCGCAATAGCCCATATCAATGTTTCCTTATTCTTTAGCACCATTTTATTAATTCATCAAGTAAGTTTGAATTCTATCTTCACAAAGTTTAAATCACCCAATCACCTTAGCTATACGTATTTATTAAACTAACAACATATCATTCCCCACATGAAATTTCATCTCCATGCAATGAGTCCCTTCACAAATATTTCTAATATGACTCGATATTCCAATAATAAGCATCTTTTAGCATATTGTCACCAAAATTTGCTTTGTATCTCTAGTTTCATGCACTTTCAATCCATATTCATTTAGTTTTGCAAGTTTAGTTTTTTCCAAAATCAACAAAGTTTATCTGAGCGTAGTTATCTGTAGATAACATTTAACCTCTCCCTCTTATGAATACTGTGTCTGTAAGGACTACATTTCACCTCTTTTCAACAGCTAGTACCAAAGCATAAAGGATCATTTCATATAGTTGTCCCTTAAGCTTGCCGGATGAGATACCAAGTCTTTTAGATAAAAGTACAGTATCAATTCAACGAGAAAAAAATATGCTCTTAGGCATGTTTATTTAAAACACAAAGCACCTAAGACTATGCATTTTCGAAATAAGCACACTTTCATGTTCACTTACAATAATGCCACCCTCATTTTCAAATGGTGAATACACTACAAATTGATAGTAATATGCATAAATATATTAGGTCCTTAGTTAATAATTTGAGTAGGTGCTTAATGTGTAAATAAATTAGATTTGGATGCTTGCTACAATTTTATCCCTATATATAAAAAAAAAAAAAAGCAAGTACCAAACGTTCAAGCCTGTTCCATCTAATTGAACCATCATTATGAATAAGAAGCTCCCTCAAAATTTTTCTCATGTCAGGATCAGGATCTGTGAGTAGTCTTCCAATCACAAACGGATATGCGCTCTCAATAACTTTAAAATCCGGATCCAAAGCTTTGGCAGTACCTTCCAAAGAACCCAGTGCTCTAATAACCAGAGCATAATCAGGAGGAAGTGAGAAGTTGAATTCATACATGATGTCATACAATTGGCTCATTACTCCCTGCAGTTAAATGCACAAACAATCAAATATATAATTTCATATTAGATACAAAAGAACTTCCTATCAATAGCACATCAACAAAAATAACAAGACAAACATAATCAATTAACAAGTTCATTCAGACTAATAAATTTATTTAAAACTGGTACTTATTGCATGTAATGAACACAACAGAAAACCTGTTCTCATAATTAGTTTACTGTCAATTACTTACATAGCACTATTCTTCTATTCAGATATCTTGCACCAAAATCATTTTAATTACATTCAAAACTAGTACCAGCTTAGATCCTTTCCATTGATTAAAAGGAGATAAGATTCCAGACGTTATTAAGCTCATGTGTTAGATCAGTTATCAAAATTTCGCACTAAGCAGCAGCCGATTCAAACAATCCTTTAGTTGTCCTTTAAAAGAGCAATTGAACATCAGCACCAGCAAGCAGTTAGTTATCATAATCAATCACGGTTAATTCTCTGTCAATGTTTATTCTATTTCCTTGACAGTTCAATTTTCTTAAAAGCATAGTATGTTGAAGTGCATCTAACGCTTCTACATCATATGTACTAAGATTAAAAAAAAATCTGAGGTTTTCTATTTGAGATCTCCCAAGAGCTTTGAGTACATCTTTATCTTTTACTTCTCTCCCTTTTGAGTCCTCTTTCCTTTTTTCCCCATGTTCATATCCTACCCCATATTTATATCTCAGATTATTGGAAAGTTTCATATTGAAAACTTTTGATATGTAAGAGTTAAAGAGAAACAAGTCTAATGAATTTAATAAATAATGAGCACTCAAGGACAAAAATATAACCTCATTTTGATTTTCAGATAAGGATTTAAGATTTGGATACCAAAGGACTCCTTATTTGAAGAAGATTTAACTGTAGTCAACTTTAACAATTCTCTGCTTAGCTACCAAACCCTATTTATAACACGAACAGTCAACCTTGCTAGCTCTATAAGATTTCCAAGTCATTCCTACGGCCTCAAATAACAGCCAACCCATATAGTACATATGAGAAAATTATCAAAATGATCCCTTAACTTTTGTAAAATGTTCAAAAAAGTCCTCAACTCTTTTAAACATTTTTTTTATCCCTTGACTTTTGTTTACGCGTTTTTTTTTATTCCTGTCGTTAACTCTTCCGTTAAACTTGCTTTTTCAACCGTAATTGGCCGCCTGATCCTGGCTGCTGGATTCCAGCAGCCGGTTCCAGATTTAAGCAGCCGGAATTGGCCGCTCGCAGCTGCTGGATTCCAGCAGCCGATTACAATTGAGAAACACAAATTTAACAAAAGAGTTGACGGCTGGGATAAAAAACACTTAAACAAAAGTCAAGGATCAAGAAAATCATTCAAAAGAGTTGAGGACTATTTTGATTATATTTTCAAAAGTTAATGAACCATTTTGATAATTTTCTCTAATACATACTTATTCAACGAATATTAAATTTCCATTATTGTTTACTATAATTCCTAAGAAGTTTATGTAATTATATTATTTTAAAGTTTATTTAAAGGCTGCTTCTAAACCTCCACTAATCAGCTCTTGAATTAATAAAAGTCTAAGTTTATTATTTGAGAGCTATAGCAATTTTGTGTAGATTTTCTATTGTCTTCTCGTCCCTTTCAATTCTACCCCTTCTTTTCCCTATATTCTTCTCCCAATTTTTCTCAACCCCTACAGCAAATTTCTCCTTTATTAATTCCTACTGCCCTCCTCTGCTGTACTGTAAGGCAATCACAGGGTTTGCTAGAGTCCAGAACAACAGCAGAATGTTATATATTTCTCCAGGTGACCACCCTGGTTGTCCTTAGCAAAAGAAATATCCTCCATTTGATGAATGTAAGATTTTCTTAGGCCAAAACTTCATTTTTAACACAGCCAATACAGGATTTCTCTCTTCACCAAAATACATCACGCAGCAGACACCTATAATTTGTTGTTCAGAATATTTTCTTCACCTTTTTGGTTCAGATTAGCATCAACAGCCCTATTTCCCTTTTAACCCTGTTAAACCTATACTTGGAAGGTTCCAGTCTATCAAGAACTGTCATAAAATTCTCCACTAATTATTACTCATCGACTGAACTAATAAAAGTAGTAAAAAAGAGTTCAGGAGATTTGTTGCCTTGCTTAACCAAGAACATATTTCTGGGTAGAATATGATTTTACATATGGCCAAATTTGTATATGATTCATCTGTCAATAAGCTTACATGCACGAATTGTCAGTTCGTCATTGTTCTATATAAGAAATATATTAATCATGTAGAATTACCAATATAACTAAAACCCATGCGCTTGGGTCAATATTTTGTTCAATACATGCACAAACTGCATGCAGAAATTCATATAAAATTAATTCAAAAATGAACATTATAAACTTTTTTATTTAACTTGCATAAGAACATATGAAATATAATATTGAGGAAAATATACCAGCTTCTAACTCACATCCGTAAACCATAACCTGAACACTGTTAGGAACTCCCACCTTATTATAAAAACATATAAACGAATAAAAAACAAGTAATATACTAAACAAGCTTCAATACTAATGAACATGTAAGTAAAGGTATATAGGATTCCAAGCCTTTCCATTTATTCAGTAAACAAAGTTCACTTTTACGTTGTCAATCTGTCCTGTATGATTCTCTCATCACATGATCACATGTAATATCAGAAAAAGATCAACATCTATTTTTTCAAAGCTAAATCTTAAACCATTGTGAATCTCACTTACATTGATACACTAACAAACCTTTCCAACGACATCAAATGCACCAGTTAAATTCTGATAACTGTTTGGCTGTATATGCGATTTGAGAAATGAGATTTGATAAATCTAGGATTTATCTAATTTTTTGGATTTACGGGTTCATCAAATTCTAATGAACTTGTCTGAATTAGATGATTTAGTTCAAATATCCTCTAAATCTCTAAATCCAGTGTCGCCAAACAGTAAAATACCAAAATTCTCAATTCCGAAAGTAAATTAGCACATCAACCGAGTAAGAAAAAAAACTGTGTTCTACGATAAGAACTCAGCTCTTATTTGAATTAATGAATAGCTGTAGTGCAGCCAAGGCCTAACTGCTTTTTCAAAACAAAGGTTCTTTCTTAAACTTAGCACTGAGTTCTAATTGAACAGAATTCGATTCTGTAATTGCCTGATCTATAGATAAAAATTTTGAGATGGAAAACTACAACTAAGCTTTTGAGTGACAGAATTTATTAAGCGGCTATTTTGTTTAAGATAAAAACACTAAAGTAAATAATTCCAGTGCAAAATAATTTCAGGAAAAACAAATACAGTGTAAATGCTTTTTGGCAACTTGGCTATATTTGATTTTTGGTCCGGTGTACTGTTATATATACATTTTATTAAAAAAATAAAAAACTGCAATCAAAATAGAGATTGGTTAACTACATGACTCAACTTGGCATGGGAAAGCTGGCGAAGATCGCTGAAGCAAGGACTCCAGCAAAGCTGGCAATGAAGGTGGGGCATGATTTGTTATGATAAGCTCGATCTAGGTCATTGCAAGCTTTGAACTGGCGGTGGCAGAGGTTGGCGAATCTCACCGATGGTTGACAAAGGCGGGGTTGCCGGCAAAGTCACCTGAGGGCTCTTAGAAGGCTACTCACAATTTTTTTCCTTACACCACACACAATAGTGCAACATTATAAAATTGCCCAATTTGGGCACAAAATTAATCTTGGGAAAGTGGTATTTTGGAGAAAAAAAAAACCTCAAATTTTATCTTATATCCAAACTGCATCAATCCAACCACATGGATTATAAAAAATCATGTAAAAACTTTATACCCAAAATACAACAAAGAACGCCTAAGTACATTTGTGCATGTAATCTCTTTCAGAACTGTTAAAATGACTACAGAATCATTAGTTTGTAATGTAGATTAATTCATTATTTCAAGCATTGTAGATAAGTAAAAGGAAAATCCCATTAAATACAACCATTCGTCTACGCTGTAATGTTGATCTATAGATATAAAGCCTGAAGATGGAAAGTTACTATGCTAGGTCTTGAGAGTGCTTGGATTTGTTAAGTACAGCGGATATACATGCACGTTCTTTCATAGCTACCAAAATTACTATAGAATTATCAGGCTGCAATTTACTTTAATTTAAATCATTCTTTCCAACATTGTAGATAAATTAAAGAAAAATCCAATAATATACATTCAAGAGGAAAAAAGAAGAAACACAGCTGTCATTTCATACTAGAACAATTTATGCAAAGCTTTACAAAAGTATTTAACATTAAAATTAAAAAGGCTTCAAGCAGTGACTTAGTATAGCATTCAAAAGGTAATAATCTATAAAATTAAATAAGGACAAACGCTCTATTACCAAAAACTCTGTAGCTCTCAGTATAATTGGTTGTCCATCATAGAGATAGATACCTTAGAACAATTTTATTGAAAACACAGAAAAGATACTTGCCAAAATAATAACTCTAACTATTTTAATTTTGCTTGAGTTGAGGCCCACATTGCGGCCTGGCCAACCGAAAGGAGGAGGATGGCCAGCCTGGTTTCAATTGAACTTCTTGGGGTTTGAAGAGTAGGCGGGCTTAGAGAATTTTCACCCCCGGAGTCACCACGGAAGGGGACTTAGTAGTCACCGGCAAAAGCGCCAGTCTTGGGCTTAATGCGACGTTCGAGAACAATAGGCTATATCGGTAAAACGCTTTCTTCCTTGGTGGAGACCACGGTGTTCGGAAACCAGAATCTTCGCGAACCCTTTGAGTTGTGGGTTGGACCCTCTACATTGTGGAACAATATATTCCCGGCTTTGCAACAGCAACTTGAGGGCACCATTCCTCAACTCCACAGCGCGTGCTCAGACAAAGAGATAAGGACTTTGGTGTGAAAGCTTGCGAGGCCTTCTGAAAAGTTTACTAACAGAGTCATCCTCTATAGTTTGCTGTTATTACCTTAGGGTTTATATGTTTTCTTTAAGTTCTTCTTGATTTTAAGGAGGTTTTTTCTTTTTTTACATTTCATTTCTCTAGAAAGTGTGAGTTGTAAAAAGACCCGAAAACAAAACTGTTGTAATTTCCTCTTGCTTATCATTCTAATTAAGAGACTATATTGGACAAATTGAATAGTTTGTGACTAAATTGGCTAAATTAAAATAGTTAGAGGGACAGTTTTGGCAAGTTTCCCCACAAAAAAGTCTTAAATCTTTCCATAACAATAAACACCGCATCTAGCACTCTTTCTAGATCAGGATATGTTGTCATTCATATGCTTTTTGGTAGACATAAGTACAATAATAACTGATGTCTGCGCAAGGTTCGACTAGGCAGTTTAAAACCATCAGGCATGGCATGCAATAAAAGCTATATAAATAGAAGTTTAAAACGCTTGAGAAAATTGTTGAGACAAAAAAACCAACAAATAAGACAAGAAGAACACATTAAAAACCTGAAAATCATTTGAAAGTCTTCTATCGCTGTTAAAGGATGCATGTAAAGCGTCTGCAACTAAGTGTGTATCCACTTCATCAGGAATAAATCCCAAAGAAAGAAAGTCATTTGCTAAGCCCAAAGAGTCTCGGTTAACAAAGTGCACAAGCTGAATAAAAAAGAGTAAGAATGTTATTTAGATACTCAAAAAGTGGAAATACACGATTGACAAAGTTAATAATCGCATAACAGCGAATTAGAAAAAAATGACGGTAGGATCCCCCTTAATTTGATGCAGCTACAATATATAGCTAAATAACGGGCTTTGGCAGCATCCACTTAAGAGTTTACATCTTTACGTTAACAATGATCAGTTGCAGGAGTTCTTTATTGAACAACGTAATGAGTTAAAAACCTACCTGAACATCTCTATTTTAGTCAAAATGTAAAGCAATAAGCATTTAGAAGTAGAATAAGAAAATCATAATTTTCAATAATAACATGGAGAATTATACAACAGAAGAATCCAAAAAAGAACCTGCAGGCAGCAGATTTTATCGTTCTTACATCAGGATGTAAATATGTGCTCTTAATTTTTTAACAGTTTAAAAGTAATAATATATTAATTTGTTATTTATAAAGAATCAATTTGGTTAATATTAGAAGATATGTGAAAGAAGAGTATAATCGAACAATTAGTGGTTGATAAAATCAACATATTAGGGGTCCTGGTTAATAATGATCACTCAAAAAGTGCAGAAATCACAATTATTCATTAATAAGATTTAGAAAGATTAAAATGAATCATGATGTTTTAATCCAATTTTCTCCAACGTGTATCAAAATTCATTTAGAAATAGAATTTAAGACAGTTTAATAGTGCAGACTCCCAGAGTAAATTATCCCACTTGACTATGACAAATCACTTACAACTACGAAGATAATTCAAGGCTCAAAATGTGTTTATCATTATATGTTTTGTGATTATGTGTCCTGTGAAATAAAGTTGGGTAGTTGAATGTAAACCTGATCAAGGTACTGTGGTTCCATCCTCCCATGACAATTTGAAATCCAATTTGTTAATGTTAAATGATATACTAAACCGTAACATCTTGGGACTCAAATTAAAAATATGGGTTACCTTATCCTAAATCCTAACTAATTGATTGGAATGTGCTAAAAACATACTGCATGGGTTTATCACCAACTCAGTGACTAACAAAAGGTTAGCCGTATAACTCTTAACAAAATAGTTTAGATGCATATAGCATGACCACTTAGAATTTAAGAGTTCTGAAAGTGAACAAAAAAGATTCAAAAACAAAACAATGTAGTTAATTACAAGTTTCATCTAAACTAACAAGCATCGGTCATAAGCGCAAGGTTTGTGATGCATATTTGTTGTAACGACCCAATATCGTTACTTTTCAAATTAGGTCAAAACCCACCTCAGACATCAGGACCTCGGGGAATTTCAAATTAGGGCAAATATAATTTCCATTAGATAGAAATAATTTTATATCAAAGTGCCATAGTTTAAGAGAATTCGGATAACAGAAACTCCCACTTTATTTTTCTGAATTAATTAAATCCAATTAATCAAGAACATTGAAATACGTATCAAAATTCATCGTTTTCAATATCGTTATGTTAAGTATATTATTTAAAAGCTGCTCGAAAAATTTCATCAAATTCTGAGCGCCGGTTTGATTGTGGTTAATTTTTGAAATTTAAAACTTCAAAAATTAATTAAAAATAAACTATTTGACTGAATCAAAATTTTTTGGCACGAGGATGTTCGTTATGTCATAACACACATCGGTGTCAAGTTTCGTTATATTTGGACGCTAAACGGCAAAAAAATAAGAAAAATTTAACTTCAAGTATTTTTTATTAAATTTTCCTTTATTTCGTTATATTTGAAACTTTCCGCACCTGGACATTTCCTGCGTCGTTTTGGCGTAGGAATGGTCGGCCAATTGGCCGACCAGCCCTATTCCTTTGCCCACCTCTCTTCTCTATAAACCCCACCTCTCCTTCCCCCCTCACACCACAGCAGCCCTCCTCCTCCCTCTCCCAACAGCCCGGCTAGCCCCTCCCTTCTCTGGCCACCCAGCAGCCCTCGACCAGCCCTCCAACGGCATCCGGCCACCCGGCAGCCCTCTCCTGCCACTGCCATCTTGCTACAGCCACCCCGGCCAGCCGTCCGACCACCCATTCCGACCTCTCTCCGTTATTCCGACAATCCTAATCCTAAAGGAAAGAAGAGAAGTTTAAGAGATAGAGAAAGCAAGAAAGAAAAGAGGAAAAATTATTTTGCTATTTCTTCGTTCTTTCATTTTATAGATATACTTAATAATCACTATTATAAAGATAATAATGATAAAATATCATCATTCACATTAATATGGTTCTCATTAATTAATAATGAAAACTATACATATGTTATAAAATGACTGTCTATTTCAATTCAAGCATTTTTATTTTATCATTTCTATTTTATTATTATTATTATTATTATTACGTTCTGCAATTTATACAGTCATTTTCATTGTCTTTCGTGCATTCTTATTATTAAAATGATAATAATAATGCCATTATAAATATTATTGCCACATCAGCACCTTAAAAATATGGACTTCTATCAAATTAAGAAAATGAAAGAGAAACATAATAGAAATAAAAATAATAATATTGGCTAAAAAGGCTAATTTAAAATATCAAAAACCTAAATGCAGATTGAGCGAACTGTTACTCATCCGAACTTTTGAACTTTTGAACTTATAGAACAAGGTACCAGATGTCTTTTTATCACTCTTGTTTAAATATGCTTTTTGCTTAGCATCGCACAAATTTGATAAAAGTGCTTTTTAAAGTCACATAAAATGATATATGAACAAGTTTGGATAAGTGAGAAGCAAGGGTTCCACGTTAATTTATATTTTTTGTCTGATCAGACAACTGGTAGGACGGGGCTGTCTGACATCGAGAGTCATAAGGAGCCTATACTGATAAGCCTTTGAGGGGGCATGTCTAGAGGAAAGTTGAGATATGTAACACAAAAATGAACCCCCATTTTCCTCGATTTTGTACTTGCCCAACAAAATCATATTTTGCCTCAGATATCAAATGCTAAAATTCTGTATTTATTTTTATGACTATAATTATTTTTATGCTAAGTTTCAAGTGCAATTGAAACAGGTTTGCAGGAATAAGTTTGTACAACTTTTATTTCTCATCAAATATTGATTATTTTGCTTATTATTTAACATTTGTAAAGATGACATCTATCAGTACTTAATTTCACAACTAACTGGTATTCGAATGCCCGCACTTTTGAAACATGCACAGGTCAGGAGTTCATCATCGAGGAAAGATGCTAAGAACTGAGCAGTGCTAATACTGCTACCTGCTAATCCACCGCTTTCTTTTTGACTCTTTCTACTTTTAAAAAGTTTGTAATTTTTCTTTTTTTTAATCTTTGTAACCAGAACTTGTGAATTAATGAATAAATGAGTTATGTTTGATGTCTATATGTTTGTCTCTTAAATCACTCAATATGATCCTGTGGCTAGAGTACTTGTTGTTACTGTTGCTATTGCTATCCCACAAGCAACCGATGCTGGATTAGCTCCCGCTGACCCGGCACCGGGTCCTCACATTTGTTGGGTTGGAAGTTGAATTGATGGACTTAATCATGTCAGTGCTAGGGATTGGTTCCATATCCCTTTGAGAAGTCCATTACTAAGTTTATAATAGGAACTACATCGATTAGAATGTAGGGGTTGACCTTGAAATATAATATTTAAGAAAACATGCATTATTTGAAACAAGGTTTTAAGAACTTGACCGGTCACAACAAAATGTTTAAGGTGCAAATGATAGATCATGACAGAACCAGGGCCAAAAAATAAAGTTATAATTATACATGTCCCTTAACTTTTAATGTATATTGTACTACAAATATGTAACAACATTTAAATTCTTAACTTTTAAATATATAAAAATATTTCTATCATATAAAACTTTTAAATTTTATATTTAATAGTACAAATATAAAACACTTAAATATTAATATTTATAAGGACAATACATAATCATATTATTTGAATAATTAAAAAAATTAGATTGGATGATAATTTTTATGTAATACTAGAAATTTACGTGGTAATTTCATAACATTTTGAATTTAAGTGTTAAACAATTTCACGGCGTGTATAAAATTTTATTTATACAAAGTCATGCTTTTATATACAAATGTATACAAAATTTCAAATCAGACGTTCTAATTTACAAGAGAAACCCCCTCATTATTACTTAGTCCCATATTGTTTTGAATTTATTATTTATTCGTGCATATATATATATATATATATATCTTCTTAACTAGGAAAAACAAATTAAAATGCACCCCAAAACTTATCCAACTAAAGCAAATCTAGCATGGTTCACCGATTTCTGGTTCAATCGCCATTTTATTTTGGTTAAAAGACGGTTCTATACAAATAGTTGAACCATACATGGCTGAACTAGTCGGTTGGTCGGTTGAACTGGCCAGTCTGATTCAATTTTTTATTTATTGATTTAAAAAGCCTAGCTGGTGGCCTTATATATAAAGTCATGCCATTTATATAAAGTGGCCCAAGGCATATGCATGCTTCAATTGCAAGTCAATTTGATTTATTAGGGCATATTGATCAATTAAAAACCAAAGGACCTTTAAGCCAATTAGAAGTTCAAATACTGTACAATTAATTAAAAATGATAACCTACTAGGATCATTTAAATCAACTAAAATAAAGATAAAAATATTATCTCATAGAACTGCTAGCATTAAAACAATAATTAATTAAATTACAGCTTAACATGATTCATTAGGACCCTTTTGGTGGTCTAGAAATCAAAGTAACCTAGGATTGGCAATTTGTCTAATCAGCCAAGTTCATATTGTACACCTCACTATATTATTTATTTAAGTTATTTTATGCATGTTCTTTTTATGTGTAAATACTTAATAATATTTATATATTGATTACATCTAATCTCAATTGACTTAAAATGTAACATAAAAGAAAGCATATGCTCACAAGCTTAAAGATTTGACATTGCAACATCTTTGTGAATGATGTTCGAATAATGTAATTTAATTCCATAGGTCAATAAGTGTTTAATAATAAAATGATGGTATATAGTCACTTTTGATGATTCACTCTTACCTATCTTTATAATATTAAGCATATTTATCAAAATAATGATCACTATATTTAATAGTAAGAAAATAGTGATAAATATGTACTATAAAGATAACTAGTAAATTTTAATATTTGAAAAATTAACATGAAAAACTGTTTTATACAAGCAATATCATTCATTTGTAATGATTAAATAGGGGTAGGGCAAAAGGTTTGCGCGGTACTTATAAAATTCTATATTTTAATAATATTAATTAATTACCTAATTCATTCTTAATATATTTAAAAAAATGTATAATTAATTAAGAGGCTATTTGGATTGAAGTAAAAGGGGGGAAAAAAATCGGTGAAATGAGATTAACTGCGTTTAGTTTGAAATAAAACTAGTGAAAAAATTATATATTGTAATTCGATTTTACATTCGTATATATAGAAATGACATAATCCAATTACGCCCAATTCGGCAAAAAAGCGGAGCGAGAGCCCCACTTCCGTGACGCAAGAGCCTCTTCTGCGACTGCGATGCGAGCGCCTCTTTTGCAACTGTGATGTGAAGTGACGAACATTGGGATTAAGAGGTTGTACATTAATGGATAGAGATTTGAACTGACCCGAGGAATTCACACATGAGAGATGGAAGAATGAAGTAGAGAAGAGGGAACCCTAAGTAAATCTATTTGAGCACACAGATTCAGCAATGGATTGTTATATAGAACAAATAAATCAAAGCTTTTCGATAAAAAGTAGAAACAATTCAAAAATCAAGAGGCAAGGGTGAACCCATAAAGTAGAAATCATAAGCTGCGGCAATGAGCTGAGAGCTCAAATTTGAAAAGGTGGCCTTCTCATTTGCCCTTTTCGTCTTTTCTATTTTAATTATAAGAAATTGTCCCTTAACAAATATGGCGTACTACCACAATAAATTATAATATTTGCATTTTGCACAAATGCATAGACAGTTCTACACCTTTGAGATTATGTTTTAATTTTATGCATCATTATTCTAACTCAAGCATTTAGAGATGTTAAGTTCAAGATGTTTTAGTTAATCTTAGCTTTTATGCATACTTGAATTAGCAAAGTAGCTTAAATCTTTAGGTTTATGGGGTCTGGAATATAAATTTTACTTTTTTAAGCTTCTTGATCTAATAACGTTTTTCAAATTTGAACATTAGACTTCTATAACTAAATAATATACAATGATTTATTTTTTAAAACTTAATCAATTGGTGTGATAGCATATCCTTTTGGGTTTGTGAGCTAAATATATGTTTGGTCTTTAGAAAAATTTATAGTGGTTCAACTTGTGCAGGCGCAACACTATAAGTTTATGTTTATAATTTAAACTTTTTAATATATTCTTTCTAGATTTTTGGGGTTTTTATGGAGATGAGATTAACTCTCACTATGTAAAGATTGTCCTCAATTTGTTAGGAGGTTCTAATAAAAAACCTCATTGGTGGCAAGACCCTTAGATTGAGTTATAATTTAAAAGTACCAATCCAATGCACAATATCATCCATGAGAACTGCAATAATTCCCTCATCTTTTTTTATATGGGATTATAAATTATCAATAGAAATCAACTTTGATACCATCAAATATAAAATTTTCTTTGTTTATTTTAAAATCTTCAACACAATGTCCCATAAAATATACAAGCTATCATTCAAGATGAAAAATATAAAAAAGTCAATATAATAGAGAATAGCAACTATAGGTATCAAAGTGATATCCTTTCCTCTATTAATATCAATTTACAATCAAAAAAATCATTGATCCTTTTACGTTGTCCTTAATTTACACCATAAGCAAATCTTAAATGCACACCAACTGAAAAAAATCTCATTGGCTTGAAAAAAATGTGCATTAGAAACCCGCATGCCACCACAAAATATGCAATCTAATACCATAATGCCAACCTTAAAAACACAACTAAACACATCTAGCTACACCTATCCCACTGAGCTTATACAACCTCCATTGTCGAGCTTTCTCAACCACTACCAATGTTGCTAATTAAGAAACCAGTAAAAGGGATGGCACAGTTGTACAATAGTGTTCCAGAAAATAATTGTGTAAGGAAAGCTAACCACTTTGATAAGTCCTACACGGTAATGTTGGGGAATATCTCCCATCATACCAAAGTCAAAGTATGCAAGAGACCCATCGTTAGTAGCCACAAGATTTCCTGGGTGTGGATCAGCATGAAAAAAACCATCCTCGAGTAACTGTCTCAAAGAGCAACTAAGTCCCTGCCACATCATGGAATAAATGGATAAATGTTTCTTCTATTTATAGAAATATAAAACATATCATTTTAGGGAACTGAAATCATCATCAGAAATTGTAAAAAAATTTTAATGTGCAGTTCGTCTAAACAAAGAAAATAAACAATGCCACGAGTCCAACAAACACTCAAGTAAAATACCGGAAGACATGGATCATCAAGGGGATGGGAAAAAAAATCGATCAGACTCCTTCAAAAAAAAAAAAAATTCATGCCTACTGGAATGTTAGGAGTTTAGTTTTCTTGATGTGTTGGTGGGAACCCAACTACATAATGTGCTATAGATAATATTAAACAAAATAGTTTTGTTGTTCTCAGAAAGTTTTAAAAGCACTTAATATCTTTATCTGAATGTGCCATAAAAAAACAAAATCAACCAAATATCCCTCCTGTTTTTGAAGGAGTGGTTCCTCCAGTTTAAATCAGTGAGGCCAAACAAAAATAAACGATGCTCAAAATAAGTCCTTTACAAATGGCATAAAAGAATTCAAATTGAAGAAGGTGAGAAACATCTGTGAGGGAATCACACAAGCTACAGTAAGCAGATATGTTAAAGGTCCTGAAGTATAACAATGATCTATAAAGGTTTTCTATATCAAAATCAAACAAACCAAAAAAAAAAAAAAAAACACCTGAGAGAAGACTTCCGCATTCAAATAACATCATAATTGGTCAAAAATAGTCCAATGGTTATATCAAATTAACCAATTATATCCCAAATTATTAATAGTCTAATGCCACCCCAACTATTTAATATACCTAATTTAGTCCAAAAATTCACTTTGAGCCTTCAGCTAAAATCATAATTTTCTTGGGACTAAATTGGTCTCAAAACAAGTGGCTAAATTTGAAAAATTGAACAGTTGGGCGCTATATTGCACATAATTAAATGCTATATTACTAAATTGAACAAACAAAGTAAAAGGGATTTTTGGTACAAATTTCTTTCACATAATATGTCCAATGGTTATATCAAATTAACCAATTATATCCCAAACTATTAATAGTCTAATGTCACCCCAACTATTTAATATACCTAATTTAGTCCAAAATTTCACTTAGAGCCTTCAGCTAAAATCATAATTTTTCTTGGGACTAAATTGGTCTCAAAACAAGTGGCTAAATTTGAAAAATTGAACAGTTGGGCGCTATATTGCACATAATTAAATGCTATATTACTAAACTGAACAAACAAAATAAAAGGGATTTTTGGTACAAATTTCTTTCACATAATATGAGTTGTATTATGACATCATTACAAAAGAATATAAAAGTCTTTACTTTGAAGGTTCCATCTAGTTGATATCTTCAGCGAAGAACACAAGAAAAAAAATTTAAGTTAAAAAAAAAACAAACCGAACAGAAATTAATATTTCTCAAGATAAGAAGATGAGGATAAGGAACAAACATTTTCCATTGCAAATGTGATGGAAATTGCATTAACACACAATGCAAACATAAATTAAATTGTTGTTGAAACATATCGAGACAGAATTGTAAATTCTCTGGTGAATATCAATTTCTGCCATTAAAAAATTTGGCATGAATCATCAACTATATCCATAATATTGCATCTCATACAGATCATAAATTACAACCATTATATTACATTCAGCATGTTACTATTTCCTCAGATTTATAAATTTCTCATTCTATGACAATAAATTCCATAGACAGTTTAAGAGCTATCTGGTTTGGGATTTACTTTATGGATCAAGAAAGTTCAAAGATATGTAATCTGCGAAGCTGTGCGCTTATTTCTTTTGGCTTTTAATTATTCTATTCAATTTAAGCTATATAAGCTATATATAAGTAAAGCTGCTAAAGCGAATTAAGAGTAGCTAAGTTAAGCTAAACTAAGCAAGATATATGCATATTGAACAACCACTAGTTTTTTCCACTATAAAAGGCTTATTCTAATGTAAATAAAACTTATTCAAAATTGTGAATATTTGTAATCACGATATTCTTCAAAGTGGTGCAAGAGCAATGAATCTTCAAATGATTCAGTCTCTTGTTCTGCATGATGCTGAAATTTACGTTACTCCAATAACATCTTCAATTAATTTTTTTTCTCAAGTTCTTAATAATGGTTTTTCTTTGAGTTTTAGGATGTCATCACATGTTATAGGTTGAAAAATCATATAGGCATCAAATGTGGGAAAATTTTCCAAGATATTTCAACTCTTACAAATAATTTATGATTTATACATGCTTAATCTCTATTCTTACGATATAAATATATTGCTTATATCTAAATTACAAATGAATTATATTTTTAAATTATTTTAATGGAAACTTTCTTGAATTCTCTCCTTTTTAGCATTCATGCATTTTTTCCATAGGTACCTGAATCTTTAGGTTGAGTCAATATGACACTTGAAGTGGAAAAAATAACCATAGAAAATGACTAAACAAAAAGATCTTTTTTAATAGCCCAACTAGCCGAGGTCTTAAATCAGCATAAGAAAGAGCATATAATTGTTTATGATAGAATGAATCACCATGAAAATGATCAAAATGATAACTGGATAATGAAAATGGTTCTAATCATTTAAACGAACCATTTACCCGAACAGAAATTTTAAATGTTTTAATGAGTACACATTTGATTGAAATCAGAGAACAAACATGAAAAAAAATTCATCATAATGATGTTGATGATGTTGGAATCCAAAAGGTAATGATAGATGCGTCCATTTATGATTGCCAACATGATCAAAAGATTTATAACTAATGGTCAATGAGTATGAAATACATTTTTGAATAGAAGGTCAAATATAGAGAATGCTAAGTTATGGTCACCAAACATAAATTAACGAAGAAACCTAAATTTTTTTGCCTAGAAATGAAACATCTAATGAAAGATTAAATAGGGAGCCTGCAATCACTTGGATAGAAATGAAAGCAATACTGGAAAAAGCAACTACCAATTCCTTAAATGAATCATCTCTTAAATGAATACAACACCACGTTAAAATAAGAAACCAAAATTGTTATTGAGTATACAAATAGTTTGAAGAGTTGCAATTGCATTATGAAATTTCTAAGAAACCCAACACCACCTGGTTTGGGCTCATAATTGCTCTTGGACCAAATATTAAAAGAGCGATGATCCCATAACAAATCACATCGGTAGCACCAAGGATCACATACCCTTGGATCTATAATCTATGCCAAGAACCCCAACTGCTAAGAAAGTCACCGCATTCAAACATACCAGTCACACCCAAACATCCAAACTCATTATATCCATGAAAGACAGCCTGAGCCTATGCGTTTATATAATGGTCAATAGTACATCATCAGCCGGGATCAAATTCCACGGTTCATTTGCAAGGGGTCCAAGAGCCTCCCAGGGAGGACATATGTGAGCCCGATGCCAATTCAGCGAGAACTCTCCCAACATTAGGTATTCACAAATCGCAGGATCCTAATGAGCAATTTAAAAGAGAAGAGATACACATACTCTCATTCATCATAATTCCATATTACAAAATAACCAAAGTACGCTTCTTACATTGTTTATCATTTGAAACAAAGATAAACTGAAATAAAAAGAAAATAAATAGTAGCGACCCCGATCTATCAACAACTTGAAAATCTATGATTAATACTGTAAAGTTCTTATTTGAGTTCTCCCAAAAGTTTCTAACCTGATATTGTAAAGAAAACATTACCAGGATTGGAATTTCCAGTAATTAAGAAATACTCAAAGTATCGCAACAAATAATAAAATATTACATTTTCTATTAGCAGAAATGTGATTAGCAGAAATAAAGATGTAATAAAAATACAGGAAAAATATGGTGAATACCGCAAAAAGAATAATTAAACTAAATTCCTGCAAAAATAAATTCTTTGTATAATAATTTAGATGTATGTTACTGATATCACTTTTTCGGTAATCAATCAAACGTATATTACTAATGTCATTTTTCCAATAACCAATCAAACATATAATATTGATATCATTTTTCTAGTAACAAACTAAACGTATGTTACTGATGTCTGTTCCAAATAACCAACCTAACTATAAGAGGATGTTAGTTTCAAACAACCAATCAAGCATCAATATGAATTTGGCTAAGTGCAATATATTGGATACCTTTTTGCAGTTGATCGAATCTATATAAAGTTTTGATATGTTAAAAATTAGTTTCTTAACTTATTATAAATTTCATTATTTTTAACAATAAAATTATAGTTTTGTGAAAACATTTAGAATTTATAATATTGAGATGATAATAAAAACAAAATAGTATAATATTTATAAGAAAATAATATTTAATTTCTTATTATTGATCCTTCTATTATGTTCTCCCTCTCTGTTTCCCTCTTTTGCTTCTCTCTTCTCTTCTAATTCTTTTTATATGAAAATTATCACTTCCCTCTCTTTTCTATCTCTCTCCTCTCTTCTCTTCTTCTTTTTTTTTATGTGAAAATTATCACTCCTCTCTCTCTTTCTCTTCTTTTATGTGAAAATTATCACCATGCTCTTTTTTTTTTCTTATGTGAGAATTATCACCTCTTTTTCTCTCATTTTCTCTCTTCTCTCCATGATAGAAAGAATTTAAATTGCTGAAAGTAGCAATAATATTAATAATAGTGTTATTATTATTATTATTAATGATGATAATAATAATAAATAATAATATATAATATAAATGACAAAAATTGAAATGACTGAATGAAATTGTAGAACGTAATAATAATAATAATAATAGTAAAAAGAAAAGAAAATGATAGAATTGAAATGACTATATTGAAAATTACAGAAATTAATAATAATAATGATAATAATAGAATAAAATTGAAATAACAGAAATTAAAATTATTGAATTGAAATGATAATAATAATAATAATAATATATTCGTTATTATCATTATTATTAATGATACAAATTTGAAAAGACATAATTGAAATTGCTGAAATAGAAATAATAATAATATAACATGTTTTATTATTATCATTATTATTTAATATAAATGATAATAATAATAATAATAATAATAACATGTTTATTAATATCATTATTATTTAATAATTATAATAATAATAATAATAATAAATATATTATTATTATCATCATTATTATTAAATAATAATGATAATAATAAAACATGTTATATTATTATTATTATTATAATAAAACATGTTATATTATTATTATTATTACTATATTATTATTTCCATTCAGCAATTTCAATTATATCATTTCAAATTTATATCATTAATAATAATGATAATAATAAACATATTATTATTATTATTATTATTTCAATTTAGTCATTTCAATTACTGTTATTTCAATTTTATATTATTATTATCATTACTAATATTATTATTTTATGCAATTTTTAATAGTCATTTCAATTTTATCATTTTCTTTTCTTTTACTATTATTATTATTATTATTATTAATTTCTGTGATTTCATTCAGTCATTTCAATTTATCATTTTTATTATATATTATTATTATTATTATCATTATTATTATTAATTAATAACACTATTATTAATATTATTGCTACTTTCAGCAATTTAAATTCTATCTTCTATCGAGAAGAAAAGAGAGAAGAGAGAAGAGAGAAGAAAGAAAATGAGAAAAAAAAGGTGATAATTCTCACATAAGAAAAAGAAAAGAGAAGAAAAGAGAAAAAAAAAAGAAGAAAGAGAGAGAGAAGGGTGATAAATTTCACATAAAAGAAGAAAAGAGTCGAGAAAAAGACAAAGGCGAGTGATAATTTTCACATAAAGAAAAGAAAAAGAGAAGAGAGACGAGAAAAAGAGAAGAGAGAGAGAGAGAAAATTGATAATTTTCATATAAAAAAGAAGAGAAGAGAGAAGCAAAAGAGGGAAAGATAGAGAGAGAGAAAACAAAATAGAAGGATGAAGAAGAAAATAAATATTATACTATTTTGTTTTCATTATCATCTCAGTATTATAAATTCTAAATGTTATTTTCACAAAACTATAAATTTATCGTTAAAAATAATGAAATTTATCCTAAGTTAAGAAGCTAATTTTTAACATGTCAAAACCTTATGCCGATTCGAACTGTTGCATTTTTGAAACTTGGAGAAAAAGGTAATATATATATATATATATATATATATATATATTTTGCACTTATATATAATTTATTGCTGCTTAGCTTTGCTTCGAGCCAAGTTCATATTGATACTTGGTTATATAAAACCAACATCCTCTTACAATTGGGTTGGTTACTGGGAACAGACACCAGTAACATACATTTGGTTGGTTACTAAAAATATGACATCACTAACATACATTTGGTTGATTACTAGAAAAATGACATCAGTAATATACGTTTGGTTTGTTACTGAAAAAATGACATCAGTAACATACGTTGGTTGGTTACTGAAAAAATGATATCAAATAACATACATCGAAATTATTATACAAAGAATTTATTTTGCAGGCATTTAGTTTAATTATCCTTTTTGAGCTATTTATTATATTTTTCATATATTTTTATTACATTTTTATTTTCGTTAATCGCATTTCTGGTGATATAAAATGTAATATTTTATTATTTATTGCAGTACTTAGAGTATTCTTTAATTACAGAGAATTCCAATTTTGATATTATTTTCTTTATAATACCAGGTCAGATAATTTTAGGAGAACTCAAATGAGAACTTTACAGTATTAATCATATATTTTCAAATTGCTGATGGATCAACATCACTATTTTTTATTTTCTTCTTTTCTTTTTTTTTTAATTTATTTTTGTATCAAATGATGAACAATATAAGAAGTGTACGTTAGTTATTTTGTAATATGAAATTATAATGAATGAGAAATATTCTTTGGCTTTATGTAGTATATACCTTGTGTTTTAAATTGCTCAATAGGATCTTGTAGTTTGTGAATACTTAACGTCGGGATAGTTCTCGCAGAGCCGACATCGGACTATTACATTTGGTATCAGAGCTATAAATTTGTACATCTCCAACCTCTATCTAGGTTAGAGGAGTACTGCACTTTCTCCCATATAAGGCTTTATGAGGGGCCATCCCAATACTCGAATGGTGTCTATTATTATACACAAATTCTATTAAAGATGTGTTTTCTCAACTACCACCAAAATCTAAAATACTTAATCATAACAGATCTTCGAGTATTTGATTAATCCTTTTAGTTTGCCCGTCTATTTGTGGATGGAAGGCGGTGCTTAAGGTTAGCACAGTTCCTAAATCGTGATGTACCGCTTGCCAAAATCGAGAAATAAATATGTTATCTCAATCCGAGACTGACTTTTGAAATTCCATAGAGCTTGATTATTTTTTTGATATATATTTTGGCTAGCTTTTCAACAATGTCTATTTGTTTAATAGGAATAAAATGAGTTGATTTAGTCAAACGATCTACTATTACCCAAATTGCATCTGCTCCTGAACGATTCCTGAGTTATCCCATGACAAAGTCCATAGAAATGTCAGACCACTTTCATTCTGAGTTTTTTAATGGATGCAAGAGTCCACCTGGCCTTTGATGTTCAACTTTTACTAAACAACACACATGATACTTAGCAATATATTCAGCCACACTTCTTTTGAGTTATGGCCACCAGAATACTTCCTTTAGATCCTAATACATTTTGTTGCTCCTGAGGTGAATTGTATATCCTGAGTTGTGAACTTCACTTAGTATCTAATTTCAAATGGATGCATTATTAGAGACCCAAACCCTTTTTCATGATATATATATAATTCCCTTGATGAAGTCATAAGTCTGTCCTGCGTCCGTTCTCTAAATTTGTCTTTAGTTTAGAATACTCTGGGTCACTTTCTTGATTGTTATTTCATCTAACTCTTGGTAATCACTTTCTTGATCCATCATTTTTCTTTACAAAAATAACTGGAGCTCCCCATGGTGACATGATGGGCTTTATAAAGCCTTTTCCATTAGTTCTTGTAATTGTTCGTGTAGTTCTTGCAGCTCTTTTGGGGCTAGACGATACGGTGCCTTTGGCAATGGTTGCGATCTATGTACTATGTCAATAGTAAAATCAACTTCCCTTATTAGAGGTAGGCTAGAAAGCTCATATGGTAAGACATCAGAGAATTTTCTTACTACTCTAGTTTCAGATAAAGGGGTGTCTTTTTCCATTTCATTTATCATAGTAACTAAGTATGCCTCACACCCTTTTTGAATAAACTTTTCTGCTTTCATAGCGTTGATTAGCGAGACGTTAATACTCATTCTGCCTATGAATACTTCTAGTTTCCCTTATCCTTTAAGGGTAACCTTCTTCTTTCAACAGTCAACGACAGCTTCATATTTACTCAACCAATCAATCCCTAAAATGATGTCAAAGTTCATTATAGGGAGGATTTGTATAGTAGCCTCGTATACCTTTTCATGAAAGACGGCCGTAGCTGTGACGACCCCAATATTGAAAATCACTTAACTCAATATTGATACGTCACCACAATACCTAATACTAGATTAGAAAAAAGCTAATCCAAATCATTAAGTATTGTGTTTGGCCAAAAATTTAGAAGAGGGTCTTAAGTTAAGATGGGAAGAAAGTTATGAATGGTAATTAGAAATTTGTAAATAAAGATGCAACAATGGATTTTAAGAATGAAAGATGGTAGAATTGAACATACTATTTATGAAAGAAGACATGAGTACATGCAATTGTAATCTAAAACTAATGAACTACTTACATTTAATCTTAGACATAGGATTCTAATTATTTATGGGGAAATTAACATGTGACTTATGGGTTTATAAATTTTCCCCAATTATTCTAAGTCTAAATTTTCTTAAAAATTTCAGCAAAATCTTCTTTGTAAATGGTTAAGGAAACACCTGCAAAAGTACATGCAATACTCCCATTCCAATGGGAGTTATAATTTATAAGAAAAGACATCCTAATCTTTCATACATTCAATCCATTTAAACTCCAATTCTAATATAGAGTTCAATCCTTTTTATAGGATTGCTCATTTCCAATTCTAAATAGAGTTCAATCCTTTTTATGGGATTGCTCATTTCCAATTCTAAAAGAAAAAGGGAGAAAAGTACATGTGTAACAATTGTCTAAACTATGGTTTATTTCATCAAGACATTAAATATTCATAGGAAGATATGCAAAGACTTAATTAATACACAAATTTAATACATTTAATTCCCATTCATACATTCATTTACTCATCCATTCATTCATCACAAGCATTTAAGTATAGTCTAAGCTCCAACAAGTATGGTAAATTAAAGTAAATAACATTATTACAAAACAACAGTAAACTGAATAAGAAAAGAAAATTTACAGCTCACTTGGAATTCTTAATAAGCTATAATTTATAATATATGATAGGCGGAAGCAATTTTAGTTTTTAGCGCTTGGTCCAGCTCCACTAGCATCCAAGTGCACCCGATCTATCACATTTTGACATTTAAATGTGATAGGGCAAAGCCAAGAAATAAAAAACCTGGTTAGACTAAACAGTCTAAGCACAATTTAAGATTGGCTAAACATGCTATTGTTATAATTGGATATCACAGTTCTAGTTACAATGCAAGCACAAGCATAGGTGCAATATGATAAGCATACAAACAAGGGAAGGAAAAACAAGTGAGTAGAATTGCTCACTTAATCAAACATCCTAGCCTACAATCAATACAAGGGTGAAGCATCCTAAATAGGCTAGAATGAACTAGTGTGCATATGAAATTAAATGAAATAAAGCATGATATGTTCAAATAAACTTATGCTTAGTAAGGAAAAATAAACAGTGAAGCATTTAAATGGAGTTATACAACATTCACTGTAATCTAAATAAACTATAAACAAGTAAAGTACAGTCCTAAATCATAGAAAATGCATAGTGAAGAAATTGAAGGAATAATCTTAGATTTAAATCTAAGATACACATAGCCTAGGACTATGTAAAGTAGTATAGCTAAAAGCTATGGTGAATCTTAACAATCTATAAGATTGAAGATCTCACATGTTTATTAATTAAAGTTATTTTAATCTATACTCATTCTGTGGGCATATTCAGAATGAGATGAGGAGTTAAACACGTCTGTTTAACATCTAAGAAAAATGGGGTCCATACCTAAAACACTCACATTCTCCCTCTAAGAATGCGATGTCTCCTTATTACTCCATTTCAGTCTGCCCTAGACTGGTCCACCATATAGAACCCCTAATAATTTTAGGTGAAAGTTTTGTTCATGCACAATATTTTTATGAATGATTCAATGAATAAGGCTCAAAGCTAAGCAAGCCAACAAGAGAAATTCAATATTTGCAACTAAGTGATATCTAAAGTTATCTAATTTTAATGATCTACTTAATGATTGGAGCTAATTGAGCTCCCAATTAACTTTGAGATATTGATCTCAAGTTAATTGTAATATAATAGTAATTAGGATTTTGAAAATTAATAGATTCAATTCATTTAATATGATGTGACAAAATAATTTGTAAATATAAAGATTATTATTAGAGACTAGCTCTTAACCTCTTCCTAAACCATAAGATCTAACTTAAGAAATTTGAAACTAATGAAATTCTACTACTAATCATTATGGTTTTCTAGCTAGTTATAGTTTGAATGTTCTAATCAAACATATTAATCTAGCTAAGTTACAAGTAATTGCAAAGTTTAGGATAAGTACTTACTAGACTTAAGAACTACAAGTTTTAGGTTTACTATTAATGTATGTTAAAAAAATTCAATAGGCTCCCTAAACTAATCTAAGTAAGTTAAGGATACCTATTACTATATCTTAATTTAACAAAATAAGTTTTAGAGATTATGATGAATAAGCTAAGTATTGAACTAATCACTAAAACTAGATCTAGTTGGTTAACAATTCTACAATTATTAATTCATTAAGATTATTTATTCTTAATGGTTTCAACTAATAGACTTAGGATCCAACTATGGATCAATTACAATTCAAATCCTAGGGTTTCTACCTTAGGGTTGAAAAGTGAATTAAGCACTTGACAATTAATTCGCATAACTAGGGAATTGAGAACTAAGCTCATAAAAATATTATCTAAGTGCCAAAGGAGATAATAAATGTGACAAGTTAGCTATCCTAGGGTTTATAACACTTATAGTAAGCTACATAAAAATTTAGGTTAATCACAATAACACTAAGTGAGAGTCAAAAACCTATTATCATAATTTTATTGTCCAATTGAACTCTTTTATAATTAAATGAAATCCTTATTTCATAAGGAGAAGATTGACACTAAGTTTGTCAATTTTGGACAACATTGGAAAATTAGGGTTTTAATGACTCCTAATTAGGTTAAAAAATGATTAAGAAAATTAGGTTTTACATATTGAATTTTATTCCATATTATTGATCCTCATATTTTTGTGAGTCAAATGGACTATTTGACCTTTTGATTTGGAAATCAATTGATCAAATAGGTCACAAGAAAGATTAATATAAATTTTAAAATTTATTAATTAATCCTAAATATTGACTCAATAAAATATTTATCAAAACTAAAATTAAATTTAATATTATTGATCCTCAAAATTTTGTGATCAAAATAATATATGAATTTGTATTAATTGGAGTTGTAATTTTAAAGTTATGATTAAAACAATTTATGTAAATACTAAGAATATTATTTTATTTACACATCCTCCAATAATACAAATCAATTATTAAATTAGGCTATCATTCAACATTTAATAACACAACATTTATTTAGACAACAGAATTAATTGAAATACAAAAATTCATAATGTCAACTACAGAAATTAAATTTTTCTTAATTATTAGTTTAAGTATTTCATTAATAAAATTAATAATTAAGATGCTAAATTCTATTTAAACTAAAAAAAAAAATCGCACGAAGCACAGCGATCACTTGAAGGAATCCTCGACTGAAAATCGCAAGGGATGCCTGTCGTCACAGGCGAGCGGATGGGGGATCGACTGGCCAGGATGAAGCGTCGTCTCCTTCGCCATCTATAAGGGGGATGCCGACAGGAATGCCGACAGGAATTGGGGAGGTGCCGACAGATTTTCCGGAAAGTAAAACTTGATATGCGCGTAAAATGGAAGAAGATGAAGACGGACGTACCTGAAGATCCCGCACAGAACGGCTCGTCGACGGAGGCTTAAGGTACGCAAAGCTTCTTCTTACTCCTTCTCACCCGCACACGTCGATCGCCTCGATAGAAGTCGCAACCCTACGAAGAAGCTCCCGCAAGCTCTTCGTACACAGCAGCTCTAAAAATTTTTAGCAAATGCCCAAAAGTCCCTTAGGAAATGAATAGAGGGGGAATAAAGCCACGGGGAGGCCAGCTGGAGAACCGGACAGTCCTTCTCTGGCAGCCGCGATCGTGCTTGAGGCGTACAGGGAGCGGGATCTGGCCGTTCGTTCGATCGGTTGATCGAACGGCCAAATCTCAAATTTTTGGTTTGATTAATGCTAAACCGCCGGATGAGACCCAAAAGGACGAGCGATGGTCAAGATGCTGCCTCACGCCTGCTTCGTGCAGTACCCGCCACAGTGAAATTTCTTCCACTAAACAAAAGGAACCGTTGGATATTTTTAAGCTTTAATTAGGTTGTTTAACAATGTTTTTAAAAGCTAATTAATTTAATTTAGTAGGAGGCTGATACAGTAGCCCATGCATATATATATATATATATATATATATCAATAGTCAATCACAGTACAAAAAACTCACCCAGGATCAACCTCCACGGTGTCCCAGGCAAGGAGATCAAGTAACCTCCCGGGGAGCACATCTCCCTTAACAAAAGAAAAATTGCCCTGACGGGCATACATAGCACAAAAATCCGCCGCCCGGTTCGCAGCACGCGACCGGTGGGTAAAAATAACACGAGGTACATCGAGCAAAAAGGCTAGGCGGTCAGCATGTCTCTCTCCGCCTTGTGAACGGAGGGTCCTCTCCCAGAGTCTCCTGAGCCGCCGAAGCGCTCCCAAACAGTCACTCTCAATGATGACACCCTCTGTATCATCCATCGCTGGAAGAGCCTGGCGTAGTAGAGTGATCGCCTATATCTCAGCCTGTAGCGGTGATCCCGCCTGTAAGCTCGCACTAACAGCAGCCAAAAACTCCCCTGCCGAACCTCGGACTACCGCAGCTCCAAAAGCAGTCGGCTCACCATAACTGTATGCTGCATCAATGTTGGCTTTCAGCCAACGGGGCGGGGCGGGGCACCATCTGAAGGAGGTGGAGGGACCCTGGTGGGCCGTGGAACCCCAGTAGTCGCACCCGTCGTGCAAACCAGCACTAACCAAGGCAGAAAGAATCGCGCCTGCACAGACAAGCGGCGTAAGGTGGACCCGCCCATGCGTGAACTCCGTCCTACTCCTCCAGGCCAGGTACAAGGAGTAGGCCACAATCTGGCAGCTGAAGCGTCGGTGACGCGAGGCTGTAGAGGTCCTGAAAAGTGCAGTAAACTGGTCCCAAGTAGTCAATGTGGTCGGAAGCAAGTTCCAACTCACAAAGGTCTCCAGAATAGCTCTCGTATAACTACAGTGCACAACAAAATGCTCCCTGTCCTCCTCTGCATCACAGCCCTAGACACAAGCTGACGACTGAGCCAGCCCTCTCCTGAAAAGCCAACTACTGGTCAGTATGGCATCTCTGAATAGTTTCCACAAGAAGCAAGCCTCCCTGGGGCCCAAAGCCATCTCCCACATAGCTGAAAACTGCCAAGGCTGACCCCCACGCTCCAGTCGGTAAAGCTGGCTGGCCCGACTCTCAGAAAAGTCCTCAACCTGCCACTGCAGAATCCCCTCCTCCATCTGAGTATGGCGCTGAATCACAGGCCAGCCATAACCCAAAAGTCTCCAGACAGCTAAGTCTGCGCGTCGGATGGTAAAATCCTCACCACGGCGGCGGTAACGAAACTCCATAGCTCGTACCCAAAGAAGATCCTCACTGCTGACAAAACTGAAAGTATGGCGCGCAGCTAAGACTGTCCTCCATAACCGCAAATCACAAATCCCAAGGCCTCCAGACTCAAGCGGATGACAGACCTCCTGCCATCGCACATAGTGTAGACTACTACCCCCCCGCTCCTTCCCAAAGGAACTTGCGAAGGATAGCCTCAATGTCCGCGAGACAAGAGTCCGGAATCGAAGCCACTAACATCTGGTAAATGGGGATTGTGGCTAGCACTGACCTGATCAAACTGAGTCTGCCGGCAAGAGAAAAGTGGCGAGTACTCCATGAGCTCAGTCTGCTCCTGACCTGCTCCGTGATTGCTGCAAAATCTGCCCGCCTCGGAGGTCGACCAGTAACTGTGACACCAAGGTATCTGATAGAATCACACCTCCTATAGCCCAGCTGCCGAGAAATCCTGCGCCTCCGGTAAAGCGGTGTCTGACGACTGTAAACAATCTGTGACTTGCGAGAGTTCACAGATTGTCCCGTCCAGCTCCCATACTCTCCCGGAACATACTGAACCTCCCGACCTGCCGCCTCAGAAGCCGGAGCAAATAGGACCAAGTCGTCGGCATACATCAGGTGGGAGAAAGTCAGCCCACCACGATCCAGACGGATCTCAATCGGTCGACCAATACGCTGCTCGTGCCGGACCAACAGGGAGAAGAGGTCGGAGCATAGGATGAATAGGTAGGGGGAGAGGGGACATCCCTGTCGAAAGCCCCTCCACCCAACTATCCAAGGTAGGCGGTGCTCCCCAACCAAGACAGCAAACCTGGGGGACTCGACGCACTGCATCGCCCAGTCTGTCCATCTCTGCGGAAAACCAAAGCGCTGCAGAACAAGGCGTAAGCACCCCCACTCCATACGGTCATAATCCTGCTCCATATCCACCTTGATGGCCATATGACCGACCGTCGAGGTGGAGTATGAGAGACGCGCTAAAATCTCCTGGACCGTAAGTAAAATTGTTGAGTAGCCTCGTATACCTTTTCATTGATAGGAATGTTGCAATTGCAAAATTGTTGAGTAGCGCCGGAGGGCAACCCAATATTAAGAGTTTTAGCTAGATCACAACACCGTAGATTGAGAACCCTTGCACAATTATCTAAAAGAAATGAGTAACTTGCTCCAATATCGAACAAGGCGTTATAAGATTTGCTATTAATTTGCATAGTGCCTAGCTAGATAAGGAAAACAACAATTATAAAAGGTTTATGTATGTGTGTAGAGAGACTTTAAAATAAGGTAATGTACCTGATATCACGTCATTGTCATCGGGTGTCATGATAGTTGTGAGGGCATAAATCCTTGCTGGAATGATGGGTCGAGGAACCTGTCCATTCCTTTGGGTAGGTGTCCCTGTTGTTGTTGGTGGGGGTGCTCTTGCTATTATAACTTGTCTAGGAGCAACTCTTCTCCGTTGATTATTGGTGAGGGGGCTGCTGGTGTTGGATTCTAGTTTGGGGCAGATCTTGCCCCAGAAATAATATCTCCATCAATCGTTTTCTTGGCAAAACAAAATGAAAACTGTGACCGACGCACCTGCAAGTATAACAACGGTTCTGTCCATGGTAGCACCTCCCAATTGGGTGAGGTCAATCACAATTTATACCTTCGTTGGTCCTAAGAGCTTCGGCAAATATTTGGTATGCCTTGGCCAGTGGAGGGTAACGAGATCACTTGAATGCCTCTTGGTCCGTAGAGGAAGTAACCGGTCTCTTTCCTTTACTCTCTGCGATCATTTGTTCATTGTGTTCCAACATTATGGCACAATCTAAAAGCTCAGCAAATTTTGTATGCTTAAGAGAAATTAGATTGGTGTGAATATTGTCCTTCAACTCTTCTAGAAACCTACTGCACCTTGTTGCTTCGGAATCTACCAATTTAGGCGCATAGCGAGAGTTTGGTGAATTCTTTTTCGTAAGCTGCCACTTTGCACTCTGAAGCGATATACCTTGGGCAGAATTTACATGAGCATTCTGAAGCCGCTACATTCCTCCCTCTGCACAAAGTATACTTGAGAGCCAATTTACAAAGATAATTCAGGGAAGCAAATCGGTGGCAGCCTACTGCCTTTGGGGTTGTGTGGTCCGGGACTCGGACGAACAGTTACTGGCTGCCACAGGAGCTAGCTTACATGCCCAGTCTCCTCTTTAGGCTGAGATTCAGGCAGTGACCATACTGCGACAGACCTTCATGGCTAGGTGGACACGGATGGCGTCATCATTGAGGGTGACTGCCTGGGAGTGTTTCAGAGACTTAGGCATCTCTAGGAGATGACTCCGTTCACGAGACGGAGAGCGGCATGCCGATCACCATGCCTTTTTGTTAGTTTTTCCTCGTGTTATCTTTTTCCCACCGATCGCACGATGCAAATTGGGTGGTGGACTTTTGTGCTATGTATGCCCGTCAAGGTAATTTTTCTTTTGCTAGGGGAGATGTGCTCCCCGTGAGGCTTTTGGATCTCCTTGCGCAAAATACCGTGGAGTTTGATCTCAGTTGAGTTTTTGTAATATTGATATTATTTATATATATGTAAAGGTTACAACCGTATTTTATGAAAAGGTATATGACGCTACTCTACATATCCTCCCTATAATGAACTTTGACATCAATTTAGGAATTGATTGGTTAAGTAAATATGAAGCTGTCATTGACTGTCAAAAGAAGAAGGTTACCCTTAAAGGAGAAGGGAAACTAGAAGTATTCATAGGCCGAATAGGTATTAGCACCTCCCTAATCAACACTCTGAAAGCAGAAAAATTAATTCAAAAAGGGTGTGAGCCATACCTAGTTACTATGATAAAGGAAGCGGAAAAAGACACCCCTTTATCTGAAACCAAAGTAGTAAGATAATTTCCTGATGTCTTCCCAAATAAGCTTCCTGGCCTACCTCCAATAAGGGAAGTGGATTTTACTATTGACATAATGCCTGGATCACAGCCACTGTCAAAGGCACCATACCGTATAGCCCAAAAGAGCGGCAAGAACTACGCGAGCAATTACAAGAACTAATGGAAAAATACCTTGTAAAGCCCAGCATAACACTATGGGGAACTTTAGTTCTTTTTGTAAAAAACAAGGATGGATCCATGCGTATGTACATTGATTATTGAGAGTTAAAAAAAATAACAATCAAGAATAAGTATCCGCTACCACGAATAGAAGATCTATTAGATCAACTCACCGGGGCAAAATTCTTCTCAAAAATAGATCTGCGATCAGATTACCATCAAGTACGAGTACGAAAAAAAAAACATTCCAAAAACAATGTTCAAAACTCGTTACGGATATTTTGAGTTTTTGGCAATGTCATTTGGATTAACCAATGCTCCATCAAACTTCATGAAACTAATGCAGTGAGTTCTTAGACCCTCCCAGGATAGATTTGTGATCGTATTTATTTACTCCAAAAGTGAAAAGAACATGAAAATCACCTAAGGCTCGTGTTAGGCACATTAAGGGAGCAGCAATTGTATGCAAAATACACAAAATGTGAATTCTGGCTAAAATATGTTGCTTTTTGGTCATGTAATAGGTGCTTATGGAATAAGGGTTAATTAGAATGAAATAAGCGCTATTCAGGAATAGCCACAACCCAACACTTAACTGAAATTCGAAGAAACTAGCAGGATACTATCTAAAGTTTGTTAAAGGATTTTCATTATTTACCTCACCTTTTACAAGGTTAACTCAGAAAGCGATATCTTTCGTCTGGAGCCAAGAATATGAAGAATCATTCCAAGAGATAAAAGAAATACAAGCAGCGCCTATTCTAATCGTACCTCAAGAAAGAATTAATTATCAAGTATTCACTGATGCATCCAACATTGGATTGGGATGTGTCCTTACGCAAGAGGGGAAGGTAATTTCCTATGCCTCAAGACAGATAAAGAAACATGAGAAGAATTATCCAATTCATATCTGGAAATAGAATCAGTTATTTTTGCCTTAAAAATCTGGAGGCATTACTTATATGGGATACGATGCGAGATCTTTACAGACCACTAAAGCCTAAAATATATATTTACCCAGAAGAAGCTAAACTGCAAACAAAGAATGGCTGGAATTAATTTGCGACAACGATCTTAGTATCGCATATCACCCTGGTAAGGCCAACGCTGTAGTTGATGCCCTCAGCAGGAAGGTGTCTCTGAATGAAATGATCATGGCAAGCCCCTTGGTGGAAGAGTTTCAGAAACAAGGGATAAGACCCACTACTACCAAACAATTAAATGATCTACTCAAGATAAGTACCGCCGAACCTACGCTCCTGCAATAGATAACAATTGCATAATAGGATCCTGTGCTTTGTGAATATCTAATATCAGGATAGTTCTCACTGAACCGGCATCGAGCTATCATAACATCTTCCCTAACAAAAGAAAAATCGCCCTGTTGGGCCAAAACAGAGCAAGAATCCGTTGCATGATTCGCATCATGCATGCGGTCTACACCACAAGTTTGCAAGATAGTAACACAACAATTAGTAAAAAATAAAGATTTATCAATAATATCTTCCTAAATTCTAATTAGAAACCAAACATTCTTTTGAATGACATTAAGGTGATCACTATGCCAATGAGCCTTCACAGAAGATTAGAGGAAGAACACTCCAACTCAAATTACATTATTGAAATAGAGGGGAAGTGAAGAAGAAGCCAAAGCATAGCTTAAATATTAAGCACTATATTATTCAGCTCCCATAATTGTTAATGATTCAAGAAAAACAAATTTAAAAACTTTAAAGCATGATGAAATATGCACAAGTTAATTATTGTTACCGAAATTTATATAAACATTGTTTTCAAATATGCACAACATATGACGGATATTAAAGCTAAGCAACACACTCAACAATAAAAGGTAACGCGGGTAAATAAAATTACAATTCCATGTCCCAAAACAGCATATCACTCATTCTGAAAGCCAAGAATATGAAGAATCATTCTAAAATGCATCTTTCTTCTCTGTGTACTACCAAGAGAATGGTCTCATATAAAGAGGTATTAGTTTGTTATGGAAACGACAATAAAAACAAAAAATAAAAATATAAAATAAAAAGGACAGAAAGGAATAAAAACTTCCTAACAATAACTAAACTAAAAAGAAAAAGTAAATCATATCTGAATTATTTAATACTCCCCCGCATCATTAGCGGTGTTGGGTTAATAAGCTTGGAGGAAATGTCTTGAAATGGTTTAATTGAGAGGCTTAGTTAGGATGCCTGCAAGATGTGCATTGGAGTAGATGTGTTTGGCTTGGAATTCTTTTTGTAAAATCAGCTCACAAACGAAATGATAGTCAATTTCAATGTGTTTCATTCGTGTGTGAAGGATGGGCTTCGATGTGAGATACATAGAATTGAGGTTGTCACAAAGTATTGCGAAGACTGTCATCAAAGGAAATTCAAGCTCAGTAAGAAGTAACCAAACCCATAGGGCTTCATTTCTTGCATTTGCTATAGCTTTGAATTCAGCTTCGGTGCTGGAGCGTGCAACCTTCGGTTGTTTCTTGGATGACCAAGAAATAAGGTTCGGTCCCAAGAAGATGTAGTAACCTGAAGTGAATTTTCGGTCCTCTTCATTGCCGGCCCAATCTGCATCACTAAAAACAGTAAGCTTGAAATCTGAAAAACAGGGAGGGATAGACATAATTGGTTGAACCGTGAAGGTAATGGATAATGCACTTAACGGACTGTCAATGTTCAGTGGTGGGATTATGCACGTAGCGATAGACTTTATTAACACTAGAGGTGATATCCGGCCGGGTTTGTTGAAGGTACTGTAGGCTTCTTACAACACTGCAATAGAGCGACACATCAGCAAATGGATGAGTTTCGCAGGCGATGAGATATTGCTGCATGTGTTGGAGCAGAAGCAGCTTGGCTCATGTTGGGGGACTGCAAAATGATGTTAATGCAGTGCTGCTGTGATATGTGGAAAGCGTCGGTGGTGAAGGAGCACTTGATGTTGAGAAACAAGTTAGTTGAGCCGAGATCTTTAAGGGCAAAGGAAGCATCCAAGTAATCAATAAGTTCTTGCATAAGGTGGTTGTTGTTGTCGGTTAACATCACATCATCAACATAAAGTAGTAAAATCAAAGTGTCGAAGTGCCTTCGAAAGACAAATAAGGAGTCGTTGATTTACAGAAACCAAATACCTTAAGAGCTTAGATAACTTGTAGTACCAAGCACGTGGGGATTTTCGCAGGCTGTATAGAGCTTTATGTAGGTGACACACATGATTGGGATGTCCTGTTGATATAAACCATGGTGGTTGGGACATGTAGATTTCCTCGAACAAATCACCATTGAGGAAGGCATTGTCAAAGTCGAGTTGGCTAACTTGCCATTTGATGGTAACTGCCAGGAAGAGTACAATGCAAATGGTTGTCGGTTTGATGATCGGGCTAAACATTTCGGTATAATCCAGACCCTCCTGCTATGTAAAGCCACATGCTACCAGACAAGATTTGTAACGCGGATCGGAGTGTTGCTTAATTTTGAACAGCCATTTACAATCAACAATATTGGCACACTGGTTTAGGAACAAGACTCCAAGTTCTGTTTTTATAGAGTGCACTGACTTCTTTATTCATGGCAGCCATCCAATGTTCATGCTTGCTTGCTTGCTTAAAAGTAATGGGAATAGTCTCAGCATATGGAGCTGGTACAGGAAAAAAAACTTGGGTTAAAGTGTACTTGTTATGTGGTGTGTAAGCATGGGGATGTGTGTTTGTAGGGCAGCCAACATTTTGTTGAGAGGTAGCGCGTCGGGTATAGACCCAGATCACAGAAGGAGTCGGTAATGTAGGGGAGGCAGCAGATTGCGTGGCTGAGGATGACTGCGAGGGTTCAGCCGGGCAGGAGGTTTGTTGCTGCATGGTGGTAGAGGTGACCTGTTGCAGTATGGCATTATTGCTGATGGGCTGAGGATCGGTAAGATCTGAAGACAACTGGGAAGTGATAGATATGAGAATTTCTGTAGAGGGAGTAGGCTTGAGTTGCTGTGTGGGAGGTTGTAGTTGTTTGAATGAATACCGCGTTTTATCAAATGTGACAGCACGTATAAAGGTGCAGGCGCTGTCAATATGATAATATATATATGTTGCGTTGTCCACTGCAACCAATGAATACACATGGAAGGGAGCAAGGTTCCAGTTTGTTTTTTGCATGAGGGTGGAGCCACGGAAAGCATAGACAACCAAAGGCTTTAAGAAATTAGTAATTTGGAATTTTGTTATATAGCATCTCAATAGGTGTTTTATTGGAAAATATTTTCATAAGCATTTGATTTATTCAATAGTTTGCGGTGTGAAACGCATTCAACCAAAACTGATGGGGAAGAGAAACTTGAATAAGTAAAGCACATCCTATTTCAATAGTGTGCCTATGTTTTCTTTCATCTTTCCTATTTTGAGCAGAGGTGTAAGGTGCCAATAATGTGTTGGATGCCAAATTCTTGAAGCATTTTGATAAACTTTTGGTATTCTCCCCCGCCATCAGATTGAAAATCAAAATTTTGGCACTTAACATATTCTCAGCCATTGTTTTGAAGGAAAAGAAAGTATCGAGTGTGTCAAATTTGTATCATAAAGGATATAACCATGTAAAATTGGAATAAGCATCAATGAATGTGATATAGTATTTATAACCAGAGGTTGACACAACAGGTGTCGGACCCCAAATGTCGAAAACAATAAACTAAGTGATTTTGTATACGTAATAGTGCAGGCAAACAAAGGAATTATGTGTTGCTTTGTCATTTGACATGAGTTATAAACAAAGTTCGAAAAAAAATGAAAATGCAAAAAACTACACAAATGTTTGAGTTCGTCGGCGAATGGATGACCAAGACGATTGTGCCAAAAGCTGAATGTGGAGAGCTGTGTATAGGATGCGATGGAAGCGGTGGTAGAGGGGAAAGTGTATAGCCCATTGAAAGCGTGCCCCGCAGGATCTCTTCCTTCGTAAGGGTATCCTCGACAACACAATTGAGCGGGTGAAATTCAATAAAGACATTATTGTTTAGAGAGATTGACTGACTGAAATGAGACGCTTAGTTAAGTTAGGAACATGTAAGATGTTTTGTAAATGAAAGAAACGTGACTGATGGTTTATGAGAGCTGAACCTGTGTTGGCTATCTCCAAAGTGTTACCGTTACCGATTTGCAGTTGTTCATGGCCGCGATATGGATGGATGGTTGTCATAGATTCGGTGTGAGGGGCGGCATGATGACTGGCACTAGTGTCAGGGATCCAAGGTTCTGCACATGGTGATGTGGCATAGTACAAGCTTGGAGGAGCTTGCATTGCTGGTGGGGGACGAACGATAGGGTACTTGGCAAAAATTTACCTAACATAACAATTTATGGCAAGATTTCTGATTCGATTGTAGAGTTGACAAATGACTAAGGAGCGACCTATGCCACCTCCGCGGCGATACCTGCGATGGCTTCTTCCTCTTGGATGAAACATGTTTATGTTTGCAGCAATTTGTTGTGGATGAGAGTGTTGAAGTTCGGTGGCATTTGCAAGAGTGGGAGGCATAGATGAAGTGTGTATATCAGAATACATTAATTCATAATTGATAAGTATTATGGTGAACTTATCGAGAGTGATGGGTTCAACACACGATGTAACTGCTACTGCAAGGGATGCATATTCTGATCCAAGTCCACTTAGTAAGCTAAGAACCAATTGTTGATCGGTGACAGGCGAACCCGCAATATACTGTTGGGTAAGATTTTTAGCATGCTGAATAGGTTCTTGCATCTTCATATGACCCGTTTTTAAGATCTTGAGTTGGTACTCAAGCTGTTGTAGACGAGCCTGCGAGGTGGACGCAAATGTGGAAGCCAACGCAATCCACATTTCTTCAACAGTTTCTTTGCCGACAACTTGAGCGAACGTCTTTTTTGTTAACGTTGAAATGAGCCAGCTGAGAATCATTTGATCCCGTTTGAACCAGGAGACATACACTAGGTTCGAAAGGTTGTTGTTAGGTAGAGTAGGATGCGGAGAAGATTGTGACCCGTCGAGGAATCAAGCAGTCTGTGGGGGTGGAAGATCGGAAGAAATTGGGATCGCTAGATAATATAGTTGGTGTCGTTGAGTTTAACAGGCAGAAGGTGATGAATTTGTGTTCGAGCAGGGACATCAGCAATCAGAGCGTTTGGTGGAAGGGCACTCATAGATGACAGAGTCGGCGATTCCATGAGAATTCACCGTTTGCGAGTAACGGGGGTTGCAGTTTCTTTTTTTGCATTCAGCATAGACGAAGTAGGTGATTTGACGCTCGGCTCTCTGATACCATGATAGTGAGTTACACAAAAAATGTGTCTTTCTTCTCTGTGTAATACCGAGAGAACGACCTCATATATAGAGGTAATAATTTGTTACAGAAAGGACAGAATAAAAAATAAAAATAAAAATGACAGAAAAGAATAAAAATTGCCTAACAGTAACTAAAATAAAAAGAAAAAGTAAATCATTCTAAATTATTTAATACATTCAAATAATCTCGTGCTTTGTAGAATTTTGGTGTGGTATTGTATATGTGGTTGTCGTTAATTATATTTTAGAACATTTGGCCATATGATGTTAAAATACAACACCAAAAGAAAAATAAAAAATGCAAGCATTTAATTTTAACAATAAGCAATTCTAAAACCAACAAATTTTATAGATCCAAAAGTTGGCCTACAAAAAACTAGCATTCTTAGTGAAATCAAGAACACAAGCATAAAGAGATCATTTTGTGCATTATTGGTAATAGAAGTGAATCACAATAAAAATGACGATAAACAGAAGGTGTAAAAATAATTATAGAGAATTATGAAGAGATATGCCTAGAAGCATTACTTAATGAACTATCACCACTTGATTTTATCCAGCATGCTATAAATTTAATTCCAAGAGCATCTTCACCCTACCATCCTAACTAAAGAATGAATCTTGCAAATCATTATCAGTTAAAATGTCAAATCAATGAGTTACTAAGGAAATAGTACATTAAAGAGATCCTTAGTCCCATATGTCATCCATTTAACTCTTAAAAAATGGCACTTGGCATAACGGTGCAGAGAGTCAAGCAATTAATTTTAATTAATGTGAAGTATAAATTCCTATTTCAAGATTAAATGATATTTTAAATATAATACTAATAATTATGATCTATTGTAAGATAAATTTAAGAAATGGATGCCATCAAGTTAAGATGAGAAAAGATTAATGAAAAATAACTTTAAAGGAAAAGATGGATTATATGAATGACTAGTCATGCTTTTGAATTATGCAATGCTTCTAACATGTGTATTCAAAATGAACCACATCTTGCAAGCATGTGTTGAAAAAGAATACAAGCAAAGAGAGATAATTTCATGCATTATAGATCATAGAAGTGGATCACAACAAAAATGAGGATAAATATAATTACTTGAAGGTGTAAAAACCAATATAGAGAATTTTGAAGAGATGTGCCTAGAAGAATTACTTGATGAACTATCACCTCTTAATTAAATCCAGCATGCTATATATTTAATTCCAAGAGCATTTTCACCCAACCATCCTGCCTTTAGAATGAATCTGTGAAGTATTGTAAGTTAAAATGTCAAATCAATGAGTTGCTAAGAAAATAGTTCATTATAGAGACTCATAGCCCCACGAGTCATCCATTTAACTTTTTAAAAAATAGCACTTATCATGACAGTGCAGACAGCCAAGCAATTAATATATTCTGAAGCATAAGTTTCTTACTTCAAGATTAGATGATATGTTAAATATGATAACAATAATTGTGATTTATTTTAAGATAAATTTAGAATTGGATACCTTTAAGTTAAGATGAGAAATATTAATGAAAGACTACTTCAAACAAAAGATGAATTATATGAATGACTAGTCATGCTTTTGAATTATCCAATGCTTCTAACATGTATATTCAAAATGAACCACATCTTGCAATCATATAATGGAAATTTTTAATTGTATAATTTAATGATATTTAGATTTAGCATTTAATACATTTTAGAAAAGTGTTTGAAAGAATTGAGAAAAAGTATTAAAACCATAAGAAGTATAGTTCTATAACCCCATCTATGATATTTCTAGGATTTTTTATTTTGAATAAAAGGTCAAGCTATATATGACGATAAAGTGAAAGCAATTCATAAGTGGCCTACACCTACTATACAATTCATAATGCTGGAAGTTTCACTGAATGATCGCCTTTCATAGAAAACTTATTCAATGATTTTATACAAGTATAGCACTAATCACATATTGTTTAAAAAGGGAGCAAATAATTAAGAGAAATAACTAAGAGAAATTAAAAATATACTTATAAAAGTACCTGTATCAGACTAAATAAATCTAACAATAAAGTATTTGAGATTAATGTGATGCATCGATCTTAGGCATAGGAGTTTTGAGTCAAGATGATCATCCAATAGCATATTTTGTGAAAAATTGAACAAAGCTAAGCAAAAACATTCAAATTATATTCTGAAGCATAAGTTTCCTACTTCAAGATTAGATGATATGTTAAATATGATAACAATAATTGTGATTTATTTTAAGATAAATTTAGAATTGGATACCTTTAAGTTAAAATGAGAAATATTAATGAAAGACTACTTCAAACAAAAGATGAATTATATGAATGACTAGTCATGCTTTTGAATTGTCCAATGCTTCTAACATGTATATTCAAAATGAACCACATCTTGCAATCATATAATGGAAATTTTTAATTGTATAATTTAATGATATTTAGATTTAGTATTTAATACATTTTATAAAAGTGTTTGAAAGAATTGAGAAAAAGTATCAAAACCATAAGAAGTATAGTTCTATAACCCCATCTATGATATTTCTAGAATTTTTTATTTTGAATAAAAGGTCAAGCTATATATGATGATAAAGTGAAAGCAATTCATAAGTGGCCTACACCTACTATACAATTCATAATGCTGGAAGTTTCACTGAATGATCGCCGTTCATAGGAAACTTATTCAATGATTTTATACAAGTATAGCACTAATCACATATTGTTTAAAAAGGGAGCAAATAATTAAGAGAAATAACTAAGAGAAATTAAAAATATACTTATAAAAGTACCTGTATCAGACTAAATAAATTTAACAATGAAGTATTTGAGATTAATGTGATGCATCGATCTTAGGCATAGGAGTTTTGAGTCTAGATGATCATCCAATAGCATATTTTGTGAAAAATTGAACAAAGCTAAGCAAAAACATTCAAATTATGACAGCATATTTATGCTAAAGTACAATCCCTTATGTACTGGAAGTTATGATATAATCGGATCACCAATCTCTACGTTACCATAGTTCTAAGCAGTTTGCGATCATGCAATATAAGAATTCTCTGGAAATATGCTCTTGTTTAGAAACATTATGCCCAATCAGACAATAAATTGTAAACACTCATGGTAGAATTAGTTTGCTACTACATACCATAAGTAAAAACAAAATTTGATCATATATATATATATACTTAAAATGCTACTTGTAAAGCCTTTGAAAAGATATAATAATTCAACATATCATCTAATCTATTAGAAGATATGTTTAATTATTAACATATCATCTAATAGGTATATTGTCACAAAGATACACATTTAACTATCAAAGACCAATTGAAATTTTCTTTCCTTTTTTATAAGCGATCATAAACAAAAAGTGCAATGCACAAAAATCCTCTTTTTACACAAAGGATGCTGTATTTATCAATAGCCAATTCTAATTACAATTGTGGCACCATGGCAGAACTCTAATTTTTAACGATAAAGTATTGATAATTAATAGGGAGTATAGTTTTAGAGATAATCATGAGTTCCAAGGTTTTAAGTTGTGTATTTCTGAAATATCCTATAGAGATTTAAGTTATGCATCAGGTCACAATAGTAAGATAAAACAATAATGAATTAAAAAAATTAAAAAAATTTTGAGAGACCATCAAGAGAGGCATTGCTAGGATAGCAGTTCAGTACAGAATTTGTCAAACAACTTAGAGTAGAAAACAAAATGCTAGTCTATATGCATTACCCATCTTATTCAAGCATTATATGTTAAGATAAATTTTGTATTAAGACTATTATGTACTCATAAAAGTATGACTAATTTTGTGGTAGTGATACGTTCGTCAAAATGGGTCATTTTAATCCTTATCACAAACCACTAATGCATCCCGCATTGCAAAATTTAAATTGTGTACGATCCACTAAAGATTATAATTTTAGATTGAAACACCAAATAAGTTAACTGTTTCTAAAAAAGCCCTTTAAAAACAGATAGGGGTTGCCTAAAATTTTTTTATTGCAAATCCCAAACTGATAAATAAATAGGAGTCTAAGAGACCAGTTGAATTATCATATAAAGGATTATGCTTCTATAAATGATTTGATTATACATATGTTGAGTTTGCATACAATTCATTTATTAATAAATCTGCGCTAGCTCAATCATTTGTCTAACACATGCACGGATTACATGAGGTTCGTAAAATTAAGTATAACATAAGAATGCAAAGTACAACCACACCACAAAGATTTATTTAATATTAACCCCAATAAATAAATCGGAAAAATAACCCAAAAACAAAAACAAAAAATTAAAACAACGGGAATTTGGATAAGGAAGTACATAATGAACTAACTGATGGATTGGCAATTCATGAAATAGAAACTGCTTTCTATTTAAACCATAAACTTCAAAGGAGTACATATTAAAAGCATATCCACGCAGGCACTTGATCAAGTAAAAGTTCATAATGAACTAAGAGATTGGAAATTCGTGCAGTAGAAAACTGTTTTCTATCTATGAACCATAAACTTCAAAGGAAACAAACTAAAAGAAAATTCAAGCATATACCTGATCGATTAAAAGTTTCCTATTCAGATGAGCTTTGGAAATTCGATCAGAATCTGTGAGCTTAATCCCATCTACCCACTCCATTGTGAGCACAGCCTTACGAGTGTAGTTCCAATAAATCTTGGGAACTTTAATGGATGTTACCTTTATTTGCTTGCTGTCACCAGTTCCTTGAAAATAAGCAAAAAAATTAAAAATATGTACAGGTACTGCCATGGATGGCATTGTCCGATAGCTCTTTATTTACAATGGAAAAAAGTCAGATACATCCACCAAGAGTTGATAGAATTCACCAAAAATAGAAAAGAAATTCAAAAAATTAAAAAAAAGTACAAACTTGTTGGCGGTTTATTATGATCACAAAAGATAACAAAAGTTGATAAACAGTTGAAGCACAATATCTCAAAGAGCAGGGATCATGTAGTTTAGTATCAAAATCAGTAACTCTCTCAAATCCCTCAGCTATAAAAACGATTAGAAAATCTGTGAGAGCAACACATGAAAATTTACTGGTGGCTAAGATATTGAATAACAATGTTAACAGCTGCTTCAATAGGATTGGGCGTTGCAAATGAGAAAGATCAATGCATTGTCCAGGATAACTTTAAGAAGTCACTCTTCTACTCATCTGAGAAATCTTTTGAACAAATATGACTAAGTGTTCATATGGGAAATCTTTTGAACGCTTAACATTATAAAAAACTGCCTCAATTGGGGACTGCTTTTTAGAAAGTTTGAGACTTTGTGATGCAGAGCTTGGCAATGAAAGAAGTGGTTAAAACAACTAGTCAACATCCCTGATTTCAAAGTGATCTGCGTTTACTTTTACTTGCTTTTGACTGCAAGTGAGTTCGAATTATTTTATTTTTTTATTCAAAAATTTCATTACTTAAATATGTAACCCTCAATGCTCTTTTAAAAACTACTAAAAATCTTTCAAATTGGAGCTGTGTCTGTATACCCCTCTTAATGACATAAGTTACTCTTGTTGCAATCCACGGCAAGCCAACTTTCTAGTCTTGCAGTCAGAAATGACCTTGTTCTCCGCTCTCCTCTCTTGCCATATGACAAATTCTTACTGCACTTAGCAATGTAACCATTGTGCCCTCATGTGCAAGAATCACCATCACTGACAAGAAATAGCTCCAACGAGGACCATAACATCATTGAAAGCAAACAGCTCCATCAACAACTAACATATACTCCAACATTGTTTTTGAGATTTTTTACTTGAACATTTTAATATTGGAAAGCTGGGTACTGTCGATTCTTATATAACAATACAACAGTTATATCCGTAGACGGCATCAACAAGTTTAGTTATAATAGTGCTAAACATCAACTTTTGTAACAAGTTTACAGCTATAATAGTGTATTATAATAATTAAAAATTAATAGATTGAATTAAATATGGTAATGTAAATTATAAAATTCAAAATATTTCTACTACTACAATGGATTACTAAATATATTATTATTATTAATAAAATTACTAATAACATTATTATAATTACTTATTTAGCCTAAGGCTGATTTCTATTATTAAGTAGTCAGCTCCTCTACTCAATCCTTAAAAGCAAGCAAAGCAGCTAGAGCTTAAAGCAATCATAAGAGGATCAAAACAATAAGCCAGTGAACGGGTGAAAACAAAGCAATCATAATTAATGTAGCAGCACCACCATCGTTGTGCAGCACATGCGGTCCTGCACATGTAATGATGAGAGTCTGGAAGGAAAGACACGACATCTGCATAAATTTTTGGCCATAAAGAGAATCACTGATAGCAAGCATCAACCTCAAACAACCTCTAAAACATTCTAGAGATCAATTATAGGCAATTGTACCATTGAATCCATTGTTATGAATGTTGAAAAAATCCAACTGTAAACTAATACTATTATTAGCACAGCAAATAAAGAATTATATAAGCCATTAAATTTAGAATATTACTAAGAGAATGAGTAAGGATTCCCCATTTTAAGGTTAGGTATGTCGCTGCCATGCATGTGATAAACATATACAATATACATCTTTCAGTATGTGGAGAGTCAATGCATTTTTAAAAACTGGTGTCTTGAAGGTTACAAGTATGTTTGTGATGAAAGTTTCCTTTTGGCCCAGGGGCTCAATTATTGTCCTTAAGAATTGAATCTAAAAGCAGGTCAATTTGATAGAAATAAAACAGTTAAAAATTAAAATGTGAGTAAATGTTTTATTATTACTAGATGTATATCAAAACCCAAATATGCAAATAACCCAGTTTAATTTACCAACATTTATAACTTGTTTACTTGCTTCAATTTCATATGATCAACCTTCAGATAACTCATAATCAATAAACATTTTACACTTGAGCTCTTCAAGAATAGCCAAGAGAAGAGGAGCTCGGGGTAAATGCAATCCATAGAGTGGTACCTCAGTTTTAAGTTATTATGTTTTAGCTTCTTAAAAGTTTGCTCTTTCACATGTTTCAATATGCTTAAATAAGATGTATATTTTTATGAAAACATTAATAAATTAAAATTTTATGAGGATCTCTATATTTTAAAAACTCGTTTATATTTAGCTGGCTTAAAAAAATAATAAAATAACTAAGAGGTAAAAAATGTTAACTAAATAAAATCAACGCAGGTATTTTCAAATAAAAGAAATGCAGCATGTTCATTTTTTTGTGTTTGGCATTTAACAATGAATTTAATTTTTGATGTTTTATTTGGTGTAAAATAAAGTAAAATACTAATCATTAAAAAAAAAAAAAAGACCAAACCATCTTTTACATGAAAGGGGTGGTGCAGATGCAAAGTTGAAATAAATTATTTTGAAAATTTATGACCATTCAAATGACCGTTCAACTTCAGAAAAATATTTGGGGATCAAAGGAAGTCGTATTTGAAAGAAATTTTAGAGGAATATTGTGGTGGATGTTAAAATCTAAGATTTTATTTTATAACATTTGATAGTTGTTTGAGAGGCTTATCGGCAAAGAAATGAAAGAGTGTTGGATTTTGCGTACGTTTTGTTGGAGGGATGTTTTAAGGCTGAAACAGAAACGAATTTTGGTAAAATAAAGTGAAAATGGTAGGTAACAAATAATACTATGAGATCAAACGGAATATATACAAAAAAAATAAAATAAAAAGTCTAATGATTATCCACAGATTGGGTTCTTGAAAGTTATACACACCTTATGGCCTTCAATTATACATATTGAAGGAAAGCGATGGTTATCCACACCAACACAAGAGATCTCAAGTCTTTCTTCAAAAATAGCATTCATTAACAATTCCAAAGATAATTCAAATAATATTTATAAAAGCAAGCACCTCATCATATCCCAAAATACCCTTTCACATCCCACCAATACATACATATACCATAACAAAACGACATTAATGCAACGGTACTAAAAACATATCCCGCAAACTATAAAACATCAAACAACATACACGTGTAAAAAATAATATGCCCCAAAACACATCACAATATAATGCAGCACCCGCTTAACCTCCAGTTAATCTCAATTCAAATGCCCGAGCCATGGGCCTCCTCATGTGAGCTGTTTGTCCTGCATCGGATTCTCCCATACCACAAAAACTTTGCTCCACAGAATTGATCCTCTGAACTCCACATATAACAACTAAGTATCCTCTGATGACAGTCTATCCTTCCATCGCATTAGAAATACGTGCTCAATCTGCTCTCATGCAAAAATCTCAATAGAAATAATAGCATCAATCTCAAAGAAGAAAGGTTGAAGAGTTTCTGAAAATGGTTTATCATTCATCCCCTTTGGAGAAGTACCTGCATTTTCTTGTAGAAATTCTTTAGAATATAAGATTAAATCTTTAATATTGAATATAGGACATAACATATCAAAAGGTAAATCAATTGGGTAAACAATCGATCCAATTTTCCTAGGGACATTGAAAGGTTTGCACTGGTATAAGGCTTTTTATATTTGGTCATGGAATATCGCTCAAGAAAAACGTGATTGAGCATAATGTCACATTTATTAATTTTTACTAGACCTGGTCATATTAGCTTTTGTAGCAAAATCTTCATAAATTTTCTCAATTTGATTTCTAATTTCATGTTGCAATTTAAAAAAATTCATACAAATAAAGGCAGCATCAAAATATACATGACTAGGCAGACTAACTAGGTCAAAGAATTTCCATGATTGTACTCATAATCAATTTTAAAATGTGTCCTCTTTGTTGTCCGAAAAGCGGTACTACTATAGGCAAATTCTATTGTAGGATAGTGTAAATCCCAAGTGTCTAAGTACTCCCCAAATAGGCTCCTTACAAGATTCACTAATGATTTGTTTACCACTTCAATTGAATCATTCAGGGATGCAATGATGATAATAACTTTAGAGTAGTACTCAGTGACCATCATGGACTCAAAACTTTACCATAAAAAAAAAATTTGGAGTAAGGCTTCTACTTGCTTTTGAAGCTCAGCTTGCACTCCAAGATTAAGATGACAATGCGTCAAGTTGGAAAATAGAGAACCCAATACTAAATAAATAGCAAGTTGAATCTCTTGCAAAGGTGGAAACTCATTTAGAAGATCCTCAAGTGAGGCCTTTAAGAATTTCCTAAGGAGATCCACAATGGATGGAGAAATGGAAGATTCCTCACTACGATGGTTACTTCTTTGATTAGAAAACTTAAGCCCCTTTTCGCAAACTCTTGACATAAGGTGCAATATCCTACCAATCTATGATAGGTGCATGGATAAGATTCTTCGGCTCCCTAGCTAGGATAGTTGCAAGTGGAGCATCAGAAGTTAAAGGTAAGGTGGTAATTGTAATCAACTGAAGCTTAACCCCATTCTTTGGCGTTAATGTGATGTGTCACATCAGTGTGACCCTTTTGAGATAAATTAGGTGAATTTGACACAGGCGCTGAAAGTGATCCTAAAGCAATACTAAAAGGTGTGGGAGGTGTCTAAAGATTGGTTATGTGTCTAAATTGTTTATGAAGATAACATCGGCAATACTTATCTTGCAAAATATCTCGCATCCCTCTACCCATGGGATTCTCCTACGCCCACTTCTCATTTCTTTCTGGAGGTAGTTACTCCAAATTATTTTGGCATGGCTAATTAACTTCATGCAAACAAAGATAAGTTGTTGATAATCATCAAAATCATGCCATTTGAATAATTCTTCCAATTGGGATAACAAGTCCAAGAATTTATAAGGACCATGAGTTACATTATATGTAGGAGTCTCTACTCTGATCTTGCTCAATTAGGTCATCCTATTATAACTTTAGTATCCCCTTATCAAATACACATCATTAAAGCTATACTCAAAGTTTTCCTCCCTATGAAGTATATGTCTTGTAGTTATATCTAATCTCATAAGAGTAGTCATCCCTAGATTGAGTTGAAAGGTTATGATGCGCCCTAGATCATTTTTGAGGTGTAGGATGATTAGGTGATGGTTGAGGATGTTGCTCATTATTCAAATGCATTGTTTAATAATTGAGCTTCTATCCTAGCTAAAGAAGTTTCTAAACCATCAACTCGCTGATTTAACAAAATCCCAATTAGCTCTTGATTAGCCATGCTGCCCTTAATTTGCTAAAGTTTAAATAATGCGCATCACAAAATTGCAAACCAAATATATTAAAAATAGTAAAGAAATGCAGGAAATTAGTTACATAAATAAAATATCTAGCATTAATTTCAATTTTAGAATAAATGCAGCTCAAACACACTTTGGAAGGGCTAGGTTGGTAGCACACACTCAATAGAGGCTGCTCAAAAGTTAGGATAGGTTTCTAGGTCAATTGATTGGTCCAATAAAAAGTGCAGTTTCACTCAATAAGACAAGAACACTAAGCTTGCACAAAATTTGCACAAAAGTTGCAACTAATATGTAAACACATGTACCTCAATATTTAAAGCAAATTCCAAGTTCTAGAAAAGTTTAAAATACTAGAAAATATTAGGACTTGGCTCGAGTGAGAATGAATGAATCACCGCTCACGAGTTGAAACTTTTAGCTTTCTTCTATCTTAATTGAGTGCTAAGACCCCTTCAAAATTATAACTGGAGCATAGAGGTCTGTCTCAGGATTTCAATTGTACAAAATGGCACGTGAATCAGAGTTCGAACGGGAACAGAGCGTTAAAAATTGGCGATGACAAAATGGGTGCTCACAGGGGAGTGTGCAAGCTACCGTGCATGCGTGCGCATTTGTAAGCTACTGAAATCGGGTCGGTCATGTAATGACCCAAGTCATTACTAGGACAATTATGACCAAACCCGACTTCAAAATCAGAATCCCATGCGACTTCAAAATTAGGGTAAACTAAAAATATTGTTGGAATCTGTATGATTTATTTTTATAAAAATGGCTGTTTACGATGTTTATGATTATCCACACCAACATAAGAGTTCTCAAATCTTTCTTCAGGAGATAACATTCATTAAACATTCCAAAGAAAATACCATATATATATACATATATATATATATATATTTTTTTTTTTCTAATGTGTGGCCTACGAGATTTGAACCCATGACCTAGAATAACAAATCCTGAACCTCAACCACTGTGATGCAACACCATTCACAAAGAGAATAATATATATAGAGAGAGAGAAACAAGCACCCCATCATATCCAAGGTGCCCTTTCACATCCCACTAACATATATAAATATACCATAACAAAGCGGTACTAATGCACGGGTACTAACAACATATCCCGTAAAAATATAAAACATCAAACAACATACGATGCCTACCAATATGGGTCAAAAATAACATGACCAAAACACAACACATTATGCAACACCCGCTCAACCTCTAACTATGCTCCGCGTTAATGTCCAAGTTACGGGCCTCCTCATGTGAGCTACCTGTCCTCCTGTCCTTCATCACTAAATCTCAAATTCATGACCTATCTTACCAGAAGTGCTGTTCAGTACTAAATTTCCATAAAATCCCATCAAAGGAAAAACTGAAGAAAATTTTGAACTTCCAAATATTCATCTTTTGACAAGAAATTTAAAATCAATAAGTAAACATGAATACGTTTGAGATTCAACATCTTCTACACATTTATAAATCATAAAATCCGACAAAGCATATTTCTTTACTCAACACACCATATCCAATCCATCAAAAAGTTAAATTTTTCACAAATTGAACAAAATAGTAAAATTAAGTGCAATCTAAGTCATTATTTTATGTAGTAGAATTAATAGATTTCTCACTCAAGAATTTTCCAAATTCATATGATCAGCAAAATATAAATTCAATATCATACATGAATAGCATAAAAATATGACTATAATCAAAAATTACCAACATAGTTTTTCTTTTCAGTAAGGGAAGCTGTTCATCTCTGCAATGAATCAAATTGAATATTTCACAAGTTTTACTTAATTAAAGAATAGAACTTTTGGTATTTTATTATTGATATGCCATTCACATTACTGGTAAATGCAAAGCTCACTACTAGCAGCATTAGACGTAGCAGCTCAACACAATTTGTACGTTGAGTCTTTTTGAGTATATCAAATGATGGCAGAACACATGGCTGCGGACTGCCTGCAAATTTCTATTCTTTGACATGTATACACATAGGATTGGCTAAAGCCTGTGAAATTGACAGCCCAGAAATAATTTGCAACAAATGCAATAGGATATAAGCTTTATGTTATATTTCTTAATGGTGGAAATAAACATCTTTGCAGATTCACCTACAAAATTTTATTCAGCACTTTGCTCAGCAAGGATCAAAAAAACATGAGTATTAATGTATTCTTCCAGATTGCTCAATGTCAAAATAGCAGGATAACTTAGCTTGCAAAATGACATAAGTACTCTTTAATTTTAGTGAATATTAGCATGTTAATAAATCCACAAGACACATTCCAGCATATGCCATGCTCAACCTTAATAGAAAATCTAAGATGCTTACCTTGACAGCTTCAGTGGTGAGGTATGATTTACACAAAATAGGTGGAGAGTTGTGGTTATACAAGCTTCTGTCGTTGTAGTTGATGCTGTTTTCTAGATTCTACACTTGCATTAAAGTTTATTAGAACTCCAATGCGTACCCCAAACAAGGTAAGTGCAGGTAGACATCAACTAATGCATTGAATAAATAGAAATAAACTAAGTAGATAATCTAGTGAAGTCACTAAGCATAGATGTGCACAAGACAAAATAATGGTTTTCATAAAAGAAGATTGAGGGAGAGGAAGAAGGAAAGAATCGTGAGATCCAAAGAAAGTCAAAAAGTATCCAAACAGTGAAAAGCAGAAAAGATGGGAAGAGAACCCAACCCGTGAGTTCCAAGAGAGGAAATGGTGCATGAAAGGAGGCAAGCAACAGAATCATAAGCATGAGGACAAGATAGCAAAGGCGGGGGGGGGGGGGGGGTGGGGTGGACAAGGAAGCCACCATTTTGAAAGAAGAGCAATAGAGAGTGGGAGGGGACTGCAGGTGAACGAGAGACATCATGAGGGAGAAAAAATATCCTCACAATTACATCTAACAGCACAAGTATAAAAGTATAAAAACTTACTTGGGGGAAGAGCATATAGAGAAGCAAACTTTTCAGCATTTTGAGCCTCAAGAATATAATCAATTTCTTCAAACATGTGCCTTACCTATCATTTGAAACATTATTAATTAGCATAAGAACAACAAAAATTCTTGTGGGTAAATAGAACAAAATTCAACTAATATTCTCTTTAAATCTAACACTCAATCAAAATGTACTTCCCATATGTTAAACAAAATGTAATAAAAATAAAAGACTTGCTTGTTTATGCATATTAGATTGTCTATTTTAGTTGACTGCAATATTGTGATGAACAAGACCAAATGTCTGGAATCAAAACAAGACCTTGTTTTCCGTAAAAAGCAGGTCATTATATCATAAAAAATTTTACTATTCCCCATCAACAAATAACAATCACTGGCCAGAATTTTGTGTTGTTGCCACCATAAAGAGTTGCTCAGTGGACAGATATCACAACATTTTTTTTAAATAGAGTTGATATTTCAGTGTAACAAAGCATGAGAGCATTAATTAAAGATTACCAACACTAGCATATATTCATGATGTTATTATTATTTCCACTCAATTTCACATCCAATATTCTTAGGGGCTGATTAGTATGAAGTAAGACTAGAGTGACTTAAAATTTTTACTTCAAATTCTAAATTTCAGATGTTTGGAATGTTAACATTGTGGGGTAAGGTAAAATCTTAAAGAAAAATTTTTACCCCGCTTGAAAGGGTAAGTAAATTTTTTTTAGCCAAATCGGCTAAAATCTTACTTTACACGAAGCAATGGAACTTCGGAAGAAAGACGCAACGAACGAAGCCAAACGGCGAATGCGTAGAGATCGGGCAAATGGGAAGCAACAATGCCAATCACACCGACGTCTTTCTCATGGCGGCGCTGTACCGACCCAATGTCATTACTTTGCGAATTAGGTCAGATCCCGCAGCAGAAATCAAGACCTCGGGGAATTTCAAATTAGGGCAAACAAAATTCCATTAGTTAGAAAAAAAAATTAGATCAAGGTGCCCTAGTTTGGGAAAATTCGGATAACGAAAACTCCCGCTTTATTTTCTGAATTATTTAAATCCAATAAATCAAGAACATTGAAATACGTGTCCGAATTCATCATTTTCAGTGTCGTTCTGTTAAATATATTATTTAAAGGCTGCTCAAAAAATTTCATCAAAATCTGAGCCCCGATTTGATCATGGTTAATTTTTGAAGTTTTAAACTTCATAAATTAACTAAAAATAAAATATATATCTGAATCAAAAATTTTTGGCACGAGGGTGTTCGTATGTCATAACACACCTCGGTGTCAAGTTTTATTATTTTTGGACGTCAAACGGTGGAAAAATGAGAATAATTTAAACTTACGTAATTATTTGAATTTTCATTTAAGAAAATCCCTTTTTCTTCTTTCCTCCTTCTGCGACCCTCCCCTGCTGCCTTGCGCCCTAAGGCGCAGAACCTTCCGCGCCTAGGCATTTCCTGAGCCATTTTGGCGCAGGAATGGTCGGCCAAATGGCCGACCAGCCCTCTCCCTCTCTGCCCCTCTCTTCTCTATAAACCCCCCCAACTCTCCTCCTCCTCCCTCACAGCAGCCCTCCCTCTCCCCCTCTTACAGCCCTCTCCCTTCAGCCCTCCAGCCAGCCACCCCTCAGCCTCTCCTCCCTCTCCCAACAGCCCGGCCAGCTGCCAGCAGCCCTCCAGCCAGCCACCCCTCAACCCCACCTCCCTCTCCCAACAGCCCGGCTAGCCGCCTCCTTCTATGGCCAGCCAGCAGCAGCCAACCCAGTCCCTCCCTGCCTCCTCCGGCCAGCTAACAGCAGCCTAGCCAGCCATCCTCCACCGGCCAGCCACCCCGCTCCGGCCTCCCTCCGTTTTCCAGAAATCCTAATCCTAAAGTTAGGAAGACAAGTATAAGAGAAATAAAAAGGGAGAAAAAAAGAGAATAAATTATTTTACTATTTTATTATTATATATACTTTATTATCTTTATAAAGATAAGATTATGTCATCACATTAGTATTGTTATCATTAATCCATAATGATAAACAGTACTTATAATGACTATTATTTCAATACAAGTGTTTTCATTTCGACAGTCATTTCTATTATGTTCTTCTTTTATTCTTATATTATTATGATCATTAAAATAATGATAATAATAATATTATTTATCAATATAATTGCTATCCTCAATGACTAGATAACGCTACAATGAATATTATTGTTATCGCAGTATCTTAAAAATCGAACTTCAATCATAATGAGAAAGCGAAAGAGGAACATAATCGAAACAAAAATAAAAAATTACTCCTAAGAACCTTGGCTAAAAGCTAATTTAAAAATGTCCAAACCTAAATGCAGATTGAGCGAACTGTCACTCATTCGATTTGTCGAACCTTTGAACTTATAGAACAAGGAACCAGATGTCTTTAATTACTCTTGTTTAAATATGTTTTTCTGCTCAGCATCGCACAAATTTGATAAAAGTGCTTTTTAAAGTCACATAAAATGATATATGAATAAGTTTGGATAAGTGAGAAGTAAGGGTTCCATGTTGCTTTATACTTTTTGTCTGATCAGATAACTGCTAGGACGGGGTTGTCCTACATCGGGAGTCATAAGGAGTCAATACAGATAAACCTTGCAGGGGGTAGGTATAGAGGGAAGTTGGGATATGTAACACAAAAATGAACCCCCCTTTTCTTCGATTTTGTACTTGCCCAACAAAATCATATTTTGTCTCAGATATCAATCACTAAAATTATGTATTTATTTTTATGACTGCAATTATTTTTATGCTAAGTTTCAAGTGCAATTGAAATAGGTTTGCAGGGATAAGTTCGTATAACTTTTATTTTCTGTCAAATGATTAATTATTTTGTTTATTATTTAATATTTGTAAAGATGGCATCTATCAGTACTTAGTTTCACAACTAACTGATATTTGAATGCCCGCACTTTTGAAACGTGCCCAGATCAGAAGTTCGTCCTTGAAGAAAGGTGCTAAAAACCAAGCAGTGCTGATACTGCTTCCTGCTGATCTTCCGCTTTCTTTTTGACTCTATATTTTAAAAGTTCGTAACTTTTCTTTTATTTTAATCTTTGTATCCAAGACTTGTAAATTAATGAATAAATGAGTTATGTTTGATGTTTATATATTTGTCTCTTAAATCACTCAATATGATCCTGCGGCTAGAAGACTTGTCATTTTATATCCCCACAACCGGTGCTGGATCTGCTCCCGCTGACCTGGCACCAGGTCCTCACAGTCGCAATGCAAGCCATCCATGTTGCTCCCATCGTCCTCTCTGCCGAAATATCCTTCTTCCCTGCCCTAAATTCCCTATCTACAACTCCGCTTGAGACCTTGCTGGCATCCAACATCGCTACTATGACTTTCTTCCGTCACAGAACTGGATCCAGACCAGCTCTGCCCTATTGCAGGTGATCAAAATAAAGTAAATCAGATTATTTCATTCCAAATAGAAAAATCTAAATAAAGTAATCAAATTACATTGTAATCATATTACCTCTACTTTTTTGCATTCATAATATTTCTTTTTTTTTAAATAGAGTTGATATTTCAATGTTATAGAACATTGAAGCTTACCAAAACAAGCATATATTCATGATGTTAGTATTATTTCCACTTAGTTCCACATCCAATAATCTAAAGCGCAAATTTGGCTTTCAGTGTGTAAAAACCTTATTACATTGTACATATATGGATCAATTGTATATATTATTGCCACATATTACTATATAAGACAGAAGCAGCAATTCCCAGTTTTATGTACTTTTCACTTAAGCTTGTCCATCTTACGATTCAAAATTGATAGTTTTAAAAGTTAAGAAATTTGAATTAAGACATTAACATATTTATCATTGTAGATAATTCCAACTATATACTAGTTTCAAAATTCAACTATATACTAGCTTTTCAATCTTTAGAATCATTTACTACCCTCCAATAGCTTTAGTGCTTATTTTAACTTGTTTGTTAATTTTAGTACCTTTGAAAATTCTTGTTAAAGAAATAACAACAATCACAAACACATCAGCAAACATAATAGGTTGATGCATATGTTCACTTTGTACACCCTCAAATAATCAATGATAAATTTAATTTTATTAAAAGCATCATCATTTAACCTTGGACATATCAATTTTCCTTCACCCAAGCATATTCAATATAATAACATTCCGGTTAGAAAAAATTGAAAGCAAGCTTCTAACTTCAATTTATTTATCTTTTGACATAAAGTTTGAGATCAATTAAATAAATATATTTAAACTTTTAAAGGCATTCAGCATCCTCAATATATTATAAATCAAGAAATCCAGCAAGTCTAATTCTTTATTCAATACCCTATCTAATCCATTCAAAAGTTCAAAATTTCATTAAATAAATAAAAAAAATATTAAGTTTAATGTAATTAATCATTTTAGATACTAAGTGGGGTCGACTACATGAATCCTTTGTTTCTATTGTGAACGATCAAAATAAAGACCCTCCCTAAGTTACAAATAAAAAAGATACTTTCTAATGGTTCCTATTTTTCCTTCCTCTTTTAACATGGGCAAAATTAATATACTCAATTTTTATAACAAGGATATTGAACAGTCTATGTTTAATATGCCCAAACCATCTAATAAGATAATATTCTCTAATCTTGTCCACTATTTGAGCCACTCCAACCTATGAATGAACTAATTTCTTATTTTATCCTTTTGAGTATAACCACTCATTTACCATAGCATTCTCATATTTATAACATTTATTATATCAGTTTTTCTTTTTTGTAGGCCAACATTAGGCCCACTTAAAATAGCTGATTATAGCTACTCTATATAATTTTCCATTAGTTTTGAGCATACCTTTTTGGTTACAAAACACTCCAGAAATGCTCCGTCATTCATCCAACCGGCTAGGAATTCTATTATCCACATCGTTATTTATTTCACTATTAATTTGAATAATTGACCCAGGATAATTAAACCAAGTACTCTTCTTGATCACAAGGTCCTCAACAATTATATTCCAAAATTGTGGCTTCTATTGTATTTAATTTACACTCCATATATTTTGTTTCATATTTACTAACATAAAAACATTTATATTCAAAATTAATCATCCACAACTCTGAGTTTTGCTATAACTCCATCTCTTGTCTTATCAATTAACAAAATGTTATATACAAATAACATGCACTAAGGACCTTCTCTGAAAGTGTTCAATAAGAGCATCCATATAGTTAAGCAAAATATTATGAACTCAAAGTAGAACCTTCATATAATCCAATAGTAACAAGAAAATCAATAAGTAAACCACTTCACAATAAAAAATATGTTATAGCCCCAAAATGTATACTCACCTTTGTAGCATTTGTCAAATAATTAAGCAAATAAAATTAAAATCTTACCACTGCCAATAATTCAAAAATTAAGGTGGCTTAATCATAAAGCTACATGATTATATGATCAAAACTATTATTGAGAACTATATTGCTCTCTTAAACTACTATTGTGATACTGATTTAAGGTTTTAGCAGTGAGGTATCAGCAGAATTTCAATTGAAATAAGCCAATTAGCTGATAAATTCTTATTCAATATAGACTTTAAAGATTTTGCATTTCAATATCGCCAACCACTTTCAAGTTAACATAATGCCATAGCTGAAAAGGTTTAGGACTCAAAATCTAAATGTAACTCAATAACACTCAAACTTTTATGGGAGTCTTTAAGATTTGTTGCCATCAAGTAAAACTCAGCTATATAAAAAATTTTATTCATCCTATATTTGTTCCCAGCACTTAATATAAACTTCTATCGTACTTAAAATAAGAAAATTAATATCATGGGTCTCAGCTCATTTAGCTAATCAATACATCGTTTATTATCCATAGATAGCTCATCTCCACATTGAGCAATTCAATCAAAAGTTTAATTTTCTTATATTAAAATTACTCCATCTTCTGAACTATTGTTACAAAACTACATCAAACTAGCCCTCAGGCTCGGGCCGAACCAAGCCAGCAATACAAGTTTAAAATAAAGTTTTACACTGTACTACAAAAGAAAAAAAATAAAAACCTAATTGTTGATGGTCTCATCTCCACTATAGATCCATCTGCTGGTTGGGCCGGTATTTACCTCAATCTGCTCACTGGCAATGGCCTCTGTTTCGATTAATTGTCATTATAAATGAAAATGCAACGAGTGCCTAGCTGAGTGGAGCCGGTATTTACCTCTATCAGCTCAATGACAATGGCATCCGCTCGCTCTGATACCGCAGCGCCATCGGGTTCAGCTAGGTACTCGTTGCGAGCCTCATTGTTGTTCTATTCTGTTGTAGCACCATCCGCAGACAAGGCCAAGTTTTATACAGCTACCCAGACCAGCTAAGTTATTTTTTCTGGGTCGGGTCAGGTTAGCCCGATACTTGCCATGGCTCGGTACTTGCCATAGGCCTAGTAATCCGAATACTTTATCAACATTCATTCATTAAACTAGGTACATATACATTATACATACACACACGCATATAAATATATATATATAGCATTATTTATAAATATTCATAAACATTTTTTTCTGAATTCAATGTCTTCCCTTGTCTAAAGTATCAAGTTAACGTTCATGTTATAAATGCTTGCGGTCATACCTTCTAGGACAATGTAGTCCTCTAATAATGATTTGGTAAATCTAAAAAAGAATGCTGGTGCTGAGAAATTACAGTTTCTACAAGGTTCGCCACCAAATGAGCCATATAGAGTATTACTGCAATGTAATGTTGCAATGTTTCCACAATGTTTTTTATATTTAGGCTAACCATAATTTAAATGCATTATGATCAACATTATTTTTAGACATTGTGAAAAGCCCTTGGGTGTGTACTACTTCTCGGTTCAAGACATTTAGAATCAAATTTAAGTTTTCAGAATAAATTTAGAAACCTTCATTTGGATGGCTATAAACATTGTCATAGATGATAAAGGACAATCTCAAACATGCGCATCATCAAATTGGCTTTGCAAATAGTGTAAAGAAAATGCAGTGTCTGCAAAGTGCAATTGGATCAAGGCAACAACAGAAAACTATGCAACACTGAGCACAACATCTACATCATGTTCAATCAAAATCAAACCCTGACAGCCAAGAACTTACAGTGTTCTTAAACTGGATATACTCCACGTAATAGTTCTGAAACATAAGTGTACTAAAAAAGTGTTTGATCTTGGCATAAATATGATGTAAATTGGATAAATAGTTTCGATGGTGCTGTTGTTGTTAGTTACAATGTTAAATGGCATAAGTATTTGAACAAGGAAATGAAACAAACGAAAATAGAAATTATCTTAGTATCAAACCATCTCATTAACAGCAACCAGTAAGTCCTTCCTAGCCTTGGCAAAGCGCTTCAACTGCCCCCCAATCATATGAAACAATAGTGCATCAAGGGTTAGCATAAGTGCCATACCAGGTCTTTGAACTTTAACAGCTACAAGCTCCCCAGAATGTAAATGAGCTGCATGACTTGACATATCAAATGAGTTCATTTAGATGAAAAAAGCATCAGTAATCATGCACAATAAAGCGCGTTTGATTCGGCCATTAATACAAATGGGTAACACAAACCTTTATAAACTTGCCCCAAAGATGCAGCAGCAATGGGTTCAGAACTTATATCAGAGAATATATGAAAAACTGGAGCTCCCAGTTGAGACTCTATTGATTTGAAAGCAACATGAGAAGAAAATGGAGGTATTTGATCCTGCTTATAAAATATCATAGAAAAGGAAATAGCAAAGTTAGAATATCAGGTCAATGAGAAGAATAGCTTAAGATAAATTAGGCGAATAAATTTCACTAGCTAATTACCTCAATACACAAACTGTAATGTAATTAATAGTAGTGACAATAATTAAAAATATGCTTGGAAATCTATTGTTACTAACGAGGAAAACCTCTAATAACCACAGCCAAAAACAGTTTTTTTTTCTTTTTGTATGATCAATTATTATCATAATCATCACCATTAATATTATTCTAAGAATTTCTTGTTGATTTATTGGTGCATTAAGTTAAACGTAGTTAGAAATATGAAAACAAACACAAGCCGGATACAATGGTTCAACTTTTGGTCTACTCAGTCTATATAATTGGGCGTAATAAAACACCACAGTAACACAGCTTCCAGTGTTAGAACTTAGAAGCCATGACTTACCTTAACTTCAAAATAGAGGTTTGGCATATATTTTGATGCAAATTTAAGCCTGAATCCAGAATATTAAAGCCAAATCATTGACATTTAATGCCAACCATAAAAATTAAAGTTATACCTGATCCAGAAAGTAGGGCAGCAATGACACAACAGCACAAGGGTGATAACAAACAAAATGTCTAAAAGTAGCTTTCGCTATGCTGAAAAGGGGGCAACATCAAGACACAAAATCAATAATTTGCATAGTTTAGACTCGCTAAAATGTTGTGACCTGATATAAAAAAGGATTATTACTTGCTTGAAGAAAAAAAATTAACATATCTAACACATATATCATACTATTTACAAAGCTAGCATCTAATATCACCCTTTTGCTCAATTGCAATGAATGAAAAAGGATGAAGAGAATAGCAGATTTGATGTAATAATAAATATTTGAAGGGTATTTTAGAAGTATAAGAGTTTAGAGTGTAAAATATGTAAAAAGTAATTTTTTCCATGATACATATGCAAATTCCGCTAAAAATAAATTATAAGTTAGAATGCAATTAGACTTTACATCCAAAATAATGTTGAACAACTGAAGAAAATTGATGTGATTCATATTTATGGAACTCACTTAAATAAAGGCGGAAACACTGTTTCAATTAACTAATCTTAAATTTTTCAATAGTAAACATAAATAGTAGCAAATAGTGTGGTAGCCCTGTGGTTGGGGACTTATTTTTGCACTCTAAACTGGAGTTCAAATTCTACAAATCATACTTTTCTTCAAAATGAGGCTCATTTCTTTCAAAAAAAATAAATAAATAGTAAATAACTTTTAAAATAAGATGATTAATATAGCAAAGAATTGTTAGAATAAATATGTATTAATGGAATGATAAAAACAATAATTAAGTTATCCAATCATAGATGAATATCTCAAACAATATAGTCAAACTAGGTTAATTTTATGAATAATATATTAATCACAATGAGTAAAGAGACAATTAATGATTAATATGATGAATTAGAATAAAAAAGCATATCAACTATGAATAAATAAGCATATCAACATTTAATTGAAGGTTTGATGGAAAAATTTAGATAGAAAATTATTCATTAGATAATTATCAATTTAAAAAAAAACATACGACAGTACCAAGAAATGTTCTTAAAAAGGTACTAAAAAAAGAGGTCTATATGGCATGCATTGAAGTTATTAAAGACATGCATGATGTAGTTACATGTGTTCAGTGTAAGGCATTTGTTTAATGAGTTTTTTATTTAAATTAGATTGCATCAAGGTTTGTTATTCATTCGAATATCTTGGCATGCATTATGAGCATTCTTAATGAGCACACTTAAAAAGAGGTGCAAGATGATATTTTTCATTAATAAAACTAGATATGGGGATAAAACAAACCTTGAGTTGTGGAAACTATCCTAGAATCTAAAGGATTTCATTTAAAATGATTTAAAAAGTACATTGTGTCTATTTATTCATAATAGAAGCTATTATAATGAAAGCATAACAATTTAAGATAATGCTATCAAGAAGAGTGAGAGGTCAAATATCTTGGTTCAATCAAACAAAAGAGAGTCATGTGATTAACAAGATTCATGATAACTAAATAAAATGTAGTGCTTCTAAATGTTGTATGATAAGAAAATTCCACTCGAACTTAAGGAAATATTTCATAGAATATCTATAATATAAATTATGCTATATGGGGGCAGGAAGTTGGTCAATTATGCTATATGAGGGCAAGAAGTTGGTCGACAAAATAATATACTGATAAAATAAATATTGCGGAGATGAGGATGCTAAGTTGGTCAAGTAGGCATACACGAAAAAATACAAAAAGAAAGGTTAGAGTGGGCTTCAATTGAGGATAATCTTAGAAAAAGGCATCTTGGATGGTTTGATGCATTACACAAATACCTTTAAATGTCATGTAAAGCATAGTTGTTCATGAGATCAAGGAAGACCCAAAAAAACAGCAAAAAACATATAAAAAGAAACTGAAATACATAGAGCTTAGGGAGGCATTGTTATTTGATCATGCACAATAGGGGAAATAAATTTAATATAGTAAACCTCTTCTAGTAAGACTTTAATATCATTTGGTAGCGATTTCACTTAAAAACTTAGCACTTTACTCCCGAATTGTTTTAGCAGCTTAGCTCAGTTTAATCTGCTTATCCAACTTAATGAATGAATGCTTAATTCACATGCTCTTTATTTTAGAAAATGCTCAAAAAATCTTACAAAAGAAAATTTAACAATTAAATAAAATTAAATAAAATAATGAGTGAAAATTATATATTAGATTATGTTAATGATATGAGACTATAACCTATATTAAGATCATGAAACAGAATTGCATGTTAATTTTAGAAGAATTCTGAAAGTTTAAAATCATGTTTGTTATATTATGACATTTAATATTCAAAATTTAAGTAATTTATTAATGTGAAGGTTGAATTCAAATTTCATCTAAAACCCATGCAATACATGCTTCAAATCGAAAGTTGAATTATTTTCATTACAACTCAATGAATATTTACGTTTATAAACTAAACCAATTACTAAGACCAAAGTTAGAAATAAGAACATATGTTTGATAAATACATGCAAACACCTTCAAGGGCTAATAAATGTATATATACAAACTTTTGCAGACACGCAAGAATTTTGAGTATTTTTTAGTAGTCAAACACTAAGGTACACTGGATAATACTTTTTCTACTCTTATTTGATTTTATTATTGCTTAAGCATCGCTTTGAGCCTATTTCGTGTTGATATTAAATGCGTTATTTTTACTACTAATGATGCAAAGAAAAATGATGTTTATGTATCTTGTGAATGTTGCAAATGATTCTGAAACAATGGTTGAATAAATTAGGAATGGGGCTAGTCCTCGGAAGCCATAAGGGTGCCATCTGAAGCTTTTGAGGGGGCCCAGGTAAAGGACATGCTTTTATTGAACCCAGTCTCAAGGTTCTGGCTTTGTCCATCAAAACTATTAACGTCGCTTCATGATATCAAGACAAACATAAACATGAATTTTTATGCAATTATTGATTTATCATTTGAAATTTGGCATATGACATAACCATGATAAACAAATATTTATTTGCAAAAGTTATGATTATTTTTTATTTGCATTAAACCATATTTTTCTGCAATTATTATATTATTATTTTCATCTTCCACTTTTAAGTATATTATTTAATATCCTTTGTACTTAGACTGTGCACTAAGGCATTAATTTTATATACCAGACTAGGCACAACTAGAGGAGCTTAAAGATGTTTTAAGGAGTTGTGGAGCAAAATAGAAGATTTAAAACTTTAGCTTTTACTTCAAGAGACACATTTATTTTGTCTGCTATCAATTATATAATATTTTGGATAATGTGATGTTAAATTGAATGAATGATATTTCTTATCTTTGTATGGCTCTGAATGCTGTTTAAATGTATTTTGCTTAACTGCCAATATGATCCTGCAGAAAGATGTTACTAATGTTAAATTGATTGTTACTAACCTAACATGGGTCATCACAAATTAACTTACCTGAAAATTTGAAAATAATTCATTCAATCAAGACTAAGCCAATAAAATCAAAAACCAGGTGTATGCACAAGAAACTACATAAGAATTTTTAATTTTTGTATTAGTTTACTTTCAGAACTCTTTTAAGCATGGTATAGTTGGACTTCTAATTCCATTTTGCATAATGTCAAATTGTAACCTAAACAATTAAATTGAACTTTTGCTTTTCTTTTGTAATCTTTTTGCAAATTAATATTATAACAGTTTATTTCAGAGATGTAATTTTGTGTTTATTCATTTTTTAAAAAATGATAAACTTTATAGGTATAAATCTAACCAGCACCCCATTCTAAAATGTCATATCTTACACTTCATCTATCAAATTAAGAAATGTGATTGTCAGCAAACGATTAACAAATAACAAATAATCAGATTACATAACATTTATTACACAATATGATTAAAAATCAGAAAATGTAGGAACCCATAACTGGATTTCTAAATCAGCAAATAAAGATAATAAAAAAATGAGCTAAAGAAGACAGACAGCCAAACTTATACAAACTTCCAACATCAACAACCCAACTTTCTCTTAGTCAATCCTACTTAATTAAAAGAGTAGCCGGTCCTTATATATAGGATTAATTAAAATGCAGTCTGCCAAATTAACCCCATTCTAAACTTAAATATAATCAGCCGATACTCAATTTTATTACAAATTACTTTCAGCGTGTTTCCTTAATACATAGTTATACAGGTCTAAGTAAAGACAAATAATATAGTACATTAATCAATTTTGAGAAAGGCAATATATTGCGTATAATATTTAAGGCTCATCTCCAAAATCTTGGGTTGCCTCCTCACTCTACTTCTCCAACTTCTCTTCTCTTAAATATTTATCTCTTAATGATCTAACAATCTCTCGTAGATTTCCTCATCCATCCATCCTATTTATTCCCCCCTTCCCAAGATATTGTCTATTCAAGCAACAGCCCCTGCAGTTCAGAAATAAAGCCACAGGAAGACCTTGTCTAGTCAGCCCTATTGCCCCCTTTCCTCCCAGTCATTGCCTACCCAGACCAGTGGCAAGGCAACAATTTTCAGCTATCCAAAAATCAAGGCAGTTGTTAAAAAAGTCATGCATCTTGGTTTCTGAATCAAACTTCTTAAAGGAAAGAATAAGTTGCTTGTGGTTCAAGCTAAGACGTATGCACCCAGGGTTAAGAGTTTACCTCAAAAAATCAAAGATCCCTCAAAGATGGATTTAATTTTTAGCCCAAATCTAACTCTTCGCAAGAAAATCCAAGCCATCAGCTAATTTTGGCATGAATCAATTTTGAGCCAAGCCACACATGTAATTGAATAAAAAACATCAACAAGAAAATGATTTCAGCTAGTCTGAGATCAAGTCAATTCAAGCCATACAAATTTTGAACAAGGATTATAGATTGTTTCGCAATAAGATTGTTCTTACCCCTACTTGTACCCAAGTATTAACTGTCTAGAAAAGTTACAAATACATTTAAATGATACGTGTGATTCAAACACCTCCATGAGTTTGTGAGGGATTTATTAATTGTTTAGCGTAAAATATACATTAAGATATATTTTAAACCAATTAACGTTCATGAGATTTAACAAATGTATTATGCTAAAATGTTGTTTACAACTAAAATTGCAATAATTATTTATTTGAATAATTATGACTAGAGTAAAAATAAAATACATTTTCCTTGCACATGATTTGCATCTTTTGTTTCTATTTTTAGTATAGTTTCTACCAACGATGCACTGGCTAAATTACACGCTTATTGATATTGTTTGCCCCTATAAATTGATGATTAATAGTTAAACATCAAATTCAATAAATTTATCTAACAAAGAATTTTTGAATTGAGGTATATATAATATGGTAGATACATTGTGTAGTTGAGTCATAAGGTACTAATGTCTATTTAAGAATGTTGTTTTATTATTTTAAAGATGGTGCATGTTACATGTTACATAAAGTTTATAATTTAGCAGCATGAAATTAAAATACTTGTCCTAAAAATTGGCTTTCAAAAAAATTTAGAAATCTTTAGATTATATGGCAAATATATTTCAATCAACACACCATCCATTCTGTTTCAAAACTTTCAAGCTTTTAGGCATTTCATGATGAGAATATAAACTAAAAGATTCTTCTATTATAATGAGTCAATAAGATGACTATGCTCTCAATAAATTTATTAAAGATCTACTAAGTTCTGATGATTTGTATTGAAGCTTTCTAAATTCATAATTGCCTCCCTTGTAAGCAGGAATGCAGTTCAAGAAAGGAATGAAAAAATTTAAGCCATTAGAAAGAACAAAAACCAAATGTCAAAGCTAAGAAAAATGCTAGAAAGGATAATACCTGTAGTTTTGACAGCTCTTGGCAATATATCTTAGGCAATATATCAGGCCGTATGCTCAGCGCTTGTCCAAGCTGAAAGGAAAAGTTTTAGAATGCTTACAAATTGCTGATTTAATATTAAGATTAAACATCCAGAGAGGTAATGTTGACATAAAGTACCGATGATTCTACAAGATTAAACTTATAACGTATGCATTAACATCTATTTATAGCTCATGTTGTTTCTCATAAAGGCAGACAATAAAGCATGTTAACAAACTGAAAATTCATTTATAAGAGTTCCACATAATTACTAGAAAACTGTCTGTAATAATTAAAACATTATAGGAATTTTAAATCATTATAAAAAACAGTCAATATATTTCTCCATTAATCATTATTACATGGTGTATTTATTACTAAGGACTGTCTGGTTTGCTGTAATTTTGGTGTAAAGTAAATTAAAGCTCGAGACATACATATATATATATATATATAGCAAATGGTGTTGCAGCCCAATGGTTAAAGCTCTGAATTTGTTATCCCTTTGCATATGCTGGCTCGTTCCAGACTACTCATTAGCCTTCATTCACTTCGCTCGGCCATTGCCAGCCTACAGTCAACCTACCCAACTCTGGTTGTTGTACCAAACAGTTCTTTGCCAACCCTAAACTACTCTAAACAGCCTTAGCTGGCCATTCCATCCTCAGGCCGGCCATTGCCTCCTCCGGCCGGCCCTTGTCGGTGCTCACCAAGCATTGCCATGGCCTTCAGCTTCATCCCATCGATCCATGGCTATGTTTTTCTATATTTAATGCCTACCCTATATTTTGCTAATTGAGCAGGTAATTTTACATATAAATATATTTATGAAGTAAAATCATTAGAATACATTTAGGCAATAAAATAAATATGCTAGTTAAAATAGTTTCATTTTCTTTTGAATTCACCCCTTTGAGAGACCTAAAACAATTCCTTGGCAGCGGCTTCTATCGTAGTCAAACTCAAACACTTGCTGGTTATGGTCCTTGGCCTCCATTGAGTCAAGTTAATCCTTTATAATTCATTACATGGAGTTGCTTCCAAATATGTTTTATCATGGATATCATTCAACACCCTCGACTTTATGGATACATACAATGTCATTGCATATCCTCTAATTAAATTGAGCATTAGTGATATCCAACATCACAATTTGTCCCAAAAAAAATGCAAGTAATTCAGATTATGAAGATGTAGCTATCATACCTCCATCATCGCTTGACACCTCTACCCCAACCATCTTGTATCCTCAATCCAAGTTGGTTAAGCTTATGCCTCGTGAAGCCCTACTCTACTTCTCATTTATCCTCTACCCATTTTTTCTAATTAACCAACTCCATAACTAACAAAAAATGCCCAAATAAACTAAATTCTTTATGGATACCCAGGTTCTCTAGGCCTAATTTACTCATGTTAAACCCTCAATTCAAAAAGGAATGCATGTATTATGTTTTTATATTCTAAAATCAAGGAAATGTCTTTTATCATTATTGCTAGTTTCTTTAAAAGTGTTAACCAACATGTTACAAAATTTGTTTGCTTGACTTAGATTTACAGATAGTTTATAATCATACATTTTAGCATTCCTTGTATCATTTTATTCTTCTCTCATATACCAAGTTATGCTCAAATCAATTATACAAAGTTTACCGCATTAAGCATACAATCAAGTGTATACAAGTGATCAGTTTGTATATTGCTCATGAGTTACATTTTACTGACAATATGAACTGAATTGTCATGCTTATGTTTTCGGTTATTTACAAAGCGAGCATTGATTCAAATACTCAAATTCTTAGATCAATGTGACTATTTGATTGCGTTACCACCAAGAACTTTTGATGAATATGCACAAGTAACATCATTTGATTGGATGCTTTTATTTCTAACAAAGCATGCAATCAAGTGTGTATAGATGATCAGTTCGTATATTTCTCGTAAGTCACATTTTACTGACAATATGAAATGAATTGTCATGCTTATGTTTACGATTATTTACAAAGCGAGCATTGACTCAAATACTCAAATTCTTAGATCGATGTGACTATTTGATTGTGTTATCACCAAGAACTTTTGATAAATATGCACAAGTAACTTCATCAATTAGATGATTTTATTTCTCATTCATGTTGAATCTAGCTTAGATCACTTGAGATTAGTAAACAAAAGTGTGCTAGAAAATTAAACTAAGCTACAAGCATTACTCAACTTTAAATTTTTTCTGAAAGATTGTAATAAATAAAGAACATACTAAAATAAGCCCTCCAAAAAAATGACATTCACAAGCGTGAAGATAATTCCATAATTCTGAACAGACTCCAACAACTTGGTGCAAAGAGTGTTGATGGCTCGCAGTCCCTTCTCACAGATGTTCTAGTGGGAATCCCTTTAAAAGAACCAAGTTCTGCAGCAAGTTATATTTCAATGTCTGCTTCTCTTCCATTAACTACCGCTTCCTAAAATCCAACTTTGGTTCTAACTTAATTCTTGTGAGGATATTGATGGGGAACAATTTACTAACTCGGTGATGACCCTATCACAACGTACCTTCTACTGCTATGCTGGAACTAATAGATGCCTTTACACCAAATTTCATACAGTATATCTAATGCTAATTGTAAGTATAAAGATTCTCTAATGAGAAAAAATACAACGGCATTAATGAAGCTGAAGATTATCTACTAGATAAGGTAGTGTTGGTTTAACGCCTTTTCATAATTAATCATGAACGTGGATAGGATTTCAAACCTAACGTTTAACAAATTAATGATGGGAGCTCTAATGGAATCTACAGCAACTTTGACAGCAAATCCTACTTGATTTTACTACCTTAAGTGGCATGTTGCTCGACTTATGAACATTTGTGAGTCCCAAAAGTGTTATAACGAGCTTCAAATTATACTTCGGGAATTGTAACTCAGATGTTGCGGTTTCACAATCATTGTGGTTCTTGAACCGTCTGGCTTGGCGTGTGAGGGTTTTTCTCTCTAAATTAAATCATTGTATGAGTTATCACTATAGAAGCACTAAAATTTTCTCTAGCCATTGTTATGGTTTATAGTAAAAAATTTTGTGCAAGCTTTTATATAATTTGTAACCATCATTCCCCTTTTTCGAATGTAATTCCTTAAAGCGATGATCAGAAAAGCTAATTACTTTTTTATGCCAAAAAACTAGATCACTCAAAAAAATTATCAAATTTACATGTAACGCATATAAGCAAAAGTTCAAACGAAGCATCAATTGAAACTGGAAGGTAAGAGAGAAACCTAAGCAAAAGAGTTTTCTAATCATGGGAATAAAACTATCCAGAAATCAAAGTTACAAAAATATTGATACGTTTCAATCAAGTAAAACACAAAAACAATGAAAGCAATTCATATATACACAGAAGCAATATATGGCATTTTAAATCTCAAGATAATGCACAACTATGAAAGCTTCAATAAATAAATAAAAAGTCTGTATTAATCACAGGAAAAACATATAAGTAAATCATACTTTTTAACAAATAATGGCAAGATCAATGAGTGAACCATGAGTATCTTAGATCAAATATGGCATTTTTACATGAATAACCATGATGTATTTTAGATGTACCTTAGTATAGAAAGGTCCCAAGCTGATTAAGGTCTCCCGAAACTGAAGCAAGAAAAAGAAAGATGTAATAGATTTCTTAAATACATAAATGGTTACACATAGACCTCTAATGTTTGCACATGGAACAATTAGATCCTCCAAACTTAAGTAAAACAATGGTCAGATAAAAGAGCTTCTTATACCGTGATGGCATGATACACTCTCAGTCCTTAAACTTTGTTAGGGTGCACTACATTCTTAAATAAACAACATGAAGTGCTAATAATAATAAGATCATTAAAATGTTTTCTTATAGTCTAGAGGATGTTTAGAAATTTTGCTATGTTTGCAAAATCTATTTATAAAAATTCAATAGCAGCAGACATATTGAAGTTAATACAATTGAAAAGAATAGCATTTCTTTCCCTGGGAATACAAACAATAAAGCGTTAATATAGAAAAAACTGTTTATTAGGGAAAGATATAGTAAAACCCATATCCTTAAGAATATAAACATGCGTATTACAGTTTAATAAAGAAATAAAAAATTTAGCGGAAGAATAATAAAAACTATAAAAAATGCGCTATCTTAGATAGTAAGAAAAATTCCAGAGACTTCTGTATAAAAATTAAATCCCATCTGATATATCCGAAATTTATAGCAAAATAAAATGGTAAGAACATTTAAAACATCATACAAACCAGCATACTTTGAGAGAAATTTGTGCATTTTGAGAAAAAATGGAGAAAATGGCAAGCCAGAGCTAAATTGAAAAAATCTAGATGAAAACCGCTGCAGCGCGCCACAGCGTGCTACAGTGGGCCACGGCGGACAAGTGCACTAAACAAAGACCTGGAACCTGATCTGTCAAACTGGAAGTAAATCACTGCAGCGCGTCACAGCGGGCTGTGACGGCATTTCAGATTTTAATAAAACTTTATATGAACTAAATGAACAGTGTCAAATCCGCGATTTCGAACTTTTGACCGCTGCAGCGCGCCCCAGCGCGCTATGATGCCTTATGAAGATTTACGCAGACATGGAACAAAATCGTTGTAGCCTGCCGCGGCGCGCCACGATGGCATTTCAGATTATTCATGAAAACCTTATATGAATTAATTGAATAGTGACAATTCCGCATTTTAGAAACTCAAACCGCCATAGCGCGCCGTAGCGATAAACCAAATTAATTCAACCCGCTACAGCGCACTGCAGCGGAATAGTGTTTGGATTGAAGGTGCCACCGCGCGCTACGACGGATCCTCAGCAGAACAGCCCATCTGGAGCTAAATTCAACAGAATCAAATGCAATCGTTGCAGCACGCCACAACGTCTGATATAGAAAAAGCTCCAGAAATTGCATTTAATACAGCATAGGGAAGGCCACAATTTCAGACCTTTGGCCTTCCCCAGCCTCTTGAAACCTGAAGTAACATTAAATCTGATGAATCCCAAGTTAATAACAGAACAAAATTTGAATTGATTGCATTGAATCAAGGAAGATGAAAGGTCATATGTGATTAATGCATGGGGGCTGAAAACTCTCATATTTAAGGAGCAATTTTAGACCAAGTAAATGTTCCAAATTTCCATATTTTAACATCTTAAAGGGAGGTTGTTGTGAGAAAAAAAAAAGGAAAAGAACTCTCCAAGGAGAAAGTGAAGAGAACTGTAAAGGATTAAGAATAAAAGACAGTAGAAGATCTCAAAAGAAGGAAAGGGAAGAAAATGAGGAATACCAAGAGAACCCCAGAAAACCTCTTGGTTGTTTCCTAGTACCCCTTCTAAACTCTGTCTTATTTTCCTTGTTATGAACTGATGTCAAGATTCATTTTATTTTGCATGTCTTTTTGTATTAATTCCTAAATGGAAGGCTAAACCCTCCTTGAAGAGGGTTGGGTTGTAGTTGTAGGACAATGTAAGGGTCTATGGTGTTGTACGCTGTTTTGAAATGAATAAAAACTGTTTGTTGAATTGTTTCTTATCCTTGTTTAATGAAAATGCCTAGATGTATCTTATGAAAAATCTTTATTAAATCAAACCAAAAATAAATTATCATTAAAAAGGACTTATGATCCAAAGCTCATCAATTGGATTAGAGCAAAGAAATGAGTGCAAATTAGAGCTGAGAACTACGTGACAAGTTCTCAAGCTCGTTAGCACCATTCCTTAAAGCTCATCCGAGAGATTGATACTTGTGAGCTAAGTCCCCATCAATCTTGTTTTGTGGCTCAGCAAAGTAGAAGGAATGAGAGAACATTGAACACCCATTGGATGATGTGACATAGTCCAATGAGTCCAATACATTCTCTCATTTAGCTAAACTACGTGTGTATGTGCATGATGCAAATTTATGAAAATCATGCTTGTGAGATCAATTAACTAAAAGCAACACTTTGGTGACCTAGACATAGGAAATCAGAATTGAAGTAAATAAAGATCTCATAAGGGTCTATGCACTGAGGTAGAATCCTAAGGGTGTTCTCCTTGCTGCACTAGACTTGAACTTGTTGAATTAGATGATTGCTCTAGTTTAGGCAATGTTCACTTGATTGTTTAGGCATAGAAAAATACTTTATGAGTTTCAATGACTAAATGACAGCACCAAGCCCTTACGAGTTCCATAACCAATCCCCAACTCTCTCCTCTTGAACAAATAGTATCTTACCTTAAATAAATTGCATTGTTAATTTAGAACCAACAAAAACTCAAAAATCAATTATTCTAAACATTAGTGAAAGAAGATAAGACTTAGTATCAAAATCACCGTTCCCTGAGGACGATATAAATTCCCAGAACTTACTGTTCCACTTATTACTTCGGACACATACACTTGCATGCAAACGCAGATTTACAGTCTGTCACCATCTCAAGAGGCCTTTTTTTCCTTTGACTGTCTCGTTCATGCAGAAATAAGGTTGATATTCTGAAAGAACTTGCTATTTCTCTCTTTCCATATGTTCCAAATGAAATATATCATAGCAATAGCTTTAAAGGGCAAATAAGTTGGTATACTCAAGGTACACGATTCAGATAAACTGGCAAGCTAAACAAGTTTTTTCTCTTTCAAAACAAATCACTTATAGTTCATTCACCAAAATGTCAAATGAACACTACCTTAAAAATACAATGAACCAGAAAATTTAATATATTGCAAAACAGCAAATTTAATAATCTAAAAAATCAAAGCTTATTGATTTAGATTTCACTACAAATCCCTGAAAAAAAGCATTGTTACAAATGTATATAGCTTCTAGCTAATCAAATATTTAAAAAGGCACCTTAGTTATTTTGGTTATAGAAATTGCTTTCTAGTTTCTCCAGCACCACCAACAAGTTTCAAAAAAAGCTATTGTCAAAGATAGTAAGTTCTCACTAGGGCCAATTTGAACAAATTGCAAAAATAAAAAATATAAGAATAAATCTAAGTATAAATCAGTCAATTTGTGTAATTATTTTAAGCAAATTCAAAAACTACCTCTCATTTAAGCAACGGCTTTTCAAAAACAAATTTTATTAAACAAACTTAAAACCAAAGAAGGACCTGATCTAGGAGGTCTCGCTCCACCGCTCGGATAGTCCGGCATTGCTGGAATTGGTGATCGGGACGGCCACACCGATAGCAGACGTTTTCTCGCCGGTAAAAATTGTCATATGGGTGTGGCAATTGACACCTTTGTTCTGCCTCGGGTCTTGCAAACTCAGTAGTTATCTGGCACACCATTGCAGGGGACTTGGTTCTAGAATATCATCCCTTAGTCAATGGACCCCTAGAGTTGCTTCCTCTTGATTTTTTCAGATGTTGTCTGATCATCGTGCTCCAACATTTTGGCACATTCTAAGAGATATGGAGCGCTTGTGCACCTGAACGAGATCATATTCTACTAATTGAGTCCTTCAGGCCAGCTTGGAAGCGACTACATTAAGTGGCTTCCTTATCTACCAATTTTGCAGAGTATCTTGCTAAATTTGTGAACTTGGCTTCGTGCTCGGCAGTAATATGATTTCCTTGATATAATTTCATTAAGTTGTTTTCCATGATTACTTGGGCAGATGGAGGGATATATTTCATTTTGAAAGCTTTCAAAAATTCAGCCCATAAAATATCCTATAATTCTAGCTCAGCAAATCAAGTGATCATGGTGGAACTCCCACCAGTTTTCAACATCCCTTCAAACAGATAGAGGGTTAGGCATATCATGTCTTCAGTGGGACACTTCATGCTAGCAAAGTGTCTTCAGTGGGCTGATCCATCAAAGGTGGGTGAACTTAATTATAAGAATGCCTCCAAGGTTCTGTCAACCGTGAGTTTCTTTGCTGGCGGAGAGGAGGGGTCGAGATAGACACTTTGCTTTGATTCTGCAGAATTTGGGCCATCAGTTCTAACAGCTTGTCTGTCTTGCTCTCCAACCGCATGAACTAAGACCTTTACTGGGGTCTCGGTTGACATGTTGGGAGAGGACTCTTCTGTATTCATCAAAAAATAAATTGGAGCAAATCATAAACAATCTCCAAAAAATGTTAATATATAAAAGAAATAGACAAATCAGTTATTTGTATATTGGGCTACATAGATTTTATTTTAATAAAACACTACATAATTTGTTTTATCATGAATCGGATGTATAGAGTTCGAGTCCAACATTCTCCCACCTCACAAATCAGTAGGTAGATGATAAGGTCCACCGCAATTTCATTTGGACATCCGATGTCATCAAGGGAATCATGTACCCTTCACAACCACTCCTCTGTTGCAATTGGTGCTCGTATACAACTAAATGGGGTCCTTCAAATATGCAATTAAAGTTCTCTCCATTGGAAGTGACCTTAAAGTACATAAAGGTTCGAACCTTTAGTCTTGATTATCCACAATCTAGTTTTGGTCAAATAATACCAAGTAATGAGTTATACTAGGTTGGTTGTTTATGTATCTTGGGGCAATTTAGTATCCTGTATGGTTTCAAAAATGTCATATGAATTTTCAACCTTTTGTTGGTAAATAAGATCAAACCTAGTACGCTCTATTCTGCAGCGGAAGCGATTTTGAGGAAGAGCGCACACTTTTTAAATCAAGGACCGGGGTTGCGTTGACGGTTACCAAGCAAACTCATAACACAAGAACACATGTCTAAAATCACATCATACAAAGAAACATTCAAACACAAAGATATACGCGGAAAACCCAAGAATGAAAAAAACCACGAAGCCACACCACAAGAGAATCCACTAGAATAACTTGAAGCTTACAGAGTTACAAAGAGCTCATCAACTCAGCACAAATGCTCCAACTTTTACTCTAGAATGAAGAGGAGAGGAAGCAACCATCACCTGGAGTATCTCCTCCAACTTGCAAGGGCTAGCTTGCACTGCAGCTCCTTAGGGTTTTTCCTAAGGTTCTTCACCTCACAGTAGCCTTAGCCTCAAAACTGAATGTCAACACACTTAGGTTTTCACTCAACCTATTGCTTAAGTAGCCAGCTGAAAAACGAGCCCTAAAATGTCCAAAATGCCCTCCAAATTTGCTTAGGGTGTAACCTGGACCATGCAGAATTTTGTTTGGCGCTACGGCGCGCAGTAGCGCCCGCGTTCTCAAAATGAATATAACAAAGAAGGAGAGTACATCTGTGGCGGTCTAGAGACACTTGTGAATCTTCTTAACATGGGTGTTTGAGGTTCAACATTGGCACCCTCCTGAGCTTCTCCGTGTTCTCCAGCATCTTGCTCAATGCTGTTATCAATCTCTATGTGTCGGGATTCTCCATCTGAAGCATCCTTGGAGTCAATCTTGACTCTCATATAATCCTTGTACATCTCACTTTCATTAAAAGTGACATCCCTACTTCTGATGACTTTCTGGTTCTGGTTGTCCCAGAATTTATAACCGAACTCGCTCGCGTCATATCCAACAAATGTGCACTTGATCGCCTTAGCATCAAGTTTGTTCCTTGATCCTGCATCAATATGCACATAGGATGAACATCCAAATACCTTGAGGCGGTTCAGTTTCACCTCCTTTCCACTCTAAAGCTTCCTCGAGGATCCCTTCATTTAAGGGTACGGAAGGTCCCCTGTTAATTAAATATACAGCCGTGTTAACGGCTTCAGCCCAAAGCGGCTTTGGGAGACCAGCATGCAATCTCATGCTCCCATCTCTTTCTGTGATTGTTCTGTTCATCCGTTCTGCAACACCATTTTGTTGTGGTGTTCTGGGGACTATAAACTCCCTCTTGATTCCTCTCAAGTCACAGAACTCCTTGAACTCCCTATCATAGTACTCGTCGCCATTATCAGACCTTAAGCACTTAAGCTTTAGTCCTGTCTCGTTCTCTACCAAAGCTAGCCACTTTCCAAATACGACAAATACGTCAGATTTATGTTTTAGAAAGTAAACCCATACCTTCCTAGTAAGATCATCAATGAATGTGACGAAGTATGTAGCTCCACCTATGGAAGATGTAGAAGTTGGTCCTCATACATCTGTATGCACCAACTTTAATTTATTGCTTTTCAGCTCCTTTTAAACTTTGGAGAATGAAACTTTCTTCAATTTGCCCAGCACGCAGTCTTCACAGAAATTCAAGTCTACAGACTTCAGTCCTTGGAGTTTCCCCTTTGACTGTACGGATTTCAACCCCCTCTCGCTCATATGGCCTAGCCTCTGGTGCCATAGATCTGCATCTAATTCTTCTGCAGCTGCAATAGTGTCAGACACTTTATTGATCAAGTAAAGTGTACCTTCCATACTGCCCCGTACAATAATGAGTGCACCTTTAGTGACCTTCCACGAGTCTCCTGTGAAATAAGTGTTGTAGCCCTCTCTAGCTAACTAGCTTACTAAGATCAAGTTTCTTCTTAGATATGGCACATATCTAACATCCTTAAGCTTCCAAACTGCGCCACTTGGTAGCTTAACATCCACATCACCTCTATCAATGATGTCGCATGCTTTATCATCTCCAAGATACACTTCCCCCAAGTCACCCTTGGTGTAACTCTTGAAGGCACTCCTCGACGGAGTGGCATGAAACGAAGCGCCCAAGTCCACAACCCAGAACTCCGTGTTGACAAGTGAGAGGATCAAAGTATCGTGATCCTCATCAACTAAAACATTCACAGTGAGGTTCATCATTTTTACACCACCACATGGCTTCTTCAGGGTAGGGCAATCCTTCTTGAAGTAACATGCCTTCCCACAGTTCCAGCAATCCGTCTTTGCCTTTCCGGATCTTGATTTTCCTCATCGAGACATCGACCTATTTCTAGTATGTCTCCTCTCAGCATGTCTTCCCCTGCTCTCAGCATTCACTGCTGAGGTAGATGTTCCTCCATGAGATCTCTTCCGCACCTCCTCATTCAGCACTAGCCCAACGATGTCGTCGAACTTCAATGACGCATTTCCAGATGAATTGCTAATGGTTGTAACAAGCTCATCCCAACTGTAACGACCCAATGTCGTTACTTTTCAAATTAGGTCAAAATCCGCTTCAAATATCTAATTAATAACGTATCTTGTAACACCTTATTTAACACGGGGGCAAGCCACTCCTTTGTATCAGAAAAAATTGCAGCCACATTAAAACTACCATCCTTCCATTTGGCTACAACACTAAATATTGGGTTACCTTCTGGAGCTAGCATGGAGGCTCAGAAATTCTGTATTTTTAGTATCCCTGTCAAAGGAAAATTATTCAAAGCTACGTTAATCATTCTACCCATCACCAACTTTGACTTTATTCTAGGAATGGATTGGTTAAGCAAGTATGATGCTGTAATCAACTGCCAAAAGAAAAAGGTCACAATCAAAAGCGGCAAAACATCAACAGTATTTATAGGAATACAAAGCCTGTTAGCTTCTCTAATTAACCCAATAAAAGCAAGAAAGCTGATTCAGAAAGAATGCAGCGCATACTTAGTAACTATGATGGGAGACAGAAAGGAAGTTGTGGCTTTATCAGAAACGCACATCGTTCGAGATTTTGAAGATGTATTCCCAAAAAATTTACCTGGGCTACCACCCGTAAGAGAAAAAAATTGGGTTATCAATAGAACTAGTTCCAGGAACCCAACCCAAGTCAAAATCACCATACCGTATGGCACCAAAAGAGCTCCAAGAACTCGACCAACAACTTCAAGAGCTAACCAGCAAGGGATTGATCCGGCAAAGCATGTCCCCCAGGGGAGCCCCAGTACTCTTCGTGAAAAAGAAGGACGGATCTATGCGTATGTGCATAGATTATAGAAACCTCAACAAATGGTGAAAAACAAATATCCTCTACCCCGCATCGATGACCTCTTTGATCAACTGGCTAGAGCCAAAGTATTTTCCAAAATCGATTTAAGGTCGGGATACCACCAGATGAGATTCAATGAAGAAGACGTCCCTAAGACTGCATTTAGAACTCGCTTCAGACACTATGAGTTCTTAGTTATGTAATTTGGACTCACAAACGCACATTCTATCTTCATGAATTTAATGCAAAGAATATTCCGGCCCTTCATCGATGATATCCTAATTTATTCTAAGTCTATGGAGGATCATGAGATTCATTTGAAAGTAATATTGGGAACTCTTAGGGAGCATCAATTATTTGCCAAATACTCAAAATATGAGTTTTGGTTGGATTCAATAGCATTTTTAGGACATGCAGTAACTACTGAAGGAATCAAAGTAGACCAAAGAAAGATCAGTACCATACAAGAATGGCCTCAACCATCATCCGTGTCTGAGATTCGCAGTTTCTTAGGACTGGCAGGATACTACCGAAAGTTTGTTAAAGGATTCTCAAATATGGCCAAACCATTAACTCAATTGACTCAAAAGGCAACAATATTTGTATGGAGTCAGGACTGCGAAGAATCATTTCTAAAAATAATGCAAGCCCTCACTACTGCACCTGTCCTAATCCTACCTCAAGAAGGGAAGAACTACAAGGTATACACGGATGCTTCATTAACAGGATTAGGGTGTGTCCTCATGCAAGACAACCATGTCATTGCTTACGCTCCAAGGCAATTGAAGACTCACGAAAAGAACTATCTTGTTCATGATTTAGAGCTAGCCGCAATAGTCTTTGCCTTAAAGATTTGGAGGCATTATCTTTATGGAGTGAAGTGCAAGATCTTTACAGACCATCAGAGTTTAAAATACATCTTCATACAGAAAGAACTAAATTGTCGCCAAAGGAGATGGTTAGAACTACTCAGCGACTATGCCATGGATATTCAATATCATCATGGCAAAGCTAACTTGGTCGCAGATGCTTTGAGTAGAAAAAAAATATTGAGTACTTTAATCTCAGCAAGTCCATTTGAGGAAGAATTCCAGAAGCTTAATATAAGACCCATTATTAAAGATCAATTGAATGAATTGCTTAAAGCTAATACTACAGGACCTACCTTCGTACAAAGCATATTGGATGCTCAAAATGTCAGCAAGGAATATCCCAAGCTGAAAGCAGAAATAGAAGATGGTCGCAGAACAGAGTTGTAGCTGCGAAAAGGAATTCATATTTTTAATGGTAATAGAATCTGGGTCCCGAATAATTCGCACATTCGAAATCAGATATTAAATGAAGCCCACAACTCAGGCTATACAGTACACCCCGAAAGTAACAAAATGTATCAAGATCTAAAGATAGCCTTCTGGTGGCCTGAACTCAAAAGAGAAATAGCTGAATTTGTGGCTAAATGCCATGTTTGTAGCCTAGTCAAAGCAGAGCACCAACAACCGAGTGAACTTTTACACCCACTAGAAATCCCAGAGTGAAAATAGTCAGACATCTCTATGGATTTCGTAATGGGTTTGCCAAAAGGAAATCATGAGCATATGCCATTTGGGTCATAGTTGACAGATAAACAAAGTCAGCCCACTTTATCCCAATAAAGTAAGCAGACTCAGTGGAGAAACTGGCAAGATTATATATCAGGGAGATCATCAAACTGCATGGAATTCCTAAAACTATAATTTCAGATAGGGATGGCAGGTTTACTTCGCGATTTTGGCAAGCAGTACACAAAGATTTGGGAACCATCTTAGCCATGAGCACGGCCTTCCACCCTCAAACAGACGGGCAAACTGAGAGAGTCAACCAAGTACTTGAGGATCTCTTACGTTTATGCTTGATAGACTTTGGTGGAAATTGGGAGAAACACCTCCCACTTGTAGAATTTGCTTATAATAATAGGCCACCAATCAAGCATTGGGATGGCCCCTTATGAAGCCTTATATAGGAGAAAGTGCAGAACTCCTATAGCCTGGACACAAGTTGGAGATGTACAAATTTATGGATCTGAGTTAATTGAAGAAACAAACAAAAAGATAAGCATAATCAAGAGCAGAATTGCGGCAGCCCAGGACCGACAAAAGAAATACTTCAACGCAAGACACCGGAGGCAAGAATTTCACATTGGTGATCGGACTTATCTAAAGGTTAGCCCTATGAAAGGAATTCATCACTTTGGAGTGACTGAAAAGTTGAGTCCCAGATATGTTGGACCCTTCGAAGTAACTGCAAAAATTGGAAGCTCGGCTTATAAACTTAAACTTCCTGAAAGATTTTCATCCGTGCACAACGTATTTCACGTTTCAACACTCCGCAGATGCCTCCAGGAATCCACTCAGCAAATTTCAAACTCAACAGTTGAAATTCAACCTGATTTAACTTATATTGAAAAACCTCTTAAAATTATTGAGAAAGACAGCCAAAATTTAAGAAGCAAAACGATCCCGGTGATCAAAATTCAATGGCATAATCATACTGCGAAAGAAGCCACGTGGGAAAGAGAAGATGATATGCGAAGAAAATATCCAGAACTATTTCTAAATTAAGGTATCCCTCAAGACCCTTTTAAGTCATTATATTTATTCTTGATGCCGAGAACGACATCATTTTTAAGTAGGGAAGTTTGTAACGACCCAATGTCGTTACTTTTCAAATTAGGTCAAAACCCGCTTCAAATATCAGGACCCCGGGGAATTTCAAATTAGGGCAAACAAAATTTCCATTAGATAGAAATAATTTTTAAATCAAAGTACCCTAGTTTGGGAGAATTCGGATAACGAAAACTCCCGCTTTATTTTTCTGAATTAATTAAATCCAATAAATCAAAAATATTGAAATACGTGTCAGAATTCATCGATTTCAATGTCATCGTGTTAAGTATATTATCTAAAGACTGATCGAAAAGTTTCATCAAATTCTGAACGTCGGTTTGATCGTGGTTACTTTTTGAAGTTTTAAACCTCAAAATTTAATACAAAATAAAATATTTATCTGAATCGAAAAGTTTTGGCGCAAGGGTGTTCGTTAAATCGTAACACACCTCGGTGTCAGATTTCGTTATGTTTGGACGCCAAATGGCAGAAAAATACGAATAACTTAAGTTCAAGTAATTATATAAATTTTTTTTTTTAGAATTTTCCTAAACCCTTCTTTCCCCGCCTTAACTGTGATCCCCCCTCATTAAGGCAGAATATTCCTCTGCCCATAAAGCATTAATTAGCACCTTAATGACACTTTAAGTTTCTCTTATCCCCTTATTCCTCTCCCTCCCTCTCCTTTTTCTCTATTAATACTCCCTCCTTCTCCTCCCCACAGCCAGCCCTCTTCTCCCTTCTCTCCCAGCCAGCCCACAGTAGCCCCTCCTCCTCCTCTCCCCACACAGCAGCAATCCTCTTCTCCCCTCCTCACACAGCAACAGCCCTCTTCTCCCCTCCTCACACAGCAACAGCCCTCTCCTCCTCTTCCCACACAGTAGCAGCCCTCTCCTCTTTTCCCCACACAGCAGCAGCCCTCTCCTCCCCTCCCCACATAGCAACATCCCTTTCCTCCTCTCCCCACACAGCAGCAGCCTTTCCTCCTCTCCCCACACAGCAACAGCCTTCTCCTCCCTCTCCCACAACCACTAACAGCCCAGCCTCTCCTTCCTGCCCTCCAGCAAGCAGCCGGCCAGCAGCAGCCCCTCCTGCTGTAGCCCTCCCTCGTCCAGCCAGCCAGCCATCCAGCCAGTTAGCCCCCACTGCCCCGACAACCTCCTGTCAGCCCCCTTCAGCTACATCCGGCCTCCCTCCGGCTTTCGGCAACCCCAACTTTAGGTAACAGGAGAAGGAAAAGAGGAAGAAAATGATATTAGATTTTTAATATTTTATTTCCTTTATTTCATTTCTTATACTATTATATTATGTCATTGCATTATTATTGATGTCATTAATTAATAATAAACAACAGTATAAATGCTAGAAAATGACTATTACTTTTATATTGTTTATTTCAATTCAAGCATTTTTATTATATTATTTCTATTTTCTTATTATTACTATTATTATTATTATGTTCTGCAATTTATGTAGTCTTTTCCATTCTGTCTTTCATACATTATTATTATCATTATCATTATTATTATTAAAATAATAATAATAATGCTATTATAAATATTATTGCCACATCAGTAACTTAAAAATACGAACCTCTATCAAGTTATAAAAATGAAAGAGAAGCAGAATAGAAACGAAGATAATAATATTGGCTAAAAAGGCTAATTTAAAATTTAAAAACCTAAACGCAGATTAAGCGAACTGTCACTCATCCGAACTGTCGAATTGTCGAACTGTCGAACTGTCAAACTGTCGAACTGTTGAACTTAAAGAACAAGGTACCAGATGTCTTTTATTACTTCTGTTTAAATTTTTTTTCTCAGCATCCCACAAATTTGATAAAAGTGCTTTTTAAAGTCACATAAAATGATATATGAATAAGTTTGGATAAGTGAGAAGCAAGGGTTCCATGTTGCTTTATACTTTTTGTCCGATCAGACAACCGCTAGGACGTGGCTGTCCGACATCGGGAGTCATAAGGAGCCTATACTGATAAGCCTTTGAGGGGGAAGGTATAGAGAAAAGTTGAGATATGTAACACAAAAATGAACCCCCTTTTCCTCGATTTTATACTTGCCCAACAAAATTATATTTTGCCTCAGATATCAAGCGCTAAAAATTCTGTATTTATTTTTGTGACTGCAATTATTTTCATGCTAAGTTTCAAGTGCAATTGAAACAGGTTTGCAGGGATAAGTTTGTACAACTTTTATTTCCTATCAAATATTGATTATTTTGCTTATTATTTAATATTTGTAAAGATGACATCTATCAATACATAGTTTCACAACTAACTGGTATTCGAATGCCCGCACTATTGAAATGTGCCCAGATCAGGAGTTCATCCTCGAGGAAAGGTGCTAAGAACTGAACAGTGTTGATACTGCTACCTGTTGATCAACCGCTTTTTTTTTACTCTAGCTATTCTGTTAAAAAGTTTGTAATTTTTCTTTTATTTTAACTTTTGTAATAAGAACTTATAAATTAATAAATAAATGAGTTATGTTTGATGTCTATATATTTGTCTCTTAAATCACTCAATATGATCCTGCGGCTAGAGGACTTGTTGCTATTATTTTATCACACCCACAGCAACCGGTGCTAGATTAGCTCCCGCTGACCCGGCACCGGGTCCCCACACCAACTATCCGACAATGGAGAGGAACAACAGAGCTCGGACCTTGTCATCAAAGCTGATGCCCACTGAACTCAGCTAGCTCGTAACAGTGTTGAACCCATTTAGGTGTTCAGTCACTAAATATTCATCCATCTTCATATTAAACAATCTCTTCATCAAGAAAACCTTATTTGAAGCCGAGGGCTTCTCATACATCCTCGTCAGGGCATTCATGAGCTCTACAGTTGTTTTCTAATTAACAATGTTAAAAGCAATAGAAGAAGACAGTGATAAATAAATCAAATCCATTGCAATTTTTATCAAGAACTTCCCGTTCTTCATCAGTCATAGCTGTAGGTTTTTTATCGGCTCCTTTCAATGGAACATATAATTTCATCTGGTAGAGCAAATCTTCTATCCGCATTTTCCAGAACGCAAAGTTCGTTCCACTGAATTTCTCAATCTTGTGTCTCATCTCTTCGGCCATTGCTCCCACTCAAACAAGCAAACCCTAGAACCAACAAGGTAAACCTCGCTCTGATACCAATTGTCGGTAAATAAGCACAAACCTAGCACGCTTTATTCCGCAGTGAAACAGTTTTGAGAAAGAGCGCACATCTTAAATCAAGGATTGGGGTTAAGTTGACGGTTACCAAGCAAACTCAGAACACAAGAACACAAGTCTAAAATCACAGCATACAAAGAAACATCCAAACACAAATATATACATGGAAAATCTAAGAATGGGAAAAACCATGGAGCCACACCACAAGAGAATCCACTAGAATAACTTGAAGTTTATAGAGTTACAAAAAACTTATCACCTCAGCACAAATGCTCCAGCTCTTACTCTAGAATGGAGATGAGAGGAAGCAGCCACAACCTGGAGTATCTCCTCCAACTTGCAAGGGCTAGCTTGCACTGCAGCTCCTTATTTTCCTAAGGTTCTTCTCCTCACAGCATCCTTAACCTCCAAACTAAATGTCAACACACTTAAGTTTTCACTCAACCTATTGCCTAAGTAGCCAGCTGAAAAACGAGCCCTAAAATGTCCAAAATTCCCTCCAAATTTGCTTAGGGCATAACCTAGACAGTGCAGAATTTCGCCTGGCGCTACGGCACGCCGTATAGCGCCCGTGTTCTAGAAATGAATCCGCTGCGGCGCGCCACGGCGCACTGTAGCACCATCAGTCTCGAGTTTAGACCGTTGTGGCGTGCTGTAGCGCCCGCACCTCGAAATGGACCCACTGACTCGCTATAGCGTCGTTTTCCGCCGCGGCTAGCTGCAGCACCTATTACACAATTTCTGACCACTGAGGTGCGCAACAGCGCCTCAAGTCTCGAGTTAGAACCACCTGGGCGTGCTGCAGCACTTTTGCTGCTCCTGGACACTAAAGGCTCTCCATTACATAATAATCTCCCACTTGGAGATCTTTATAGTATCTTCCCTCCTTTCCTCCATTGACCCTTCACTGCCTTCTTCAACGTCTGTCAAGAAACGTGTGACTCACCCCGCTTTCTCTTCACGTACCGAAGCCAACTGAAGTTGCACATGGCTTAAGTTTCTCTACTGTTACTGCTTTGGTAAGCATATCAGCTGGATTCTTAGAAGTATGAATCTTCTCTAATCTAAGCTGTCCTTCTTCCAACAGTGTCCGAATGAAATGGTAACATAGTTGAATGTGCTTTGTCCTGTCATGAAAAGCGGCATTATTTGCCATATGAATAGCGCTCATACTATCACTGTAGAGCCTTACATTCTTCTGCTCCTTGCCCAATTCTACTATGAAACTCTTCAACCAGATCATCTCCTTGCTTGCCTTTGTGATGGCAACATATTCTGCCTCCGTGGTAGATAGCGACACGATGTTATCTTACCACTAGGAACAAAAGTACCAAATATCATTCATTGCATTTATTGTTTTATATTATTGCTTAGAACTGCATTTGAACATTTATTGTATTTCAAATTTGCTATGTTAGTTTACTTTTTTTCACTATAAAAAAATGTCACAAACCGAGTATTATATTTGAGATATCTTGATAATGCATGCATCGGGTTTCAAAACGGTAGCATTGGGCGGAATCATTTGCGATGAGGCTAGTCACGGAGCAACAAGGAAGCTATACTCTGGCCTATGGGGGCATGGTATAGAGATGTGTTATATATGAAATATGAATCCAACTAATATCGACCCCAAGATTCTAAACTTGCCCAATGGAATGAAAGAACAAAATAAATATGCTTACAGATGCAAGGCATATCTTTTATTATAAATATTTTAATGTAACATATTTTGGCATGCACTTGGAGCAAAATTGATTGAAATGCTTAATGAAATTTATACAACTTAATAAAATATTTTGTAGGGATAAAATGTGGTTACATGCTCCTTTAAATGTTCTTATATTTTATTTTCCTGCATCTTAACTTATTGCACATTGCTTATAATTTGAAAAATGTAAAGTTCGATATTACGGTACTTAGTTCATAATAATCAATATTTCTATTCCAGAACATTTTAAACATGTTAGATCAAGAGCTAGTGGAAGTGCAAGAATGAGAACTTTGAAGAGCTTAATGGAAATCGAAGATGTTGCTAAAGAGCTTTTAATTTAATATCTGCATTTTCTTGTCTCCTGTGTTGCTAAAATCCAGGTATAAACTAATGAATATTGTATGGATCACGTGATGGGTTTTATTTTGTAACAAAAAATTAATATGAATGGAAGAATGTCTTATAATGTATGGTTTTAGAATGTTTATTTTGTATCATACTATCTCATTAAAATACTCAATATTGTCATGCGTTCTTCGATTACCAAGCGCCTCTGAAGTAACTCCTAATGCTAGCTTAGCTTACACTAACCCAGCATAAGGTCCTCACACAACCAATCAGTAATTGAAAAAAGTGTATATATTCAAACAGTGGTTCAAATGTGCAAGCAGTGGCAATGATAAAATAGTGCTTAAATATAAGATAGTGATATCTTCGTACATTTAATGTTTAAACTTCAAAATTGGTCTTAGATATCCGGCGCTGAAAATTATTTTTTTAAGTTCATTAGTTTTTGTCCTAGTATCATGCTTATTATTTTTATTATTTCTTTTAAATGTGGTTCTTAAAATTTGTGTCTTATATTTAAGCTAGCTATAAGGCCCAATCTAAGTTATTTATGTTACTTTATGGATATCTAGCAATCACTACTTATTCTAAGTTTATTGTGTTAATCTCACATGGGTATTACGTCACAAGAAGTGCAATTAATCACAAGATTTGTACCAAGATAGGCATTGGTTGGTTTAAGATATTATCATTTCAAACATAAATTTAGGTCGAACTGACTTATACTAGCTCTTATATGGTGCTTTCCTGTTTGACATCTCAACCCATCTCATCCACTATTGCCCTTCTCGGCTTCCCCAACAGTCCTCTAACCACTATAGGCCAGCAGAGCCCTAGCAGGTGACCTATTGTTAAGTTATTTTATGAGAACAAAATCATGAGTCGTATAAGATCAAAGCGGACAATACACTAGTGCTTAAGAGTTCGAACTATTATATAATGGGTTTCGGACTTGTTTCAAGCTTAAATCAAGCGTATCTATCTTAAAGTAAGAACACAACAACTAATAACAGCACACCAAACAGAGCTCCGACGCATGGGCGCCCAGCCTCTGGCTAAAACTGAATGACTTATCTTGCTTAGCTAATACTTAAATCCTGCCTCAACTAAAGCTAAAATAACCCTAAATTAAATATTTAAAATTAATCCAAAGATTATCCATATCATACAATTTAAAAAGGACATAATCAATATTACATATTGATTAGTATCAATTAATTATGTGTCAGTCAACTAAGTTAATGATTACATCATAATTACATATTAATTAGTATTAATTAGGTGCTAATTAATTATGAGCTAATTATCATTATGCATTGATTAGTATTAATTACTTATGTGTTGATTAAAAATGTATTAATTAGCTGCATGTTTAGTAATTATGAATTAGATTAATATATTATGAGATTACATATTAACTAAGTGATTAAATGTTCATTAATTATTTATGCATAATTAGTTATAAATTAATTAATAAATATACATTAATTATATATAAATTAGTAATAATTATGTAATTATTATTAGTAATAATAATGTATGAATACTAATTATGCAATTATGTAGTAATAAGTAATTATATATTAATTAAGTAATTCCATAAGAATAATATGTCAATTACTAATTACATATTAAGTCATTAATAAGTATGTATTAATTATTTATTAATATACATTAATTATTAATTATGTGTTAACACTAATTATTGAGAGAATTTTAGAAGAGGCATAAGAGATATCAGGAGAACATGATTTCATTGTCGTACCCTAATCAAGGAAATACAAAACATATATGTAGCCCACCGAATACAATCATTAACTGTTCAACAGGAATAATAAAATCAATGGTAGAAAAGCAAACAATTGTAACAAAAAAACAAGAAGGATATATTTAATAATTGTTAATATGCTCCTTCAAGAGCAACACCATGGGTGATAATCTTGCAAGTGATGAGATGTAACTAGCAAACCAAAAGAGGCTTAGCGAGGATGTATGCAAGTTGTTGAGAGTTTGGAACATGGCAGAATTTGAGGTTATGCGACAGGACAATGTTCCGAACATAATGAAAATCAATGTCGGCATACTTCATGCGTGTGTGAAGGATGGGCTTAGAAGCTAAGTATGTTGAGCCCCAAGTTGTCGCAAAAGATAGTTGGGGCTGAATCTAGAGCGAAGCCGACCTCACGAAGGAGGGACTGGATCCACATCAATTCACTGGCTGCATTAGCAATTGATTTGTACTCTGTCTTCGATGCTAGAACGAGTGACCATCTGTTATTTTTTGGAAGACCACGATATGAGATTCTTGCCAAGAAAGATATAATAGCCGGAAGTGGATTTTCGATCTTATGCATCCCCAGCCCAACCCGCGTCATAGAAGGCCAAGAGGGAGATGGTGGGCAGCAGTTGAAGGAGGAGACCGCACGGTGTTGTGTGCTGTAAATAGCAAAGGATGTGCTTGACTTTTTTCAATCAGAGTTTGTGGGACTATGCATAGATTGGCAAACTTTGTTGACGCTGAACGTGATGTCCGGTCGGGTGTGCTGTAAGTACTGAAGAGCACCCACAGTGCTGCGATAGCAGGTGGGATTCAAGAAGAGGTTGGTGTCAGAGTTTTGGGACTGCTTAGGGACAATCATTGGAAAGTCGACGAGTTTGCAATGCTGCATGTTGGCTGTGCGAAGTAGTTCAGTAACATAATGTTTCTGTGAAAGGAATATAGAGCTGCAATAGTGGTTCACTGCAATATTTAAGAAGTGGTGAAGCAGTCCCATGTCCTTGAGGGCAAACTGTTTGGAGAGAGCAACCACTATAGTGTCTATAGTGGCAAAGTCATTTCCGGTGAGGAGAACACCGTCCACATATAAGAGGAGCAGCACATCAACTTTTGATTGGCGACGAATGAATAGGGGTGTATCGTTGACTGCATTACGGAATCTCAATGCTAGGGGAGTAGCGGACAGTTATTAGTACCAAGAACGGGGGGATGGCTCGAGTCCATACAGTACTTTATGAAGTTTACAAACATGCTGTGGTTGAGTGCTAGAGGTGAACCCCGGGGGCTGCTGCATGTAAATATCTTCATGGAGATCGCCATTGAGGAAGGCGTTATCGAAGTCCAATTGTCGGATGCACCATTTATGTGTGAGTGCAATAGAAATAACAACTCCGATTGTGACCGGTTTGATGGTGGGGCTTAAAGTTTCATAAAAATCAATGCCTTCCTGCTGCGTGAATCCTCATGCAACAAGGCAGGTCTTGTGGCAAGCGATGGACCCATTAGGGTTGAACTTCAATTTGTACAGCCATTTGCACCCAACAAGGTTCACATTTGTTGAACACGGCACAAGGGTCCAGATCCGATTTTGTTGAAGGGCACGAAACTCCTGATTCATTGCAACAACCCACTGAGGGTCATATGTTGCTTGTTTAAATGTGGTGGGAAGAGTAGAGGATGGGAAGGTAGCCATGGAGTACATCTTGGGCTTTAGAAGACCAGTTTTTGCATGGGTGACCATGGGATGAACATTGGTGGTATTTGAAGGAGCAGAGGCAAATAGGGCAGGATCAAGAGATTCTTGTACAGTTGGGGAAGTAGTGTGGATTGGGTTTTGCGGTCATGGAGCAGCAGGGTTGTTTGAAGGAGCTGGTGAGGCTGTCCCAAGAGGCTTGGCTCGGTGAGAAGCAGAACCAAGGGTCATAGGAAGCTGGACGACAATTTCAGGTGGTGGAGTTTGTGCTGGACTGAAGGGAGGGGTGCTGAGAGGTTTAAATGGAAAGGATGTTTCAGCAAATGAGACATGTCTAGTAACATAAGTTTTCTGATTTTCAATATTATAATAGAGATAGACTTTATGGTTCCCACTGTATTCTAGATAGACACATGGAAGAGATCGCGGAGAAAATTTGTTCTAGGCGTAGGGACATAGCCAAGGGAAGCATAGCAGCCAAATGTTTTCAGACAATGGTAATCAGGTTTGTGATGAAAGAAACTTGAACGGGGATTGATGTTGAAGGGTGCAAGAGGGAAGCTGGTTGATTAAATAGGATGCTATTTGAAAAGCATTGGTCTAAAATTTTGTTGGTAGCGACGCATGAAAGAATAGGGCACGACCGGTTTCAACGATGTGTCAATGTTTTCGTTCAGCTTTGTCATTTTGTTCGGAAGTATAGGGTGCAGAGAGACGATGTTGTATGCCAAGTTGAGCAAGAGTTTTGGTGAATTTGAGATATTCTCCGCCTCCGTCAAATTGAAATGCAAGAATTTTGGAGGTGAGGGTTAATTCAACTGAGTTTTTAAGGGATAAAAATGTGTCAAGCGCATCAGACTTTTTAACAAGAGGGTACAATCACGTAAAATTTGAAAAAGCGTCAATAAATAATATGTAGTAATTGAAGCCATATATTGATGAAACGGGAGGAAGGCCCCCAACTGTCACATACAATTAATTGAAGTGGTTTATGATAAACAGTATCAGAACCGTGTAAATGTAGGTGATGCTCTTTAGATATGACATGACATGCGTGAAGATAATTTGGATGGTTGGAGGGGGATATGTTCAGCAATATCCTTGAGTGCATCGAACAAAGGATGGCTTTAGGAAATTATATGTAATCAATGGCAACATCCTTGAGTGAATTCCTTGAGCATTTTATAACCAACAAAGCATGATAAGGCTTTAGGAGAATATAAATCATTATAGATACATCAGCTAGTACCTTCACAGCCCGTTTATGGATGTCTTGAACAAAAAAATGCCAAACAGTTAGCTTAGCCACCTGGAACGATATAATGGCAGCCCTGTACAAGGCCAAGAATGGGCCAAAGCGCGAGTAAGCAAACAGCGTCTTGGACCCGTGCTTTCCCAGCATGTGCCCAAACTCAGTCTCCAGCGAAAGCTTCCGCAGCCTAGCATATTCAGACGATGGCTTCCCACCATGAACACTAGTAAATACTGTCGAGAAGCTGCGCGTGTCACAAAATTCTATTCAAAATGCGAAGCAAATCGCAATAGTCAGAAACGCCATCCTTCAAAGAGCGTATTAACGGAATGAACTAACCTGCGGAAAAACTGCGGAGATCCATTGTTGCTTTCGAAGAGCCTAATGGCCACTGCAATTTTCCAAGAGAGGTTACCATTGCCGATGGACGAGCCTAGAAAGTAGAGAAAAGAAAAACTAACTCGTCATCTGGTGTGAAAAGGGGATCAGATGAAATGCAACATTGAAAAGAGAGAGAGAGAGAGAGAGAGAGAGAGAGAGAGAAATAGGAGAATGCCTTGAGAAATGCGATGGCTTCGGCATCGATAAAGGATTGCGGCAAGCGCATTTCTCATGGACTAGGGTTTTAGTGCCTGCACGCGTGGATATCATGAGATATTGGGGAATCGGAAGGGGGTAGGAGGGAAAGGAAAGACCGAGCTGCTGGAAGAAAGGGAAGCAGGGGAAGGAGAGAGTATAAGGGGAAAAATAAGAGTGGTATTGCGTTAGTGGATGAGAATGGAGTGCGCGGTCTTGAAATCTGAACTGCCGTGAAGAATGTCAATAGTAATTAATATTTTGTTTCCAGAAATGTGTCGTGAGCTTAAAAAACCTAGTCAACCAGATGTAAGTCTAATTTTTATATAATTTTTAAAAATAATATTTATGCTTTTTTTAATATAAATAAATAAATAATAATAAAATATTATTCTGGATGATCTTTTTTTTAACACACTTCTCCTTCAATTAAGTTTGAGCTGAAAATTGACATAGATTCAGTTGCCCATTCCTACTCGAATCGACCGCCGAATCTGGAATACTGATTCAGGCTTAACAAAAAGGGATAGTGTGTTAACGGGACGACAAAAAAATACTTAAACAAACATTAAAGATTAAAAAAAATATTTACAAAAATTAATGACTATTTTAAATATTTTGCAAAAAATAAAACACCATTTTTTATATTTTCTCTTTTGGAATCTTAATGATATGCATGTGTTATTATAGGTTTTTCTTCATAAGAATAATACTATATCTATACATAAGAAAATATTCATGATAATTAGAGTTTATCTATTTTAATATACGATCCAAGCAAAATATATATTGTACCAATCATTTACTTTAAAGTCCTTTCCCATTATAATTTTAAAGATTAACAAAAAGAAATTTAATGTAATGTGTATCTTGTGTGATTCTTTACTTATGTGACTATAAAGCTCTAATATAACAGATATTGAATAAATTTGCCTTTTTTTATTTTAATGAATATTTTTATAGCATAAATAGTTTATAAATGACTTTGTTGTAAGTATAAATTAAATATCTGATAATATACATAAACTCAGTCAATTTAATTTTAAACTAATATTAATTAAAATTAATTATGATTATGAAATATATGATATGCTTTTATTAAAAAATTAATAAAAACACGAAGAATTAAAATTTTCAAAAAATGCAATATTAATGCATAACATACACGTGCCACTCACGAATACAAAATAAAAATGTGATTTTTAATTCCGTTGACAGCTAAATAAATAGTCCAATAAACAAACGGTTGTAATTTTCAAGCTTTTAGGGTTGCTGAATATCATAAAATTGAGACCGTTGGGAAACAGCAAGCGGTCTAATTTTATATGTATAGCAGTTTTGGTATCACAACGCAAAAGATAGCCCTGAATGTCAACTGCTCAAGTAACAATAATGTTCACAAACTTCCTCTTTGCAAATGCCAGCCACCATTTGTTGGGAGTGCCATTGGACCTGTAAGCGCAGCTGAGCAGTCTACCACTTGTCTCCTCCCTTGTCTGCTTTAGATAATTCCTGAAGAGTTCTGCATGTTCAAGAATAAAGCAAATCCATTATACTTTGGTTTTTGACTCAGGCAATTAACTGATTAGATTTGAACACTAAGTCTGTCATGGTTTAAATCCAAGGACCCTAATCACTGTGCCTCAAATATTTATCTCCTCTCATACGCGCATATGACATACATGCCTGCTTCTTGCCGGGATTGAGGAGGCGCAAAGAGCCCGGGAAAAGGAAAGCCCTGTTCGCCAGGCACGGGAACGTCTTCGAGTCCCAAACTGATGATCGCCTTGGTTCCCACAGCCAATGTCCGGCAGCCTTCAAGCCGCTTCAGGGCGACATTGATGTAACATGTTAGGTATATGAGTAATTTATCAGCAGAGCTCCTAATGTCAAAGTTCCTGAAGAAGACGTTCGCGCGAAAAAAACGATATTGCTTCGTCCACGATATCAATCTTGTCTGCGCAAACATAAGCAAACAAAGTTCAGCAAGATCTGTTTGGATGCAAGGAGTTGAGCTCTTCAAGAAAACCTTGATCTGAGGCCGGAGCAGGGCCCTTTATGTGAGTTTTTAGTGGGAGAAGAGGGCATCCACAGGCTTTGGCAATGCCCTCCTCATCAACAAAGCTTGAATGGTATACCTGCGAGTATCAATAGAAAATTAGCAGTAGACAGGGTGTAAATCCAGCTCCTGTTGGTCAGACTCAGCAAACGAGATCAAAATATCTAACTTTTTCAAACTCAGCTCCTGTTATTTCAAGTTTAATAACATACCTCTAATTTTCATCATTCAACATCTCAATATCATTATGTTTTTTATGAGTTAAGACATCTGAAAATAACTGAAGAAACATATACAATATCCATATAATTACAAAAAGCATTATGATGTGGTGGCTTTTGAACACTCCTGAAAGGATATATATTGTGAAAATGTGAATATAGTGTGCTTTGTTCATTCCATTGTCCACTTTTTAGAAGTAATGCACTATAAAATGAAGCTAAAATTAAAAAATCAATAAGATCAGTGTTCCCGTGACTAGGGTTTGACCTTTGAGGCACTTGAAAATTCAGAATCATGTTTTTACCTTGTAAGTAAAACAAACTTCAAAATAATCAAATTTCTTAAGACTCATATACTTCAAAATAATCAAATTTCTTAAGACTCGTATACTTTATTTTCTTATATCAAAATAATCAAAATAAGAGAACTTCCATATGACTCAGAAAGTTTAATTCTCTTAACAGCAGCACATTATCCCTAGTTTTAATTTGGCGTAGGTCTTGTGGAAAAACAAAACTCAAGTGGCACTTTAAAAGTAACTTTTTCATATCCAATTTGTTACGAGGGTAAAGACAAAATGACTAACGGATAGTCATATCCAATTTTAATGATGGAAGATTCACCAAAATTTTAATTGGCTGTTCTTCAGATTATTAAGACTGAAAAAATATCTGGCTCAATTTTTATTTGAATATACGCAAGAAAATTTCAAGTGATCACAAGACAATCTTCTGCAAACAAAACAAAACATCTTCCATGCTAAAAATTTAAAAGTAGAACCTGATATATCATCACTATGTGAACCAACAAAAGAACTAGATCAAATAATATTATTGTTTGAAAGCATGGCTTTATTTGTTTAGAAATATAACAATCTGCACAATGAATCACTGTTTGTCCAAGCCTTAACTAAATTGTGAAAAGTAACTTCAATGATTGCAAATATGACAATCTGCACAATGTCTTTGAAAGCATAGTTAAATGATATTCTTAACTTTGCTTATTCTAACATGTATAGTATAAATTCCCCAAATTGTTTTCCTTGCACAATCAAGTTTATCAAGATTCAAGAGAAACTACAAAAGCAAAACATTCTACAAACCTCTATCACACAAATAGCTGTGATAACTAGTCTTTAGTTCAATATTGCACTTTAAATTTAAGAAAATTGTGGTGAAAATGAAAATTCGAAATATTTAATAAAAATAGAAAGTGACCCAATAATGATTCAAACTATCATAATCTTTATTTATAGATTTAACCCTAACGGTCAAACTAGAACCATAAAAAAAGCTTATAAATATAAGATCAATTCATTTTCATTTGTACTAAATACATAAATTAAAAATGAAATAAAAAAAACTAAACCATTGGATAAACTGTACTTTCATCATTATTTAATGTGATATTTTCAATAAGAAAAAAACATGCACATTTCCATTGTGCGCCCGGGGCACGCCTGAGCGCCAAATTCTCTGTCTGCCACGCCCCTAGGACACGCCTAAGCACCAGGTCTCTGTCTGTTGCGCGCCTATGACGTGCCTGAACACCAGTCTTGCAATTGACATCTATAGATTCATCCCAGAATCAACCGAAACATCGTTTGCTCCCCTTTGATGATCGAATCGATCTCCACACCATAATAATCTCCCACTTGGAGATCAATTGCGATCAATCTATCTTCAACCTTGGTTTTCTTCAATTTATCTTTCCTCACAAATGACATGATGTGGCTCACCCTACCTTTTCTTTATCCATCGAGGTCAACTGAAGATGAGCATAACTTCAATTTCTCCGTTGCCACTGATTTTGTAAGCATTTCGCCTGGGTTAATTGATGCGTGAATCTTCTTGAACGCCAGTTAACAATCTTCCAACAAAGATTGGATGAAATGGAACCACAACTGAATGTGCTTCATGTCTCTAAGTTAGAGAGAATGATGCATAGGAACAGCTGTTAGCGTTCTCCACGTCTTCTTCTGTCTCTAAGCCCTGCTCCTTTTCATCCCTGTTGTGCTTCTTTTTACCTTGGCTGCAGCCTCCTTCCTTTAGAACCCTCTTAGATAATGTATGGAATTAGGATTCTCCCCTTTGATAGAGTTTTTATGACTAATTAAAGAACCACTTGATAGTTTTCTATTTTGTCTTTAATAATTCCTCCAACCATCCTCTTTTCAATATTGCCATTAACTCTTCCTTAAAAGTTGGATTCATTAAATACTTTGCTTTGATTATCCCTTTATTCCTCAATGAAAACTGAGGAATTAACTTCTGCATTTACATTGGATATTGGGAGCTGGAGGCATTTAGTGTTCGGGTCCTTTCAAATCCATGTTTGAATCAGGTTTCAAGGCAAAAATTCCGGCGCGCGCTATGGCGCGCTGTGATGCATGGGTTTCGAGCCATCTGGTGTTGTGGCGCACTGCGGCGCAATGGCCTCGAGCAATCTGGCGCTGCGGTGCAATGGCCTCGAGCAGTCTAGCGTTGCGGCGCGCTACGACGCAATAGCCTCTAGTAGTCTGACGCTATGGCGGGCTGCGGCAGGTTCCTTGCGAACTGTGGCACGTTGCAGCGCATTCTTGCGAATTGTGGCACGTTGTAGTGCGTTGTGGCGCCCCTCATCATTAAAATTCTCTTTTTTTATTGATTTAATTATTTTTAAGCTGAAAGAACATAAAAACAAACTAAAATAGCAGCTAAACTGACTAAAAACTCACATCCTATATAAGAAAATGATTATAATCATGAGGCTCATCACACTCCCACACTTAACTTGCTCATTCTCAAGTAAGCAACCAATAATTTCTTGGAATAATTTTGTTTTTAACAAACACTCTAGTTAAATGCGGATCTGAAACATTCAGTGTATCTAAATGTTGGTTCAATAATGATAAACGTAGATAGAGATTGACAGCATTTATTCTGGTTTATATCAAAGTAACTTTCTAACTATTCTTGACCACTCATGCTCCTTGTGATAAGCATCTTAAGTAAATCTTGGGTAAGCTTTTTGACACACATTGAGTACATTTGAATGTTGGTTGTGTATAGGAAGTATTTTAGTGACATGTGTGCTTCTTCTTATGAAATGTAACGTTTTTTTTTTTTAGAGATATTTTTTTAATCCTCTTTTATTTTCTTCAAAAAAAAATTGATGGGAGATATTTTTCTTCATTCCATTTTTTCTTGGTATATAATTTTTTTAGATATGCTAATTTCCGCACATGCATTACATTCACAAGTCCTACAAAAGCCTAGTACATTCCAGATGACCCCACCATTCATTTTTCTCTTACTAGCCATAGTTTCCCCTTACTTAATTCATTGCATCCCTTGATCAAGTTTGAGTTTGTCAAGTTAGAGAGTTGAGTTATTTTTATTGAACCTTAACTTGTCATGGTCAATCACTATCTCAAATGTTTCATATATTTCACTTAATCAATTCATAAAATTTTAAATGCTACATAACGAGACTTAGAGCCTTGATATCACCAAACTTTTCCCATTTGTCATTAAATTGTACTACCGAATTTGCAAGACATTATATTGATGAAAAGAAAATAAAATAAAAGCAAAAAAAAAAAAAAAAAAAAAAAACTATAACCTGATTTTTAATCTTCTTCTTCTTCAAGTTTCGGCCATGGGATATAATTGGAGGAGGCATCAATATGGGAGGTGGAGGAAAAGTTGTCTCTCTTGGACTATCCTGCACATGCCAAGTTTCAAACATATCCCCAAGAACTGTGTTAAAGACTTTGGTGTATTTGCAGTGCCTATACAAGGTGGTCTCACAATAAGTGAGCCTAGAATCAATGCATTTTTTGGTCAGTTTCCGAGGCTTTTCCAACCTATCCATTCATTTTTGCAGATTTTTTAATTCGAACTGCTGACTTGTTCAAGTTTAGGCTCCTTCCCCTGCTTTCTCTCTTTTTATTTTCCTTTTGTCCGCCTCTGAGTGATTGTTATGAATATTTTTAAAGATGAGGGGTGCTCGAGGTGAAAGCGGGGATTCCTCATCAGCGAAATTGACCCCTTGGTCAAGACAAATTTCAGTTATTAGGGACCCGAAGGTAAGGGTTGTGCAATGCCCAATTAGGGCTTTCCAAAACTGGTCAAAGAGTATTCTAGAAACATTGATTGGTCCTAAACATTGATGCTCAAATCGGTCTCCACACCATAATAATCTCTCACTTGGAGATCAACTACAATCAATCTATCTTCAATCGTAGTTTTCTTCAATATATCTTTCCTCACAAATGACATGATGAGGCTCACCCAGTCTTTTCTTTATCCATCAAGACCAATTGAAGCTAAGAATAGCTTCAATTTCTCAGTTGTCATTGATTTCATAAGCATTTCGGCTGTGGGTTATTTGATGTGTGAATCTTCTCCAACGCCAGTTGACCATCTTCCAAAAAGATTGGATGAAATGGTACTACAATTGAATGTTTTTCATCCTGGCGTGAATCACGATGTTCTTAGCTAGGTGGACAGCACTCATATATCACTATGTAATTTTACATCCCTTTGCTCCTTGCTTAACTCAATCATGAAGCTCTTCAACCAGATCATTTCCTTACTCACCTCAATGATGGCAACATACTCTGCCTTAGTTGTGAATATGGTGACTATCTTTTGTAACCTGGAGATTCAACTCACTGCAGCACTACCCAAGGTAAGCACATATCTGGTTATACTCATCCTGCTGTCGATATCTCCAACTAAATCTGAATCTACATATCCTTGCAATTCTATCTTGGACTTACCAAAGCAAAATGTTTTGTCCATTGTACCTCTCAGATATCTAATAATCCATTTAACTAATGAGGCTTCCCGAGATTGCTAATGTACTTGCTGACCACTCCCATTGAATGGACAATATCCAATCTTTGGCATATGCTCCTTTGTCATGCTGAAGTGACTTGCTAAGGGAGTGCGAGTTGACTTTGCCTTTTTCATGTTAAATTTCCTGAGCACTCTTATAACATAATCAGCCTGAAATTGCTTCAATATCCCTGCACTTCTTTCCCTACTGATCCTCATCCAAAGTATATCCTTTGTCGACCCCAAGTCCTTCATATCAAATTCCTTTGACAATTGCCTGTAGTGTCTTTTAATCTCCTCCATATTTGATCCTGCTATCAGCATATCGTCTACATACATAAGTAGAATGATATAGGAGGTCTCAAACTACTTCACATAACAGCAATTATCTTCCTAGCATCTTTTGTATCATGTGTCTAACATGAACATGTCAAACCTCTTATACCACTGCCTCGACACCTATTTCAAGCCATACAAGCTTTACTTGAACTTGCAGACTAGCTTACTCTTTCATCGGATCTCATAACCCTATGGTTACATCATATATAGTTCTTCCTTCAAATTACCGTGAAGGAATGCAGTCTTCACATCCATCTGCTCCAAATACATATTTTTGGCTGCCATGATGTTTAGCACCACTCTGATAGTGGTCCTTTTCACTACTGGAGCGAAGATCTCATTATAGTCCACATCGTGCTTCTGCTTGATGCCTTTCACCACGAGCATTGCTTTATAGCGTTTACTATCATTTGATTCTTCCTTCAACCTAAAAACACACTTGTTCTGAAGAGCCTTCTTTCCCTCTAGAAGTTTAGCCAACTCCCATGTCTTATTTGACATGACTTCATCTCATCATCCATTGCTTACTCCCACTTGACTGAGTCATCAACTTGAAATGCTTCCTCATAACATTCTGGTTCACCATAATCCGTTAGCAAAAGATAATAGAATGAAGGAGGTACCTCTGTGTATGACGTGATATTCTGGTGGATCTCCTCAGTTCAATAACTGAAGTTTGAGGGGCTATCTACTCTTCACCATCATGAGAATCTGGCTATGCCTACACATTTTACTCAGTGTTGTCATCCAGTTCAATGTAATTTAGTGCATCATCTGAAGTTCCATTATTGTCCTTGTACATCTCATTCTCATTAAATATGACGTCCCGACTTCAGATAATTTTTTGATTCTGATAGTCCCAGAATTTGTAGCCAAATTCTCCCGCTCCATAGCCAATGAACGCGCACTTGATTGCTTTTGAATCAAGCGTGCCTCTGGAACCTGTATCAATGTGCGCATAGGATGAACAACCAAATAACTTTAGGTGATTCAATTTCACATCTTTGCCGCTACACGCATCCTCGGGTATCCCTTCTTTCAAAAAAGCTGAAGGACACTGGTTGATCAGATAAGCGGCTGTATTCACAGTCTCGCCCAAAATTGCTTGGGCAACCCAGCATAAAGCCTCATGCTCCTATCTCTTTCTGTAAGAGTCTTATTCATACACTCTGCAACACCATTCTGCTGAGGTGTTCCTAGAATAGTGAACTCCCGCCTAGTCCCATTCACAGCACAGAATTCTTTGAACTCTTTGTCACAATATTCCCTGCATTATCTGGTCTGAGGAACTTGAACTTCAAGACTGCCTCATTTTCAACTAAAGCTAGCTACTTCTTAAATACTTCAAATACATCAAATTTATGATTCAAGAAGAATACCCATACCTTCCTAGTATGGTCATCAATAAAAGTGACAATATGCGGCTCCACCAAGGAAGGATGTGGGAGCTAGTCCCCACGCATCTGTGTGCACAAGCTCCAACTTCTGAGACTTCGAGTAGGAGCCGAAGAAGACAAGGAAAATGTAGGAACGAGAGAAAAAAAATGATCTCATTCACTAAATAGACTTACATGGTAAGGTAGTACATGTATATATAGGCATAAGTAGACTAGCACTGGTAGATATGTAAATAATGGCTGATATTGCTTATATATGTTATTATTCCCCCTCAAACGAGCAACTGGTAGTGGAGGTTATGAGTTTGGACCAATGCTTTAGAAATTTTGTTGTTGGTAGTGATTTTGTAAAGATGTTCGCCAACTGATCTTCTGTAGATATGTGTAAAAGTTCAATTTCTTATTTTGATATATTGTCTCGAGTAAAGTAGCAGTCCACCTCGACAAGCTTTGTTCTTGCGTGAAAGACAGGATTCTTTGCAAGAGCTGCGGAGAGATTATCACAGTGTAGCTTGGTTGGTCCGATTGGGGAATTGTCAAACTCATGTAGTAGTTGTCGTGTCCAAATAATGTTCGTTGTTGCAGTTGCTAGAGCTCGATATTCTGCCTCTATGGAGGAGTGGGAGACGATGCTTTATTTCTTGGCACTCCTGGATATTGGAGTGTTTCCCAAGAGAATGCAATAACCGGCTATAAACTTGAGGTCATGGATGTCCCCTGCCCAAGCAAATTGATGTGATGAGAAGATCAATGTGGATGGAGCCTTTGACGTAGCGAAGAATACGCTTTAGCCGATTTAAATGTTCTTCTGAAAGATTATGCATATGTTGGCATATTTTGTTTACGGTGAGGCTTATATCAAGGCAAGTAATGGTTAGGTATTATAGAGCTCCGGCAAGCTGTTTTTATAGGTTGGGCTAGTTGAATTGTGGAGAAGCGGGGGTTTTGGTTTTTGGCTAGCTATCGGTGTAGAGGAGGGATTGCAATTTTCCATGCCTGCAATTTTTAAGATTGTGGATGTGTAGGTTACTTGGTTGAGGATGAGTCCATTTGGTGTGTGTTGTAAGGTGATTCCGAGGGAGGTGCCAAGACATTTCATACGGAATCAGTTGGTGAGTTGTTGGATGAGAGCGTTGAGTGATGTTTGTTGTGGCCCTGCAATGAGGATGTGAAGTAGGGTAGGCTAGACGCAAGAGTCTATACAAGCAATTATATTTAATAAACCCTGCAAGCAAACGTTGGAAAACAAGATATTCTCCTTGCAGGTTCTCAAGCATTGGCTTTCCTCCGCACGGGAGTGGGCCAATACTTAAGAGCGGGTGGCGACTGAAACCTGTAACAATTCTTGGAAATACGCTACGGGACTAAAGCTTGTAGTAATAGAACAATCCACTCAAAGTACAGTAATATTCAAATATTCAATTCCAAAGAAATAACTCACATACATGAGGACACGGCGAAGGCTGCTGCGAAGGACTCGCTGCGACTGGACTGGGCGGCAGTGGGTGCAGCTCCGAGGAGAGAAAGCTGCGGTTGGAAGGGCTGTTGGTGGAAGGGGAGTTGCCGACGGCTGGATGGGGGAGGGAAGGAAGCTGTCGTAGGGAGATGCAGGTGGCAGCTGTGGGGGAAGGGAAGGGGGCTGCTGTAGGGAGATGCAGGTGGCGGTTGTGGGGAAAGGGAAGGGGCGGCTGTGGCGAAGGGAAGGGGTGGCTGTGGGGAAGGGAAGGGGGCGGCTGAAGGAAGGGAAGGGGGCTGCTGTAGGGAGATGCGGGTGGCGGCTGAGGGGGAAGGGAAGGGGGCGGCTGAAGGAAGAGATAGTAGCCTAGGAGTCGTCACCTAGGGTTCCACGGAGTCGGCACCGCGGAAGGAGCTTGATTACCGGTTGGAGGCTTTCTTTTCCAAATTCAGCAATACCCCAAATGACAGCAGCCCTCACCCTTAAATAGAAAAAAAATGCTAGGGCACCCGAAATCGACGGCTATGATTGGCCTACATTGTCGGGGACCAAAACTTCCTAAATAATAATGCAAATAGTACAAGTAGTATATAAAAAAGCATGTAAACGACGAGCCCGGCGCATCCATGACGTCAAATCATCAATTGGAACGAGTTCGTCGGCGTGAATACACAAAAACGGGCCCCGCCTAGCGATGTATGGGCTCCAGCTGATCTCCATCAGGATGTCATCCACGTAGATAAGTAGGTAAATACGGTTTGGTGTGGTGTTCAGGATGAGAGGGGAGGGGTCAATAATGCTAGAACTGAAACCTATAGAGCGTAGAAAATAAGTGAGGGTAGAGTACCATTGGCGAGGTGATTGTTTGAGGTCATATATACCCTTGTTAAGCTTGCACACGTGTTTTGGATAGTTAGGATCTTCAAAGCCTTGAGGTTGTTTCATGTATATTGTTTCATTGAGTTTCCCGTGGAGGAAAGCGTTATAGACGTCAAGTTGAACTAGTGACCATTTGTCGTGGGTAGCTATTGTGAATAGGGCACAGATGGTGGGCATTTTTGCCACATGACTGAATGTTTTGAAGTAGTCTATGCTATAATTTTGGCTGAACCTGTGCTACTCTCGCTTTGTAGCGGGCTACGGTATCGTCTTTGTTGAGTTTGATTTAGAACGTCCATTTGCAACCAATGATGCTTTGATTCGGTTGAGGAGGTTGAAGTGTCCAGGTTTTTTGTTCGAGTAGTGCTTGGTATTCTTCCTCCATTGCTTTTTTCTAGTGGTTCAGTTTTGTCGTTGTAGTGTATGAAGTCGGCTCAGCATGTGAGGTTGTAGAATATATTAGGTTTTTGAGAGATCTGGGATGTAGGTGCCTGTTTTGAGGTGGGTTAACATGGGATGTGTGAGAATTTTGACGTTGAGAATTGAAGGGGAGGTTGGGTGTTTAGCTGGTGAGTGAGAATGAGAGATTGAGGTTGAGCTAGGAGTACTTGTGTGCTTAGGTTTTGAATGTATGGTAGGGCTTGGAGATGGTGGAAATGAAAGGGAAGATGGAAAGGGTGTTTTGATGTATGTTAGTTTGAGTGTGGTTACTGTAGAGGTTGGGATTAGAGTTAGTGGATTGGTAGATGATTGTTGAGTTTGAGGAGTGTGTTCGGTGGGTTGGTTTGAGAGGGGATTTATTTCGATAAATTTGACGTGTCGAGATATCAAGGAGGAAGAGGTTTTGGGGTTGTAGCATATGTAACCCTTCTGGTGTTGCAAGTAGCCGAGGAAGATGCATGGGAGACTGCTTGGGTTGAGTTCGGTTGTCTTTGTGGGTAGAAGAAAAGAATAACATAGAGAACCAAATACTCAGAGGTGGTTATATTCAGGTTTGGTATTATATAGAAGTTAAAATGGGGACTTATTGCGAGTGTTGATTGAGGAGAGGCGGTTGATTAGATATGTAGAGGTGATGGTTGATGTGGCCAAAATAGTTCGGGCAGGTGAGCTAATTGTAGGAGTGCTCGAGTGATTTCAATGATGTGTCTATGTTTACGTTCTGCCACGTCATTTTGTTGAAGTGTGCATGGGCAAGACATTTGGTGGTGGATACCATAATGCTTGAGTAGGTTAGTGAAGATATTTGAGTTGTATTCACCCCCTCTATCGAACTGAAGGACTTTAGTATGTTTGTTGAATTGACATTCAATATATTTTTGGAGTTCAATGAATTTGTGAATGGTTTTAAATTTATTTTTGAGAAGAAATAGCCAAGCAAAACGTGAGTTATCATCCACAAATATGACATAATATTTGAATGCTTCATTAAATACAACGAAGGTTGGGCCCCATACGTCGGTGTGTAAGAATTCAAAAGGCATTATATGTTCTACTAGAAAATTTGGGAAAAGAAAGCTTGCGAAATTTTGTTGTGATGCACGTGGAACAAGAGCTTGGATTGCAGTTTTTGCCCAAAGATGGATTTTGCTTCAGGAGTTGATGAATGTCAGTGCTTAGGTGTCCAAGTCTGAGATGCCACAATGGTTCAGCTGGCGTTTTGGTTGAGGAATTTGAAATTGATGGTGTAGAGTCCATTAATGCAACAATCTTGAGGAATGGGAAGATTCGTATGGAGATCATTTATAATGAATCTATGCGGTTCGAATAGAATAGAAGAAGAATTGTCAAATGTTAGTTTGTGGATAGAAATAAGATTATATTTGCAAGATGAAATGTGGAGCTGATTTTTTAGTAAAAACTTACGATTTGGTGTTTAAAAAATATCATTTACAATGTTGGAGATTGGGAGGGATTGACCGTTACTCTGTCTGTGCCTTGATAGGTATCGGCGACAAATAGGTGGCTGAAATCATTGGTGATGTGGTTGGAGGCACCGGAGTCCATCTGCCCGTAGGGCTGCAGAATGAGGCACAGTTTGATGGTTGGTATCCATCCTGTGCCAATATGTTTTGGATGTGTGACCGGGTTTGCTACATGTTTAACATTCGATGTATGGTATGCGTGTATTCCTCTGCTCCATATGGAAGGATCTGTTGGATGTTGATGATAGTCTGCCACGTCTATTCATTATGCCACGGCCACAAATTTTTCCCGAGTATAGGGATAGGTGAGAGTTGGTGATGGTTTGTAGAGAGGGATCAGTGAGGTGGATCTCATTATGTAAATCTTGTTGTATGTTTATTTATTCACTGCTAAGGAGGGAGAAGAGATCGTCTAAGTTAATGGGTGTGAGGTTTGTACTGATAGTTGTCTTGAAATGTTGATATATTGAAGGAAGAACATTCAAAGTGTACAAAAATGATGACCTTGTTATCGATTTTGGAGCCCTCTATTGTTATCCTGTCCACCAAAGATTTGATGTCAAATAGGTATTCTGAAATTGATCTATCTTTAAAAGATATGTTATGTAACTCATTTTTTAGTTGAACGGCTTCAAATCTATTTGTGAATTGAAGGTGTTTTTCCAAAGTGATCCAAATTGTTGTGCATCAATCAGCTTCAATGATATAAGAAAGTATGGTGGGTGATATAGTTGAGTATAGCGCGACTATTAGGTGGCGATCGGTGGAGATCCAACAGTGATGATTTGGGTTTTCAGCAGGGGGTGCAGATTCGATTCCATTAAGATGGTGGTATAGGTTGTTTGCCTTGAATATTTGGGTAATTTGAGCACACTAAATGAGGTAATTTTCAGAGGTAAGAGGATTGTTGATGCTATTCTTGATATTTGATACTAAGAATTTGAAGTCTTTAGTGTCTGACGGGTTGGCAGAGCTACTTTGATAGGCGTTGGCATTTCCGCTATGTGGAGAAGATTCGGTTAGGGACTGCATGATTATATTTGTAGTGGGTGGGTGTAAGAATAGATGATTTACTGGGTTTCTTCAATTTCATGATTGGTGGGGTGAGGGAAATTCTTGCGGGTGCAAGGAAAGATTGTTATAGGAGGGATTCTTGGTGGTTCTAGAGGTAATAAGGAGGAAAATGTTGAGAGTGTTTGGTACGGTTGGTTGCTTGAGAAAAAGTTTGAGAACGATGGAAACTTGAAGAGTTCAGTTAGCATTATAAGAGGAGGGATCTTGAAATGCATGAGCAGGATGAGCTAATGCTAAGTTGGAGATAGGGTGGTTGGCTGGCTGAATGGCTAGCTAGTGGCTGTCTGGCTGCTTGGCTAGCTGGCTGGAAAGTTTTGAGGAGAGTTCTTGAGTTGAGAGGTGACTCTTGAACTGTATTTTCTTGGGAAGGAGTGACCTTTTGTTGGAGAGCTTTCTTGCGGCTAGATGAAGAGGAGTTACTTTGGGGAGAGAACTGGTTCTTGCTCTGATACCATGTACAAGCTGAAGGAAATGAGAAAAATGTAGGAAAAATGAGATAAGAAAAATGATCTCATTCAATAAGTAGAATTACATGATAAGATAGTACATGTATATATAGACATAAGTAGACTAGTAATGGTAGATATGTAAATACATGATTGATATTACTTATACATGTTATTATTCAAGTCTCTCCCTCTCCTTGAGAATTTGACCTTATTCTGCTTGCCATACACGCAATCTTCACAAAACTTCAAGTTCACAGATTCCAGCCTTGGAATCTTTCCCTTAGATAGCATAGACTTCAATCCTTTCTCACTCATATGACCAAGCCTTTTGTGCCATAAATGTGCATCAATCTGCTCTATTGTTGCAATAGAATCAAACACCTTATTGATCAATTATAGTGTCCAATTCATACTGCCCTGAGAAACTATCAATGGGCCTTTAGTCATCTTCCAGGAATCTCCTGTGAAACTTGTGTTGTAGCCTTCATGGGCTAACTAGCTGATAGAAATCAAGTTTCTTCTCAGACGAGGAACATGTCTGACATCCTTCAACTTCCATACCCGACCCATTCGGCAACTGGATATCCACATCACCCTTTTCCAATGATGCTACAAGCTTTGTCGTTTCCCATGTAAACATTTCCCAAATTGGGTAGCATGAAAAGAAGCACCCGAATCCACCACCCAAGACTCTGTGCCAACAAGGGATAGGATCAATGCATCTTGGTCTTCATCTGCTGAAATATTCACAAAGGGGTTCTTGTCTTTACTTCCAATGCATCTTGGTCTTCATCTGCTGAAATATTCACAGAGAGGTTCTTGTCTTTATTTCCTCCTCCTAATTTCTTCAAGGCATAGCAGTCCTTCTTGAAGTGTTCAGATTTCCTGCAGTTCCAACATTCTGCCTTTCTCTTAGCCGGCTTTGATTTTCCCCGCCTTGACTTTGACCTGCTTCTGTTGAGCTTTCGGCATGTACTTCTTCTTCTGAAATATGCATTTAATGTTGAAGTAGTCACTTTATTGCTGGAGTGTTTCCTTCTTCATTCAATAGCAGCCCGACAATGTCATCAAATTTTATCTTGGCTTTTCCAAAATAATTACTAATTGTAGTCACCAGTTCGTCCCAGCTATCGAGCAAAGAAGCCAAGAAGCAAAGCTCTAACTTCATCGTCGAAGGTGATTTCCACCGAGCTTAATTGGCTTGTTACAATGTTAAACTCATTCAAATGTCTTGTTACTGAGTCGTCATCTATCATCTTCATGTTAAATAGCTTCTTCATCAAGAATACCTTATTGGAAGCCGAGAGCGTCTCATACATTCGGGTGAGAGATGCCATGAGATTGACTGCAGTATTCTTATTCACAATGTTAAATGCAACTGACGAGGATAAATAAAGGCGTATCAACCCTAGTGTCGTTCTGTCGTGTACTTTCCATTCCCCTTTTGATATAGTTTCAAGTTTCTTGTTGACTCCTTCCAATGGTAAGTACAGCTTCTTTTGGTAGAGCAAGCAACCATCTTCCAAAATGCAGAGTTTGTTCCATTGAACTTTTCAATCGTGTCTCATTTCTTCGGCAATTTCTCCCACTCAAGCTAACAAACCCTAACATCAAAACAATTCTCTAATACCACTTGTTGAGAAAATCGGGAGATCTTCTACTACGAAGAAATCCCTATGATCGGGGTTTAACCGCTGAGAATCACCACAGCAAACACAAACTGTATACCAACACAAAAAAGAACTGAAAGATCACAGTACAAATATTCACAAGCACACAAGCATGCGAACACAAAGATATACATGGAAAACCCAAGAATAGGAACAACCACGGAGCTACACCACCACAAGAAAATTCACTATAGAATAAATGATTACAAAGTTATAAATAACTTATTAATCTCTTAATGGAAGAAGAGATTCACCACCCCACGCATTTTTCTTCTTCTTCTCTCTCAAATTTCTCCTTATTCTCACTCTAGGATTTAAAATCTCCAAGAGCTCTCCACAGAAAAATAGCACACACATAACCCTAACCTAACATGTTAGAATTTATATGAGATCCAAAACCAGCCCTCAAAGTGCCCTAATCAGTTCTAGACACGTCACACCCGAACTGAAATTCCCGTGGGAGCCTGGACGCCTGCATAGTTGCTTCTGGGGTGCCAAACTTTCCGTCTATTGTGTGCCTAGGGCGTGCCTTGCGCCAAAATCTCTTTCTGTTGCACGCCTAAGCGTCAGAGTCTCTATCTGCTACATGCCTGAGATGCGCCTGAGCGCCCGAGTCTCTATCTGATGCGCACCTGAGCGCCTGTGCACCTGAGCACGCCTGAGTGCCAGTCTTGCAGTTGGCATCTATAGATCCATCCCGAAATCAACCAGAGCATTGTTTGCTCCCTCTTTGATGATCCAATTGGTCTCCACATCATAACAGAAAGGACATTAGCACCAGCAAGGGAATCTGGGGTGAATCACTGTGACGCATGGGATGAAGGAGACAAAAACAACGCAGAGAACACCCAACAACATGTGAGACCGAGATAGAGACAACGAAGATGAAGCATTGTGATGCATGCCACAGAGACTGAGGCGAGGACAATGGAGGCAAAGACGACAGAGATGAGGCCTTGCGATACATGCAACAGTGAAGACAGGAATAAGGAGGATGAACCTTGTAATGTGAGACAAAGCCTTAGCGACCAAGACGAAACCCGAGACAAAGAATCGCAAACTCCGCATCATTATCTTTGTCGTGAGAAGTCGCGAGCTTCACACTGGCGACTCTTGTCATGAGAATTGGTGAGGAATGTTGTGAACCCACGTAAAAGGAATTAGCCCACTTTGGGCAAAAAAGATTTACAATGGGGCTATTTATAGTCTACTCAATTATTTGCATCTATATTTTACTTTACAATATAAATCTCACAAACCAAGTGCATCAAATTTGTAATTCTCATGATTTAGATTACTTTACACTTAAATTATTGCATACCAATAAAACCATTAATCCAAATGCCTTTAGATTTTCCTCATTATTTTTATTTTTAATCATTGTGATCCCCAACTTCAATTCAAAGTTCCAATATTCCATGTAACTTAGCTGCCTCAATTTCTCCTCTATAATTTTAACTTACTAAAATTTATCCAAATTACCAGTAAAGAACACTAATATTCTTGCTTACCTTTAACAAAAATCATATGAATTTGCGTGGGCTTGTGCCATTTAGAGAGTAACACCCTGGCAAAAAATTTACTATCCATTATGACTATTATAAGTGCTGCACAAGTCACTTTTATGGAACAATCTGACACTATGAAAATGCAAACTTCATTTTAATAATTTTGGTAGTTTTTATTTTAGCTATCAACTCTAAAAACAACAGCATAACTTTAGCATATATGATCTGAAAGTTCTATAAAAAAATAATTGTGAAATGTGTTCGTTATAGCAGAAACATGAGTTGGTGTTGTAGGGAAAAAAAAAGGTTGCCACATGAAAATTTAAAGCTGGTGAAAAAATATAAAATTGGGAAAAGCGGAAAAATGAGGTAGAAGATACATGTGAGAAATGAGAAGAATCACTCTTCCCATAGAAAGCTGGGGAGACACGGCAACAAAATTGAACCTTGAATAAAAAAATAAAGATAAAAATGAGAAAAGAATAAAGAAGAGCCTGATAAAAAATAGAAACAAGGTATGCGATACCTAGCACAATGTCTTTAGACAATAGTTGATAAATATTCCCAAAATCTTTAAGCTTTCTTGTTCCATTTAGTTCAATAATATCTAATAACCTTTTTAATCATTGTATTCATCAATTTTCTAACCTTCCTATTCATACTTGTTGAATTGTAGCGTTCTTAGCAGGAACAGTTAGTATTGAAGACATCTGGTATGAAAAATATTACATCTTCATTTTTCTCATGATGACACAATCAAACTTGAAGTTTCAAAAACAAGCATATTGAAAATCAATTACGTTTGCTTCAAAATGTAAGGTTTATATCTTTGAAGAAAAGGAACACATAATTCATTAAAAAACAAACAAACAAACAAACAAGATCCTAGAAGGCAAAATACCAGAACATACGCTCCTAAATATAACATCAAAGAGTGCAGCTCAGCCCATATAGCAAAATATGAAGTAGCATGAAGCAAAAATTTATAGACTGAACTCGAAGGCAAAATTGACTGCCAAGAAACAAGATGATCTATTAAAGTAACCATCAACTAATATGAAGATGACTGTACCAGCATGTGAATACAAAGTGACAACAGCTTCCCATAAATTACTGCAGGTATAGCAAGATAAGCTCACATATCCTGAACAGCAAAGATCTATGTTTGGATCCTATTTCCCAAATTAATAATGGGAGTTGGGTATAATCAAATGAAAAGAAAATAAAATTCATCTGAAAATATCATTTATCATGACCATGTCTCAACATGGAATTTACCAGCTCTCTCCTGCATCTTGAGCCACCTAGCAGCTGACTCCAATGAAGCACCACTTTCTTTGGCTATAACTTCTTCCAAAGTCAATGTTACATCAGCTGGCATTTTTGTAGAAGAACCTGCCAAGTAAATTGCAGCCCCAGAATCCAGCATTCTCCAAATCTTTCCACTCGCTTCTTTCATCTTATGCTGCACATAGACCTTACTTGGTTGATCTCTTGAAAAAGCAACAAAAAATCCTCCACCTTTTTCTGCTGATAGCACACCTTTATGAGCATGAGATAACCAAAACTTCTTGTACAGGAAATCATTTTCCTGGCTCCTGCAGCCAAAGAAAAAAAGAATAGGAGCTGCTGGGCCACTCTCAAGCTGCATTGCACGTTCCTCAATGAATGCACGAAAAGGAGCACATCCTGTTCCTGGCCCTATGAGAATCAATGGGAGTGATGGTGGAGGGGAAGGAAGAGATCCTTTGTGTATCCGAGCAGGTATATATATTTCTCTATTATCGATAGGATCTAATCCAGCCAGCCATGATGAACAAAGGCCATGCCTTTTTCTCTTGTATGGAGTTGTCCATGTCACGACACTCACGGTTAAATGTACTTGGTTTGGATGCGCTGAAGGAGAAGAAGATATTGAAAATTTTCGTGTCCTTAAAGGAGGAACAAGTTGCACTAACCATTCAAATGGCATTTGGACTGAGGGAAAGTCCTCTAATACCTCTAAAACAGTTCTCCTCTCCTTCTGATTGTATTGATAGAAATCATCCCTCCCCTCTGAAGAACAAAAATATTGTAACCTTTCCTTCTCATGCTCAGATGTTGCATAAAAACTCATGACCTCAAAGAAATAACGTCGAGGAGAAGCAGAGGCAACATCCATTGTCAGTGACACAAAATTTTTCAATTTTATTGGATTCACATTCATGGATCTCTTAATGCGGGACTCAAAAGACCTAAGTTTATTTGTTTTTGGGTGCGCAGTGATGTAACAATCTGGATCAAGATTGCAGCGTTTTATAAAAGCATCAACAGCTGCAGGATTCTGAAATGGAAGAATTTCAAGCACATCACCAACTTGGTACTCATAGTTAGATGATAGAAATTCAAATTCAAAATGGCGCACATCTCTACTAGGATCACCTTTAGACAACCGTTCATTTGTCAGCATTCGTAGAAAGCAGAACTGTTGCATACTATCACAGCCATGATGCTGTACAACATGAGACATAGAACAAGCAGTCTCAATAATCTTTAGGGTTTCAAGTTCTAGGAAGTCTGAAATTGATGATAAATCTGGCTGCAACTCATTGGTGCTATGATAGGCAATTTGATATTTAGAATTATCTGAAGTTCTCCTATTTGCATCAAAAATATCTGAAACTTTTGGTAAAATAGCTGAATTCGTTTGGTTTATCTTGTTCCACAATGACAGCAGCCAAGGATCAAGGGCACCTTCATAGCCTAACCGATGTTGATCATCTCCCAAGCCCCTCTCTATGATGGGTTCACCCCCAAGATCTTTAACCCTTCTGTCCAATTTTTTAGCAGTAAAATTGTACTTTTGGTAACCAGAGTCTCCTAAGCCAAAGATAGCATAACGCAAACCTTCCAACCAGTTCTGACCCAGATTCTTCTGCAGAAGCAACTTCCAAAAGACCTTCATTGCATCGGGGTTATCTCCCTGTCCAGTGGTTGACACAACAAATATGACTATCCGTTCTTTGGGCAAAGAACTGGCATCGTATGCATCCATGGACAAAACATCAACCGAAGGGCAGCCGCCACGCTCGGCTTCCCTTCCCACGCGATCTGCAACATCAATAGCATTCCCAGTCTGGGAAGCGTACAGCACAAGAAGCCGATTTGCGGTGCCTTCGAATTCCATTTCGCAATATATCAAAACGAACTAAAATAGATCTCAAAACCTGCCGCCGAACGCTTAGCAAGCCAAAGCCAAAAAGAAGAAGTGTCTTCGCAGCGTTTAATGCAACTAAGGATAGCGAAAATCGAAATGCGCTAAAGAATGTGTTACAAAAGACGACTGCCGACTGGCAGAGAACAGTGATGGGCTTAATTAAGAAAATAATGCGCTCGGAACTAGAAAAAAAAATTAGGGTTTCGCACAAGGAATCAAATACTTAACTTTCATGAATTGAAGAGAAAATAGAGGTTGGCTGTGGGATAATGCAAAGTACCATTTCGTATGCAGTGAGCTTGGCCGCCGTGAAATGCGGCGAGGTACAGCCGGATCTGTAAGTGTGATCGATTGTTGAGATTATTGCTGCCCTTTTGAAGAACAATATTGACTAAATGATGATAGTGAAATTCCTATAAGAACAAGAAGGAATAGAAGAATATAATAATGAAATTAAGCATGAATATTTAAATTATCACTAACTCATAAAATTGGACTCATGCAGCCCTCACAATTACATATCTAATCAATCAATTATCTTCCTCCAACACAAGCAATATCTCATCTTTACAAATTCTATACAATACCCCACCCAAATTAAATGATTAAATAGTCCATTTCACTCACAAAAATATGAGAAATAATAATATGAAATAAAATTAAATATTCGAACCCTAATTTTTTTAATCACTTTTAACCATAATTAGGAGCCATTAAAACCCTAAGTTTAAAATATTATCCAAAATTGACATACTTAGTATCATTCTTCTCCTTATGATATAAAAATTTTATTAATATATAAATCATTTCCATTGGACAATAATTTATAATTTTAGATTTTTGACTCTTACTTAGTGTTATTATGATTATTCCAAATTTTTATAAAGCATATTTTAGGTCTTATAAAACTCTAGGACAGCTAACATGCCACATTTATTATCTCCATTATCAAGTTAGATTATATTTATATGAGCTTAGTTCTCAATTTTCTAACTAAGTGAATTAATTGCCAAGCGCTTAATTCACCTTTCAACCATAAGGTGGAAACTCTATGATTGATTTGCAATTTGAATTATAGTTGATCCCTAAATCTATTTAGTTATACCCATTAAGAATAGCTAGTCTTAATGCTTTTATAATTATATATTATTGAATCAACTAGATCTAATTTAATGACTAGATAACTTAGTTCATTAATCCTAACCCTTAAAGCCTCCTCTTGAATATTTTAAGAGCTAGTATTATAAATACTAAGTCACTTAGGGTAATTTAGGGATCTTATTAAGTTCCTTAAATATCAACTATTAGAATATTTATAATTTGTAGTTCTTAAGTCCTAGTAATTACTTACCTTAAACCTTATAATTACTTATAACTTAGCTATATTAACACTTGATTGATTAGATCCTTCAAGTTATAATCTAGCTAGTGAACTCTAATGAACCTTATTGGATTTGTCTTATCTCCAATTTCTTAAATTATATATTTTTTTTATCTTACTCCCTTTCTACTAGATACTTAAATTTTGATTTAATTATATAATTAAATCTTATAGTTTAGGATGTTAATAAGATATAGTTTCTAATAATATCAATTATACTTATAAATTATTTTGTCATAACATATAGATTGAATTGAATATACTATTTTCAAAATCCCAATTACTATTATACTTATAATTAACTTGAGATCAATATCTTAAAGTTAATTGGGAGCTCAATTAGCTCTAATCATTAAATAGATTATTAAAATTAAATAACTTTGGATATCATTTAGTTATAATTATTGAATTTTATTGAATGCTTACTTAGCTTTGAGCCTTATTCATTTGAATCATTCATATAATACATTGTGCATGAATAAAACTTTCACATTAAAATTATTAGGGGTTTATATGGTGGATCAGTCTAGGGCAAGCTGAAAATAGAGTAATAAGAAAACCTCACATTCTTAGATGGTGAATGTGAGTATTTTAGGATTTGATCCTGCTTTTCTTTAGTTGTTAAACATATGTGTTTAACTCCTCATTTCATTATGAATATGTTCACAGAATGAGCACAAATTAAAATAACTTCAATTAATTAACATGTGAGATCTTCAATCTTATAGATTGTTAAGACTCACCATAGCTCTTAGCTATATTACTTTCCATAGTTCTAGACTATGTGAACCTTAAACTAATAGTCTAAGATCTCTTTTCAATTTCTTTACTATACATTTTTTATGATTTAGAACTGTACTTTACTTGTTTATATTTTACTTAGATTACAATAAATATTGCAAAATTACATTTAAATACTTCACTGTTTTTTTTCTTTACTTAGCATAAGTTCATTTGAACATATACATGCTTTGCTTTATTTATTTTCATATGCACATTAGTTTATTTCTAGCCTATTTAGGATGCTTTTACCTTTATTTTATTTGCAGGTTAGGATGTATACTTAAGTGAGTATTCTAACTCATTTTATTTTGCTTACTTACTTTTCCTCACTTATATGCTTACTATGTTGCACCCATGCTTGTGTTTACTTTATAACTAGAAAGTGATATCCAATTATAATAGTGACATGTTTAGTCAATCTTAAATTGTACTTAGACTATTTAGTCTAATCAGATTTTCTATTTTCTTAGCTTTGCCCTATCACATTTAAATGTCATAATATGATAGATTAGGTGCACTTGAAGGCTAGTGGAGCTGCATCAAGTGCTAAAAATTAATTGCTTCCACCTATCATATACTAAACTATATAGCTTATATTAAATTGCAAAGTGAGCTATTAGTTCTTTCTTTCCTTTTAGTTTACTGTTGGTTTGTAATAAATATTATTTACTTTATTTTTTCTATACTTTATTGGGGCTTAGTTTATATTTAAATACTTGTGATGAATGAATGGATGAATGTAATTGAATGGATGAATGGTTATAAATATATATAAAAAATGAATATTAATTAAGTCCTCAATTGCATATCTACTTAGGATGTTAGTTGAAATTAATTATATGTTCTATTATTTATAGAATTAGAAACTAGTTTGTCATATAAGTATAAATCTTTTCAAATTTGCATGTGAGTATTGAATGTTGTGATGAAGCAAATCTTAGAGTAGATAATTATTACATATGTGATTTTCTCCCTCAAAACTTTTAGAATTATAAATGAGCAATCCTATGTAATTGATTGAACTCTATTTTAGAATTATAAATGAGCAATTCTATATAATGGATTGAACTCTATACTAGAATTGGAGTTAATTTAGATTGATTGTATGTTAGTTTAGGTTGTATTTCTTTCAAATTATAACTTCCATTAGAATGGAAGTCTTGCATGTCTACTTTGTAGGTGTTTCCTTAACCATTTACAAATGAGACTCTGCCAAAATTTTTAAGAAAATTTAAACTTAGAATAATTTAGCAAAAATGTAGACTTATAACTCACATGTCAAATACCCATTAAATATCTAGAATTTCATATTTAAGATTGAATGTATTCATTTCAATTATTTTAAATTACAATCTTATGTCTTCTTACATATATCATATGCTCAATTATATTTTATTCTCATTCATAAATTTATGTATTGCATCTTCAACTATAAACTACTTAATACTATTCATAATTTTCCTTTCATCTTAACTTAAGACCTTCTAAATTTTTGGCCAAACACAATATTTAATGATTTGAATTAGTTTTCTTCTAATCTAGTATTAGGTATTGTGGTGACGTATCAATATTGAGTTAAGTGATTCTCAATATTATGGTTGTCACAATGTTTGCCATGGATCCACATCTAACTCGTTTAAAATAAAAATTATACTAAGCTAAACATCAAAAAAAAAAGAAAAATTTGTTTTTAAATTTGAAATTTTTTATAATTTTTATTGAACTTTGAGCACTTAAATGTTAACCCTAAAGTGCTTAAAATTTTGGGATGTCTTCAGTAAAGCTCTTCCCAATATGTAGGGGAATCTACATGCAAAATTATAATTTTGTATTTTAGGTGATCAAAAAATTATAAGGTTTCAAAGTATTATCAAAATCCTGAAATATTAAAAAAAATTATAAATTTTTTTAAGTAAGAATTCAAAAATTTTATTATATTTTGGGATTCATTTAAATTAGTATAGAAGTAAAATTATTAAATAATTTCTTCTTATAACATGCAACCAATATATAGGAGAATATATTTAGAAAAAAATTCAAGTTCTAAATATGATGAATCTAAGAAATATAGATATGCAAAGTTATAATAAATATACTTTTTAAGCATGATAAATATTTAAAAAAATTAAAATCTTAGATATAATTCTTAAGCATGAGAAATATTTAAAGAAAATTAAAATCTTAGAAATTTGTAAGAAAATAAAATAATCATGTATTAGATATTGAATTAATATGGAGAGATCTAAATTAAATTTAAAGAAATTTTGTATGCATATTTTGATTTCATTAATAAAATAAAGCTAAAAGAAAATTTTTGAATTATAAGAAATATATACTTTAATGAATCTTATCTTTGAATGAGATGTAGAAGAATAAAACTTTAGTCTATTGTAAGCTTCAACTATTCACTTTTAATCCTTTAGAAACTTTAAGGGATAAAGAGGAATTTGAGAAGATGAAGAAGAAGATTTGAGATGATGGAAGAGGGGATAAGGAGAGGCTTTTTGAAAAAGAGAATGAGAGGAGATAAGAAGGATTTTAATAGCTTTATGAAAGATTTTAAATGATGAAATTCTCTCCTCAACTAATCATTTAAATACAATAAAATGAATTAAATAAAGTATAATTAAATAACAAGGTTCAAATTTGCTCAAATAGGTGGATAATTTAGATTAAGATGTGGTATTTGTCTTTATTTGGAATGAATTTCTCTCCAAATAAGATAAAAATATTCATAAATGGTATATTTGCAAAGATAAATTTTAAGAAAAAAAAAATTACATATTAACTCAATTTAAATAAATAAATAAGTAAATGAAAGTTTTAAATTTTATAAATTCAGAAATCAAAATTTTAACAAAAATTAAATTTTAAGGTATCAAATGCAAGGTCTCGTCGATACGATTCCAACGATACTAAAAAACGTAAAATTTGGACGAACGGTTAAGCGTCAATTAGCCCCGAAAATTTATATATATATTTTATTTATTATTATTTTGTTTCAAAATAGTTTCAAAATTATGAAATTTTTCCCTTTACCTTACTTCGACGTCATAAATTCAAAAAATATCGAAAATTTTCAATTCTGACACCTAAATATTTTTAGATAGTTCTTTTAATTTAAATTCTTATTAAAATAATCATGAAAATCCGAATGTAAATTAATTTTCAAAATTTATCAAATATTTTTTAAAATTATTTCTAATATTATTATAATCATAATATGAAATGATAATAAGTAGATAATTAGAACTATATTTAATAATTTAATTTAATTAATTATATTTAAAATAAACTTATATTACAGTATATATATATATATATATATATATATATATTTATTTATTTATGAATGATACTATAACTCAGTAGTTGGAGCTTATAATTTATTATCTCATGAGTTCAAATTTTATCGTTGACTCTCAAATATTGATGTCATGGTTCAATCATATGCACTCAAATAGCTCATATAATATAATTTTTAAAAATAAAATAATCAAAAATAAGAAATAAACTCATTTTGAATAATAAATTTTTTAAGATCTAAAACTTAATTTGTTTGAAGTAAAATGGAAGTGATAAAATTTTTTTCTATATTGCAAAATATATCCCAAAAAAAAAATTAAACAATTATTTAAGAATGAAAAATGCTATCATTATACATTTAAATAAGAGGAAGTTACTACAGGTTTCCGCGCTCTTATTATGCTTCCAATATCATAAAAATATTTAAATATAATACTTAATTTATAATAATTAAATTTATTAATTAAAGTATTTTAAATAATAAACTACATAAGAATAAGAAAAGTGCTAAGCATATTTGGGAGTATTCATGATTAAAGGTTGTTTGTTTCTTCGAGGTGCTTATAGATAAGGGCATAAAATCATGGGCCGACTGATGGGCTTTCGAGGCCCGATTATATGGCGGGGCCCATCAGTGTACAGTAGGGTCTGGATATTTTTCGTCACGTGGTGGGCCAGAGGTTAGTTATGGGCCGGGCTCGAATCAATGCCACTCCAGCATATAGTATATATCATTTTTTATCTTCATGGTTATATTTTTCAAATTTATTAATAAGAAAATATTCCATTTATTAATTTAGAGAGCGCATTGTTTTCAAATATGAGATTGATGAAATTTAAATTTGGTATATTATAAATATGATTTTATTTTATAATTTGGAATAAAAATATGAATTATTGATGACTAGGATTTGATGTAAGAATGTAAATTATTTGCACTAAATAGCTCTAAAAAAATACGAAAGAGTATAAATTTTTTTTTAAGATATACATTTATAGAGGAACTTGCACATAAAAATAGATTTAATAAGTTATTACGAGACAAGAAATCCTAAACTTTAACAGATTTTAAGATAAATTGTATAAATATTATATTTTGAATGAACATGTTTCATATTTACCATAATTAATGGGTAATCACTTTCTTAAAGGAGAGTTAATTAAGTTAGAGGATAGACTTTAGCAAATTGGCGCAGTGCGGACGGGGGAATCTTAGAGGCTGAGAAAAAATTGCCTCAGATGTGGACGGGAGAGGTGGTCACATGCACGTTAGGTGAGGCTTCCTTCACACTCACGTACGTGACGCCCGCATACTTTTTTAATTTTTCTCTCTCGAACCGGATCTTGTCCGGGCCGGCCGGCCCGATGGGCTGGCTATTCCTGAATTACTAATATTTTTTAAAAATAATTAGCTAATTATTACCTCCGCGCATTTATTAGTACTTTGATGAATGCTATTTTGATCCAATTAGTTGGTATATAAAAAAATTAATCCAAAATTTTTTTAATATCATTTAAATATAAAATTTAAAAATAATATTTAAATTATTTTAATATAAATAAATAAATAAAATGATATCTAAATATCATTAAATAAATTTGTTTAGAAATAGCATTTTTCTTTATCTTTTTTTCACGTGCAGCATGTGCATGTGTTGAAGATTATCATGGCCAATCATGTGAATGTGATGGAGAGAACCATATCTTCATCATATATTAACAGTAAATAATTTTTGATACCATAGTAAATAATTTTTAATATAGTTTTCAAAAGTATAAAATAATTTTTTATAAATTTATTTTTGAATATGATCTATAAAAATATATATTTTAAATATATACCAAAACTAATTAAATATATATATTTTAAAATTTTAACATACATATAATACATAATATATAATATTTTATATATTTAGCACAACATTTATAAATATCACAAAAATTACAAAAAAGACTAAATTATTTAAGAAAATCACGTTATAATAATATTTATTTATCTATTTATTAAAAAATCAATAACAAAGCCCTAAACAATGATAAAAATATATAATAAAAAAGATAACACAAGAAAATAAGATTATGAAAACATAACAAAAAAATTAAATTGACTCTAAATTTACTATTAAAGAATATTTATGATTATAATTTAGATATAAAAAATATATATTTTGGGTCACACACACAATTTAATTTAATTTATATCTTTTATGATAATTTTTTATTTTTATTGTTTTTTGAGCTATTTGAGAATTATTTTAGAGCTATATTTAATTTAAATATATATTTCTTGTTGCTTTGTCTACACTATGAAGCAAAGCCGAAGATCATAAATACAAAAAATATGTATAAATGTACGCACCAATCAAAATGGCTCAGCCCGTTGCTCGTATAAAGCAGCACTTCTCTTATTGGGGTTAGAGTCTTTTTACTCATTCTTATGGTCACAAAAATAGCGTCAAATAAAAGCTAAGGCTCAAAGATTAGACCTTGAATTAGACCTCGAAACTTTTTGAGTTCGGGGTTCAGTACTGTAACAGCCCTATAATAAAAAGGAGGATACACATTTTCTCCATTAGAATATATTTTTGCTTAAAACTTTTATCAATTTACATTATTTTATATTAGAATTTGAGTCAGCAAGACTGGCCTAGCCCAATCCCAGTGGGTTGGGTGGGGGTAAGACTAAGCTAGCCCAATCCCAGTGGGTTGGGTGGGGGTAAGACTGGCCCAAGAAATTGTATTTAATCTTTCAAATGACACTTTATAATAAGTAAATAATTCGTAAGTATGCAAAATTAAATATTTAATAAAACCTATCCTAAAACATTGTTAATATACATATATTATTACATAAAAATGATTTAATCTTCCCGTTGGGCCAGACTTGAATGAGCGGGGCCAAAAATAGCCTTTTTAAGAATCCGAACATTTTTTGAATCGAGCCGAGGGGTATCATGAGCCCCTAGAATGTATATATATATATATTAGAAACCATGAAAGTTTTATTTATCAGAATGATGAGTGCCCAGGCACTCGCCTCACCAGCGTCAGCCTAAGGCTAGAGCGCCTAGGCGCCCGATCACAAGTCTCGTCAGCGCCGACCAAAAGATGGTCGCCTAGGCGTCTGCCTTGTCAGCTAGATATTTATCAAAACATAAAGATACAAACGGGGTTAAGTGGTTATAAAAAACTAATACTAAAATTCAAAATCCAACCCTAAAAGGTGACACGGAAGAGAATATCATAAAAGATTCTCCCCAAAAAGCAACAAAAAAATTCTTACAAATGGAAAATACAAAAATGAAAATAGAGAAAACAGTTTAGAGCTCCAAAAAGCAGAAAAATCATTGTATCTACAAAACAACTTTAATATAGGAAATATAAAGTAGCACAGCAAATCTGATATCTGTCAACAAAAACCATTGAGCGGCAAATCAACCAACAACAATCTGCACTCATCCAAAAGACAGGCCCAACAACAGAAAACAAGTCAGAGACAGCCGAGCACAAGCCCAGAAACAGCCCAACAGCAACTCACAAACAACTAAATACCACAGCTTAGAGCCCAACAACAATACAGCCTAGGAGAAGACTGCAACAACACTTGCAGAGAGACAGCCTAACATAGCCAACAAAAGGTCAATAGTAGAGCCAACAGCCCATCAAACAACTTAAGAGAAGCCCAACACACACAAAACATTTAACTCACACAACACCTCCCACAAAAAAAATCAAGGCACAGCCACTAGATAGGCCACACATATCCAACAAAACAACAGTCCACCCGCAAATCAGAAAATAAAAGAGAGCCAGCCACATTTTCGGCAGATCAACAGAACTAGTTAAAACTAAAAATAGCATCAACCACACATAACATAATTTAAAGGAGAACAAAGCCAATGGTCTCTAAAAAAAAAAAACTAGATGCATAATATAATGTGAATATATATCATTCTAATCATCTAGAAAAGAAAGTAAGAACACATCACATAATAATAAAGTAAAATATTATGAGTTTAATTAAAATTATATAGACATTGACATAATGACATTCGTCCTCACAAGATGTTAAATAAAGAAAATATTGTAAGAAAAAAGGGATCTTCGATAAGCAGCTACTGGATCCGATCTACTTCAAGTTTAAGAATATTATACTTACCTTAAGGATTGGTCCCAATTACATCAGCATTTATTGCAACAATTCATGGGGAAGTGAGACGACTCGTGTGATCATAACCAACCTAAGAAGATGTGTTGAGTTGATGATGAGTTATTATAGGTTATCGTTTTGCTTTTGCTGATGTCTCAAGTTAACTAGCTATTTGCCCTTAATTTGGGCCATCACAATTGCATTTTACCCTTGAACACAATTAATTTTTGTACAGCCTTGCAGTTGCTCAGCATATATATTATTGTTGATCATATTTTACAGATTACACTTTCTTTTAGTATTTTTATATGTATATACACGTGAAGTGAAAATTTTTGTAGGTTATATTGTTTGGAGATATACAATATTTGTACAGCTTACAATTCTTCTGTTCTTTTATTTCATACAATACTTTTAGCATTTTGCACATCCTTAAATTAATTTTAATTAAAATATGATATTCCAAAAAAAATAGTAAAAGCCTAAAATATATAGTTAAACAATTTGTTTAATCATATTTCAACTTTTTTATTATTGAGCCCTGGCATATGATATCGATATGTCAGATTAAGAGCTTCAGGAATATCCCACATTCGAGTAGAAGCCCGAGCATGAGGATGACCTAGCTGCATAGATTTACTTTACAGCTTTTACATTTTTATATGATGATGTATAAACTTATGTATCTTGATAATTTTCTTTTATTTTCATAAGAGAATACGTTTTTTTAATGACCAGCCGAAGCCGCGACCCTTCGGCTTCGGCCGTGGGGCCCACAGTGCCACGTGGCAGCCAGCCGGCACGCCACGTGTCACGTGGGGCACACAACCCGAGCCAGCGTGCCGGTTCGGCTCCCCAGTGGGGCCACAGGGCCGCGTGGCCGCCTCTGGGACCGCCACGTGGCAAGTGGGACCCACTGCCCGAGCACGCGCGGTTCGTGTAACAACCCAGGTTGTTACTTTACTCAATTAAGACTAATCTAAGTCTTAATTAAGATTCTAAGTCACTAATTAAGTGATTTGGAATTCATATTTGAAATCTAGGTCAAACCAGGAAGTCAACAAAGTCAAAACAGGAATTCTGGAAAATCCCAAAACCTGGAAAATTTGACTTTTTATCTAGACCTCAGATTGAAAATCTGACTTTGCCATTGCATTCAGAACACCCAAATTAGCTAGGGGTGAAATTTTGGAAGCATTTGGAAGTCATTGATTTTTCGTCAAATATTTTAATATTATTTAAATACCCTAAATAATCAAATAATTAAATACTCGTCGAAACAAAAAATCCGAGTGCGCCGTTGCGTTCCTCACCCTTCAATTAGCTAAGGGTGATTTATTGGAAATTTTTGGGATGCATTTAATAGGTTAAAATTAATTAATTAAATCTGTATAATTTAATATAAATAATTAATTAATTAATAATGCTTAACGGCTCCGTCGGGTTAATTAAAAGCGCCGTTACCTTTCTTTGGACGCCGTTAGCTTCGCCCGTCAGTCGAGCGAACGATTCGCGGCCGTCTGATCGTTTGATCAGACGGCAGAAACTTCGTCTTCTCCGCGAAGAACGCGCGGCAGCGGAGGCCTGAGACGCGCGTCGTCTCCCTCGCCACCCGTCGATCCCGCCGCTATCTCGGTGAGTTAAAGCTCTCGATCGAGTCCTCGGCTCGTGTTACTCAAGTCCAACCCTCTCAGAAATCGAAAGCGTTCGAGTCGATCCCGATTGATCTGCAGTCGTCGAAACTAGGTACTCTCAATCCTTCTTATTTCAATAGCATTTTCAATCGCTCAAATTCGAAACGTTATTTCAATATGTGGATTAATGATTTCATGGTATTGATCTGGAATACAAGTTGCGAATCATCTTAAATCTTCGATTCGTCTACAGCCTTTACCGTTAAAAAAAAAAAAAAAATTAGCCGAAATAGGGTTATCTAGGGTTAAAGATTGTGATCGACTCAGATCGTATTAGGTCTCGATTCGATCACCTAATGGAAGATCGCATCTTTAGCTATCCAACGCCATGCGGGTCGAGCAGTTTAGATGATGGGAACTCCCTGTAAAAGCAAACCCTAATCTCTGCGCCCTCGGGGAGAAGATGTCGAGAAGACGAGCTTTCGGGTCGGACCGGGTCGACCCGGGCCCGACCTGTCCTCCTCGGATTTCCGCGTAGGAGCTGGGGTCCACCAGGAGCATGTGGCTTCTTCCCAGCAAGCCGCGTGGCTCGGCGGCAGAAGTGGGGCCCGCCTCGCGTCAGACGAATGACGCGGCTGCAGAGGTCGTCAGTGGGGCCCGCCGCCGTCTCCTCAGCCACTGGTTGTGCGCCACGTGTCCTGAAGATTTTTTTTAAATAATAAAATTAAATATATATAATTTAACAAATAATTATAATTGTTTTATAATTATATTTAAACAGATTTAAGTTAATTTAATTAAACAGAATTAAATAATTAATTTAAAACCAAACTTTAAACAATCATAACTTGATAAATATGAGTCCAAATTTTACAAATAAATATACCAAATTGATCAGAAAAATATAAGTAATTTATTGATGCCATTCAATTTTCTGTAGGATCAATATTTTGCAAAATGATTATTTAGGTTTAATTTAATTTAAATTAAATTCCATAAACCTTATTTAGCTCATAAATTTGTACCCAATGACCCAAACATACCCAATATGGGTCTTAAAGTAATCAGAAAACCCTAAGGATTAATTTGATAGTATTTATTTTGCTGTTTGGATTAGTTTGAGCCTAATCACATTTAAGTCCTAACCCTAATTACCCTAATTAGACCTAGAACTTCAATTGACCATAACTTGGTCAATTGAGCTCCAAATTTAATGATTCAAATATCAATTTAAATCAAAAGAACCTAATTAACAGTAATCTATAAAAATATTTAGGATCCAATGGTTAGATTTGCTAATCACTCCTAATTACTCTAAATGTTGATTAGTGAATTTTTTTAGCAAATCTAGTAACCCAAATTGATGATTTAAGTTTCAGAGGACTCATAGAACCAATTAGAATCAATCTATAAGGTTGGATTAGTGTTTGAGCGATTTATTTTGCTAATTACTCACTAATTGCCCTAAACCATAATTAGGTCTTAACTTAGTCAAATTAGGTCCAAATTGAGCCTACCACATGTCATTATGATCAGTGAGCTATTTGTAATTCATAGCCACTGATTTTGCTTAATTTGGACACTAGTTGGCAAAGTTAGGTTTTGACCCATAATTAAGGACCTTTAATCACCCTTAAACCCTAGATCTTGTATTAGCCATAACTTGGCCAATACTTATCAGAAATTAGCAAATTTAGATTCTATGGAAAGCTTAGGCAGTAAAGATTATTAAACTGAAAGAAAATTTAACTTTCACTTAGTAAAATTACTAATTTGCCCTATTGAGCCAAATTCACTAATTTGATCTCTAATGGCTTAATAATCACCCAAAATTAACTTAGTTGCTGTCTAATCTTATATTAGACAGTAAGAAACACTTTCCAAAAGAAAATTTCAAAAATTAAGCCCTGGATCAAAATTTGATCTTTTGAACCCTTAAATAAGGGCAAAATGGTCATTTTGCCCAAATTTAGGGTTTAGCCTTTTAAAGCCCTAAATTCAATTTCAAATCACTAAAATCAGTAAATAAAATGATTTAGAACTGAAATTATTCAAACTTAAGTCTAAATTAGGTTTTAATTAAAATCCCAGAATTTGTTCTTTAAAGAAATTTTCCTAATTGAGTGTTCTCATTCTTTAATCATTCTTAGACCCATCCTTAGGTCATATAACATTAGTTAGGATGTGTGTCTTGAGAGATACTCTTAGTAATTAAGAGCCTTAATTCTTAAGATTAGGAATAGATCTTAAGTTAAAATTCATCTATTGAGTAAATTGGGTTACTCAATAGGTGAAACCTTGAGTTTTCTAGTTTATAGATTTTCTCAGTTTATTAAATGATTATTTGATCTTTAAACTTTAGAACTAAGAATAGAGATCTATCCTAATGAACTGATTTATCATTAGGACTTGCCTTAACTTAATCCGTGAGATTTGGTTTCTAAACCTTAGACCCTTAGATTATACCTTTAGATTAAGTGATTAGACCTCATCATCTGGAGTCTAATTCTTAATCTTTTCATCTTGATTTGGCTAATCAAGATGAGATTGGGATGATTTAAATTCCAAAAATAGGTCGATGATTTATTTATTTTAACCAAATAGTCGTCTTTTGATTAAGTTATAATTAGGACTTGGCCAGTCCTAATTATCTTCAACAAGTAGGATTCGAGATTTTAAGTTACAGAATATGTAAGAATTGATAATTCTGAAACTTATGTAACTTAGAGTAGATAGAATGAATAAAGTAGATAACAAAGGATATCACCTGTGTTTTAGATAGAGTTTCTTGCACTTTGATTTTGATGCTTCGCATTCCTTGATTTTGAGCCTTATACCTTGAACATATATTATGTACTTAAGATATTTGGTAAATATCTTATGTCAATTTTGAACATTCATAAATAGCATTGTGTTCGTTTCACAAGTGGTTTGTAAGGTGTAGCTTGATTAGTATACCTCTTCGATCAACCCGTTCGGGGTCGGCAACCTTTCGAGGGTTTAATGTCCGACAGTCTATTGGCCATGCCTAGTTCGAGTGATAGGATGGATAGACTCTCGCCCTACTGACTACAGAGTCAGGATTCTGATATGGATATACTAATTCAAGTACACTTACATTCAGTTCTGTCTTAGCTCATCAGACTAAGAGTTTCAGTGACGTTCAGTTCAGAGTTTCTTAGCTCATCAGGCTAAGAATTGCTGAGTTCATGTTCAGTTCAGTTGACTTATATAGTTACTATAGTTTCAGTTTACAGTTACTGTTTTACTAGTATATTCTGCATTTTAGCACTGTTTTACTTACAGCTTTCGTGCACGTGTTTTTATATAGGATGCTAGATTTACTTACTGTGTTCTTAAGCTTGTTTAGGATGTTAGTGTACTCAGTATTTTATGTCACTTAGCATAATCAGTTTGATCATATGCATATTTAGGTTGTATTCTATTACAGTTTTTCCCTTCTTTTACTTACCTGTTTGTGTTGCAGTTGCTTGGAGGAGGTATGTTTTACTTCCTTTTTGTTTAGTTATAAACTATGGTTTATAACTTATTGCAGCTCTTTTGTACGCTTTTCTGCACCTATTTTTGCTCAGTTCTGTTTTTATGGTGATATTCAGTTGACTTAATTAAATTTCTGCCCTAAAATGTGCTTAGACTTATTGTCTAACCAGTTTTCTTTTGTTGGCTGGGGCCCTACCATTATGAAACTGATAATGGTAGGTTCTGAGTTTGTTGGTTTAGCAGATCCAGTGGAGAGTTTGCCATTGGAGGAGGAGCCCGTTCTTGAAGATCTGTAGCTTAGTTTTCTATTTTCAGTGAGGTTGAGTGTTTTCTTTCAGTTCTTTTAAACTCATTAAATGTTGTAATAATACAGGTTTATAGCTCTCTTTCAGTACTTTACTTATTATGTATTGTTGTATTTGTACTGTATTGGATGGATGTTATGTTTTATGCTTCCGCACTCTGAGTTCATGTATGATCATTTAGTGACAGTATTCTGGATTGAATGGCAAAGTCCTTATTTAAATTGGATTAGAATGTGTGTCTAATCCAATCTTAAGTGGGGACCTTGTCATTTGGTGACCCCTCCACCGTAATCATGTTAACTTTAGGGTTAACAGGACCACGGCGGGGCAGGGCCGCCACAGTTCGGCTCCCCAGTGGGGCCCACAGCGCCTCGTGGCAGCCTATGGGCCCGCCATGTGGCAAGTGGGACCCATTGCCCGGTCAACCGCGGCGGTTCGGCTTCCCGTGGGGGCCATAGTACCACGTGGCAGCCCCTGGCAGTGCCACATGTCAGGTGGGGCCCACTGTCCAGTCACAGAGCTGACTCAGCCTCTGTGGGGCCACAGTGCCATGTGGCAGCCTTTGGCAGTGCCACGTGTCTAGTGCGGGCCCACTGTCTGTTAATTAAATTATTAATTATATTACTATTAGTGCTAATTAGTTAATGTTAATTATTAATTAATTATAATTAGTGGTTAATTAAATTAGGATTAGTGTTAATTACTTTTGAACAGTAACCTTAATTAATTAAATATAATTAGAGATTAATTAGGGTTAATTAAAGGTTAATTAAACCTTAAACACTAATCAGGATAATTAATTATTATTAAACAGTAAAGTATAATTAATTATTCATAATTAGATATTAATAAATAATTAAGACTAATTAAATAGAGATTAGCACTAATTACTTTGCTACAGTAAAAAATTAATTAAATAATAGATTAATTAATGTTAATTAATAATTAAGCCTAATTAATCACAAATTAATTAAGGATTAATAATTTCAGCAATTTTATATATAAACTTTAGGAATGAACAGTCATTTAATTTGAATACATGAATAGTAAAATAATTCAAATTGTATTTTTGAATAGTAAATCTTAAAAGTTTAATAACTTTTTATAGGATGATCTAAATATAGCCAATATCGGTCCTAAAATACTCAAAAAAATATAAGGAATCAAATAACGTAATATAAAAATTTATTTCGGGGTACGTATAATGAGGTAGCATTTTTATGACCTATTTAGAGGCTCAGAACTTTTTACCGAGTTATCGAAACATAATCAATATGGGTCTTAAAATGCTCAGGAGAGTGACCCCATCACCGTAGTAGTATTAATTTTCTCATTTGGACATCAGGATAAAAAGTCAACCCTAGAACTTAGAGTTAACTTTAATGAAAAATGACCAAAATGCCCCTAGACTTCAAACAATCATAACTTAGTCAAATCAACTCTAAATTGGAAAATTCAAGATGCTAACCAGCCTATAATTTCAATGTCATCAATATAATAAAATATTATTTAGGATCTGAATCCTAGAAATTTAGGTAAATGACCAAATTACCCCTAGCCTTAGTCATAACATGATCAATTCTCGTCCAATTTAGGCGTACTTACTGTCTATCTTCAAGTTAGACAGTAAAAAATCAGTTGGGACTAAGAGAATTCAATTCTGACTTCTAAGTTAAAAGTTGACTTTTTGACCCTTAAAGTAGGGGCAAAATTGTCATTTTGCCCTAAGATTGGATTAAGTACCCTTATCCTTTGGATAACATTCCAGAATGCCAAGACTAATATTATAATCATCTTAGTAATAATTAAGTGAGTGAAATCAACCTTTAAGTTAGATTCTAATAATTTCTGTTAAGTCTTAAGCACTACACCTTAAGGATCCTTCCTGAGGCTAGGACTAGATCATAGGTTATAGTTCACTCATTGGGTAAATTGGGTTACCCAATGGGTGAAACCTTAGTTTTATTAATTTCTAGACTTTTTTTTATTTTATAACTCATTCTGATTATTTTATCTTTTAACCTTAGATTTAAGGTAAGAGATTCATCCTATTAAGTTTGACTACTTAATAGGATTTGCCTTAACTAGTAGATCACTTATAGAATAAAACCTAGAACTTAGGTCTTAACCATTTTGGATTATGTGATTTAAACCTAAATCTCGTAGTGTTTAATCCATAATCTATAGGCTTAGAAGATCTTGATCAGATCTTAGTTAGAACGTCTAAATTCACAAAAATTAGGATGTATGATTTGTTGATTTAATTCGTAGTCGTCTATCTGATTGAACTAGATTAGAACTTGATCAGTTCTAATCCTTTTTAACTTATAAGGACGAGTTTTTGAATTACACTCGATAGTAGGAAAACGGTGATCATGAACTTGTGTAACTTGGAATATTTAGAAGGTTAAGTAGAAAATAAATGTTATTACCATGTTTAGTAGAGTCCCTTGCTTGCTTTGATATTTTGTTACTACGCGTTCCTTGTATTTTTGTGCCATATTTTTTTGAGCATGTCATACAAGATTTTTGATGCATAAATAAAATGTTAGGAAAATATGGAGACTCCTTAGATTCATTGTGAAAATATTAAAGTAATTATTGAGAAGATAATAATTTGATGTGTTTGAGCTGCCTCTCAGTGTTCTTTTGACCATACTGATTGTTGCCATAGCCGTATCGTGCTAGGAACCGCCCTAGCCGTATTGGTGCTAGGATCTGTCGGGTATGACTATTGGTGACCTAACTGTATCGTGCTAGGAATCACCCTAGCTGTACTGTGTTAGGGCCTTCTATGTTGACTGTTGTTACCTTAACCGTATCGTGCTAAGAATCGCCCTAGCCGTACTGGTGCTAAGATCTTTAGCCCTTTTTGGTGAGTTAAGTAGCTCTTTTCTGTATGACAGATTATACACGTATGGTTTTATATGCAGTTGTTGTTGTTTATTTTTCAGTATTCTTATTCAGTCAGCTATTTCCTTGTACTATTTTTATATATATTTAGGATGTTAGAACCTTGCTGCTATTTATACGTACCACTGCTGAGTTATTTATTTTAATTGGCATATTTTTTGTCGATCACCAGCATGTTTAGGGTGTAAAACTTTTCTTACAGTACTTGTTTAGTTATATATATTCATATGCCCTTCCTTGTTTAGTTTGTATGTGAGGCATGTCTCAGCCTCTTTCCTTCTCCTTGCTTAAGTTATAAATGATAGTTTATAGCTTTCCATTTTCTTTGGTACTGCTTGCTGCTCCTTTACATATATATATATGTTGCTTAGATGTTGTAGAATGGTGATATTACTTAACACATATAATAATTCATCAGCTTAAAATATACTTAGACAATTGTCTAATCAGATTTTTCTTTTCTTTGGCTGGAACCCTACATTGTGAAACCGACAATGGCAGATCCTCTTTAGTTAGATGAGCAGAAGTTAGGAGTGGAGCCATACCCAGAGGAGGAGCCCGTAGAAGAAGCCGCTATGTAGCATTTATTTCTTATGTGAGGATGAGAGTATTTGCATGTTCTATTCTATTTGAACTTTTTAAATGATGTAATAATAATACAGGTACCTTTGACTGTGTATTTGGATTGAATACTTATGATTTGAGTTCTACTTTTGCTATTTATATTGTGATGCTTAGATGATTTACATTTCCTTAAAATTGCTTCCGCACTCTGTACGTTTACTTATATAGTGACTGTTAGATTGATTCTGTGTTAATCCTTCCCTAATCAGGTGAATTGTGAAGTATATCCTAATCCAATGGTAAGTGAGGGTTAGCCAGAGTGACACCCCACCCTTAACCTAATCCTTTGGTGGATTAAGGGTGCAGGACGCCACATAACCAAGTAAAAATAATTTCAAAATTTTATAGAAAATAGTTAAATTATTCTTTAATTTTTGGCATATTTAATTTAATAAAATTATGAATATATTGGGAAATATAAGAAAATAATTCTCAATATTAATAGTTTGATTTTAATGACTGAAGATGTTACAGTTGCAGCAGGCTACACACATTGAGACATATTTTTTCACATCCTCAATAAAAAATGGGCTTCAAACCTGGGCATCTTCATACCTCTTGAATGAATTGGATAACTTGCAGGATGAGCAGCCAAAGTCCAGATCCAGAGAACATAAGATCCTTCTTTTAGGCAATTTTATTTGTTCATTTAAAGGCAAAGTAAATGATGATTGATAAAGGATAACTAAAGTAGAGAGGTGCAACGTGCAACTTCTAATTCCGTTTTCCTTTATTATTTTCCAAATAATATTTGTACTCAACAAAATTCATCTATGATTAAATATTAATATCTTCTTAATAAATTTTCTAATTTCTTTTGTTTTGCCCACCATATTACGAATTATTTATTCATTATAATTAATAAAGTTTTCTTAAGTTTAAAATGAACAATTATTGAGGCTACTGATGAACTGCTGTACTTAATCCATTCATCATAATTAAATTAATTTATTGTTTTAAAGATAAGGCGACTATGTTTAATGAATTAGTTAATTACTTAATTTTTATTACGGGGATATAAGTTAAATTTTAATACGGCCTGTTAATTCTTTCTCTTGCTTGTTGTTGCAGATACGATCTTGATTAGGAATGAATGGCTGTGATTTGGCAATGTTGGATGTGTGATCGTGACAGCTGACCTACTGCAGCACAACCCAACACCGGTGGGGTCGGGCCCACATGGATTATCTTACCAAATATTATATTCTTGGAAAATTAATTAAATATTAAACCCATTTCCTTAATTCTTTTGCAACTAAAATTAAATTTTTTGTATTTTAAATATAAATTTTAATAATTCAAATAATTTTTTTAAGCCTAAATCTTATATCTAACAAGGGCTATACTCTAAAATATTTTTCAAAAATAATTTTATATTATTAAATTTAATTTTATATGTGGTGCATACTAAAAATCTATATTATAAATTAAAATAATATTTTTCTAGAATTGTATTTTTATTACTCTGTTAATATATAAAGTGCATACCATAATTCTTAAAAAATATATATTTGCTTCATAACTTAATATTTTAATAATTTATTTTATTTTTTCACAATGCATACTATATAAATAGATATATATACACACCCATCAATAATTCTTCTTTCTCTTATTAAGTCTTAATCCTCTATTCCTAACCACTATTACCAACAAATTCTCATTTTTTATAATTTAGTCCTTTAATATTGTACAGGCTAAGGGGGCATCCCATTTGAATTCAAATTCCAGGCTCCAAATTTATTCAACTAAGAGAGAGGGAGAGAGGCACTCATTTCTCGATGGAGCTCGCGGTGGCGATTTTCGTCGACGAATTGGCGCCGATAGGGACGAGAAAAGACGACGGGGCGGCGAGAAATCATGACGGAGCGGCGAGAAAAGACGACGAGGCGATGGAGACGCCGAAATCGGACGAGAGCAGGCTGAAGCCGGCATTGGTGTGCCCGCCGGCGCCGAGGAAACAGCGAGCTGCAAAGAGAAGATTTGCTGAGGCCGGCCCGCCGCTGGGCTTCTTCCCGGCGCCAAAGGAACTAGATTCGGTGTTCCTCTCTTTGCCTAGCAAGAAAGTAAGAGTAGGTTCATCAGAGCTCAGCTTCCATGGATGCTGAGACTGTGTTCATATACAGAAACCTTAGATTCAACTTTTTTTTTTGTTATACGTAAGAAATCCTGCAAATTATGAATTAATGGAAATATGGATTTTGTTTAAAAGGTTTGATTACTGTAATTGTAATATAATTAATGTTAATCGGAGATTAATTGGTCCAGCTAGGAAGATCACTCGAGTGGCCCAGTATGGCTTGGATTGAAAGCAAAGTATAACAACTAATATCGACCTTTTTGACCACTTTAATCCCCGATGCCCTTTTCCATACATCTACACCCGTAAAGTAGAAATAATATTATATATATATATATATATATATATATATATGTATGGATGTATATTTATATGTTTGTATTACTACTGTACCGACTTAGCTAAATTAATAAATGATGATTTATCGGTTTTAAATATAAATAGATTGATTTTGTATATATATTCTTAAAAGTGTATCTTAAATTTGGTTCGGATACATCACACCTCATGCATATAAAGTTGTGGAGAATAATGCCCCCTATTGAAGACTAAAGGTAATTTTGTAATTTAATTTTATTACATATATAAATAAATAATAAATAAATAATATATATATATATATATATATATATATATATATATATATATATATTTATATATACGTCTAATACTTTTTTGTAATTATGAGATTATTATTGGGCGGTTTAGTCAGCATCTTAATATAGTATCAAAAAATTGGCGTCATATTCTTAGATACAGAGTTCTATTAAAAAATTTTATTTTGCTCTTAAATATATAAATAAAAATTAATAAATTAAAGAGTAATGTATAGATATCATTGATGTGGCATCCAAAAATTATGTCCAATAAAATATGAACAGCACTATATTATATTTGTATTAAATATTTATTTTATTAAATATTTATCTCTCATTGACGTGACATCAATATTACTCACATTCACATTCGAAGGATTTTCTTGAATAAATAAGCAAGTCTAAAATGTATTTAATTAAATTATTTTTAAACGCAAAATTATCGACTTAAAATTGAATTACAGTGTAATTATTTAGCCGAAAAAATTTATTTACTTAAAATTTTAGATTAAAGAGCCCTGCATTGGCAAAGTTTGTGCCCATCACTGCAGGGAAAAGGCCGGTTATTATTTCCTTGTGTAGAGATTTGGCAAATACTGCTGGGCTTTATCTAACCAGCCCATTAAGAAATAAGGCTTAGTGCATTTTTGCAAATAAACCCAATATCTAAAAATATTAATGTATTAAATATTAAACTTGGCAGAGTTAAGGTTCGGAGGTTCGGTGCCATCCTAAGTACAAAGTGATATATTTTTTAATATAAATAATATAAATATTGAATATTTTATTAAAGAGTAATATTTTGATGTAATACTCAAAAAAAAATTTATCTAATAAAATTTGTATATTATTTCAGTATTATTTATTTATTTATATTAACATAATACAATATTATTTTTAAAATTTATATTAAAATAATATTTATTTAATATTTTTTTTAAGTATCACATCAATATTCTAATAATTTTGCAGTTAAATTATTCCCCCTTGCAGTACTATAGTACTTAATATAAGATTTTAATTTCTTCTAATTTCGTCAATTTGGAATTGCTAAATAAACATATGTATATCTCATATTTCTTTTGTTTCAAATTTTAAGAAAATAAATTTTATTATTTATAATACTCTTAAAAATTTTAAGGCATATAATAGTTTTTTAAGGAAAGATATTCTCTATCCTGATTCCTTTACAACACCGTTCATTATATTTGATATATATGAATTATTGTTTATTTTAAAAATTGTAAGATAATATTAATGATAGCATCATTTTTGAATTTTAATATATGTAATATTGTATTCAATGATTTATGTGTTACATATTATATATGTAATATTGTATTCAATGATTTATGAGTTAAAATTCAAAAACTCAACTATTGAACGGACAATAATGGTAAGTTATTGGGTTTATTTGCAAATAAACCCAATTTCTTAATCTTAAGAAGATCAGCTGCAAAGCACAAAATAGAAATTATTTTAGATTGTTGATACAATACAGTGCTCTAATTAAATTAATAATAATTGATGTTTAATAGTTAAAATCATAATTATAATTGTATTAAACATATTTAACTATCTATACAAAAGAGCCTGAGTACACAAAAAAATACTGAAACATTTTGAAAAGAAATTAAAGTGCTATAAATATTCAAGGGGATAGGTTTTAATGAATTAACCTTGCTTTCCAAGAGAGGAACTTCCCGATGACGACACAAGCGGCCAACCGATTAAATCAAAATAAAACAAAATTAGTGCATAAGTTCGCACGGTAAATTAGTAATTATCCAATTTTTTAGGAGCATTTATGAATGAAAACACTGTATTTACATCACATACACTATCGTATACATCATCTACATATTATTGTATATATAGTGGTGTAAGTAAAACAAAATAACTTCATTCTTGCATATGAGATCAAGAAAAAAAAATATTATTCCAATTCCTTACATATAAAATTATATAAAATTATTGATCTTGAACGTTCAAAATGCAAATTTATAGATGATAGAATACAAAAAATAAAATCATTTTTATTTTACAGTGTAATACTATTTATTCTATTAAAAAGTGGTGAAATAAAAAATAAAAAGAGTAAAAATAGCATTTATGGGCCAGGCCGATTCCTTAAAGCCCATTCATGCGGGCTTTCTAGTTCATCACAGCCCAGTATTTTGCCGGGCTGGATGGGGCCCAAGCCCGTATGAAAATCTAAATATATCAATATTATATATTTTATCTAGAGAGTTTTATATTATGAAATATATAACCATATCTTTTTTTTTAATATCATTTAAATTAGCCGAACAAAAATATTTTTAATGAATTCCAATTATTTGTTAACAAGCTGAGCAATAATAATTGCCTTAAAAAATTTTAAATTGTCTGAGCCAAGAAGAATTTTATCTCTTTCAAATTTATCCCAAAAGTCATACATTTCTCAACCATTAGATTGATTTTCGATTTGATAGTATAGATCATTTACCTTGAATAATATATATAGTGAGCAACCTAAAATTCAGTTGAGTTCTTAATCATCATGTTAAGTAAATCCTAACATGCATAAGGAGCAATAATAATACAAGATCATAAATTTTCGATAAGGAATAGGTTACAGAAATGCATGCATGACAATCTTCTATCACTCAGATGGAAATGTATGATAATACGTTATGGAAATACAGGCATGACAATCTTCTATCACTCAGATGCTGCACACGACAATTACTACTTGAAAAGACGCAATCATCTGATTTTTGTTTTTTGCAAAGAATCATGTGAGGACGTATGCTTTATGCTTTATCCTCTTTCTCACATTAGTTCGACTTTTATACTTCTTTCCTGTTGTGTAATTTATGTTTCTAGATATCTTGTAATTTTGTTTGCTTTTAATACTTTAGTTGAAGAATTGATATGCAATTAGTTTTATTTTTACATATTTTAGATGTTTTTCTTGGAAATTTTGTACTTCAAAATAATATATTGCAAGTGTCTAATTAAATTTATCAAAGAAACCAAGGACAAGTTAAACAAAAAGAATTAGTTAAGCAAGCAAAACAAGAAATGAAATTGTCTGAGACTAGGATTCAGATCCTCTCATTGAGGACGTCTCAAAGCCTAAGATTTGTTGATGCATCAATCATGCACTATCAAATTAACATCTATTCATCCACTAAGATCAAGAGGAAGCCGTCAAAACGATGAATATGGCCCTTAAATATCATCGACATCGTTGCAAATTCCCAACCGCATTATTCAATTATGAGATTCATCTTCGAAGTTGCAAAGAGGGAAAGTACTGTTACACAACACCCCAGCACACATTAAGAATATTAGAGGTTTTAAACCTCAAATTAAATGCTTTTCAAAAAATATACTTGAATTTTAATTTGAAACATTTTCCCCAAATTAAATCCTTCCACCACTCATCTGGTAAAAGAATCAAACAGTAAATCATTCGCACATTTATAGAAAAATATATGCCCTTAGAAAAGATATTTCAAACAAAAAAGACTGAAATTATTGAAATAATCTAAACTCTTGAATTAAAATAGGAAACTTCAAACCCAAAAGCTCTTATACAAATTTAAGCACGTGCAGAATAAGGCGTTCTCTTAACCGGTACACGAGTGACAAAAAAAGCCCTAGGAAACTATACGCTAACCTATAAATATGGACCACGAGTGCCCATCACGTTAAGCTGAGGCGAACGCTTCCCTTTTTCTCCCCCTCTTTTTCTTCTTCCTATTCATCACCTTCCTATCCGTCGATCTCCTAACTCTTTGGATCGTTTTCATCGTTGCCGGAATCTTTATGACCTTAGATCGGATTGGCGAAAACAGAGCTCACGGTGAGTTTCTTCATTCTCTCTCGTTCTCTCGATCCAGAGATGTGCCTTCTTCTTTGATTTCCTTCCTGTATTTCTTTCGGAGGGATTAGGTATTTTCTTTGCAGAGTTGGGATTGCTGGAGTTCCTTCCGGGATTCTATTACACTCGGTTTGCGTATAACGCCTACATAGGCTACAGAGATTACTCGTATGATAATATTCCGCCGGTTTACGTATGGCATTTTGTCTACATCTCTATAGATCTTCTTCCTTTCACCTCTGCTTTTTTATTTATTTTTCTTCTTCTTCCGATTCGATATACTTATCAGGTTTCCTTACGACCTTTGCAAAGACAGATTTAACGGTGTCTCTTCTCTCTCTCTCTCCCTCTCGATCCAGAGATGCGCCTTCTTTTTTATTTCCTTCATGTACATTTCTTATTCGAAGGGATTAGGGTATCTTCTTTGCGGGGTTAGGATCGCTGCTGTTCTTTTCGGGATTCTATGACACTCGGATTGCGTATTGCGCCTGCAGAGGGCACAAAGACTATTAGTGTGATAAGTTGTCTGCATCTATACAGATCTGCTTTCACCGCTTTGATTTCTGAGCAAAATTTATTATCATTATTGCTATTTTAAGCAGTATAAGTTTAAAATATTGATTTATCAAGAACACAAATCCAAAATTTTAATAAAACGCCACTCACCAACACATTTATACGAAATTAACCTTGAGAGATTCATGCATTTATTTAGATTTTAGAAATGCTATGGAAATAAAAAATAAGTAATCTCTAAAATTGAGAAAGATTATAAGTGAAATGTTGTAGCCTAAACATACATTCTTAATTTGTCAAATTATGTCAGGATCAACAAAATTAAACTTTAACAACTAAACTGTTTCAAGTATAAATACATAAGAAACCTTGTTTTAACTATTTTTTGCTCTTTTATCGTGACCAAATTATTTGCATTTTCATATTAGAATTAAAATAAATATACGGCAGTGCGTATATAGAGATGGACAAAGAGAATTTTTGACTACTTAGGGCGGCGGAGAAAATCTCGCATTTGTTGGTGCAGTTCTCCGCGGACAATCAGACGCATCTTCGCCGAGTCTTCCCACAGCAATCCCCCGAGTTCCCTCGCCAAGTCCGAAGCCCCTTCGAACAACTCCTGTGGGTCCCAGCAGTATTCAACTTATAAATAAATATACAATTAATTAAAAAGTTTTACATATACAGAACCCAAATCTTTATTATTTACAAATGAAGCACTTCTTCTGATTATAATTATTAAGTTTGGGAGCCCAATATGCATATTCTCAAGTAAGAAATTCAAAAAGGGGCTATTTACTTAAATAACAACTAACGCTCTTTAATTATAGAATGGATTTTAAGGTTCAGGAAACCGTAGTGCTTCATTTGTAAATATAGAAATTTGGGGGATCTGCATGTAAAGAACCTAAATATGTTTTTTCAGGGCAACATAAAGAGCAGAATGCAGCCTTTGATGGAAAATCTTCATAGAGATGGGAAGGAGTCATCTCCACTCGATTTCGATCCGTTTCCCATAATCTAATCTGCACAAAGAAATGTATGCATATACACACACAAGATGTTTCAGATCAAATATGCAATCAAATTAACATAGTTCAATTTAAATATTTTAGCAACAATTTCATTGTTAATAGGCAAAATTTTGTGATCAATGAATGCTATTTCATGAAGAAAGATTTGAGAGCTCTTTTATTACTGTGGATAGCCATCCCTCCCCAAAATAGTTTGGCCTACAAAATTAAAAGGGCCAAGATTCAATTTTAAGCTAATTTAAATTTGAATGGAACCCGGCTTCAAAATAAAGTGCTGAATTGTAGAAGAGCGAGGATTTGAACCCGTGAACGAGTCTCATTCTAACATCTCAAACCAACTGAGTTGGATGCAAGGCTTTGTTAAGAATGCATATAAATCGATAATTTTTTTAAAGTTTTATACTAGACTCGAAAATGATTAATTCGATTTCAAGTAGAATGGAGCAAAAGAAAGTACCAGAGTGTATTGCTAGTGCATCGCACCAATGTTATAGATATTCTTATAATTAGCAAGGTTTGCATTTCCTTGTTCTGGCCTAGGGATTGCAAGCTTCTGCCATATCAAATGGCAGGCAGTACTGCTGCATACCTTTTTGATGAGGCTATCACTTCCAAAAATTCAAATAAATAGAGCGCAAATATTGTCAGTACTTCACCTGATCGGTGACATTCTCCGGCACCGTCGGAACTCTTTCAGCAACTCGAAGGTGCGCATTCTGCTGAAGGAATGATACTATCTGAAACAACACAGGTCCGGAATCAATTTCAAAACAAATAAATAATTATCGCTATACAGGGGGAATTTTATTAAATATTTACATATCTAGCATCCAAATCCTAATTATTATAAATTATCACCCAAAATATTTATATTAATCTATTTAAATTATCAAAATAAAGAAAGGAGAATGATTAGTGCTAGCTTTATAAATATCAAGATTTAGGCACGAGACATGCAAATGCATAAGTTTCGTGCCTGTTCTGAAGTGATTCCATTTTCAAAAGCAGCATACAGGCTTTCCTTCGTTATAGCGCCCACAATCAGGTTCGGCAGTTGGTATTCAATCCTGGTAAAATCAGTGAAATAAACTCAGATATCATTGAAAAAAAAAGGATTTTTGCATGCTTAAACATACAAAACATTAAATATTATATATCAAGCACTTTAATTAGTTACAACATATATACTTTCATCACAACATTTCTAAAGCGCATTGATACTTTAATGAATTATCACACATTATCTATGAAATATATTGTCTAATAGATCTAAAACAAATATTTAGTATATATAATTAATCATAATAAATGTTGTACAATTGAAGACTACGAAATTAAAGATTATGTTATCAAGAAGAATAAAGTCAATCATACAAAATGATGAAAAAATAGAGGGCAATTGATTGATGAGGTCTGGGTGTGTTAAATGAAAAATCTAAATGCACTTAAAGAAATGTCTTATAAAATAACTTTACAATAAGCAACGTAATATATGGCATAATGCTATAGCTTGTAAAGCAAAAGAGTACTCATAAAATGCTGGCATAATGCTATAGCTTGTAAAGCAAAAGAATACTCATAAAATAAGCATTTCGAAAAATGATGATGAATCAGAAATGAATACATTTGTTGCAAGGTTGTTGTAGTTCCATTTGAGGAAAAGCTCAAGAAAATTTATTTAAGAAGTTTGGGCATATATTAGACAATAACGCATTTAATGCCTCAAGGAGAAAAATTTAGTTGATGAATTTTGCACAATTAAAAGCAGGAATAGAAGACCTAAAATGTGTGGCAAGAACTGCTGAAAAGTAGTGCACAAGAAAGACAAGATTTAAATTAGCTTGCCCAATTTAGTGGGCATAGGGTTTGGTTTATTGTTGTTTTCCAAGAAAAAATTATATATATATATGTACATTTTGATAGAACTACCATAAGATTAGTTAAGAGATTCACTACCTCGAAAATAAGCGCAGAATCTCGCTGTGTAATTTGGAAGTTGAGTATGCATACATCCTGAAGTTTGTTTCCACAACCACAAACCCCTATTGTTAAAATTTGAGACAAATGAGTTAACCATTGCAAGGTAAAGGATCTGCACCGAAACCCCCATTCAAAACTAATCCACATCATCAAGCATGCACATATATACAAATCTATTGATGTAATAGATTCATTTGAATGAAGAAAAAGCATATATGAATATGCATATTAAGCTGCTAGTAGATCTATGATCACTAAAGATGTGGCATCATCACTATACAAAATAGAAAAAATTCAAACATAACATTGGCTTGTGTTTATTGAAAATTTAAACCAACCTTTAAAGCCAAGGAAAACTAGGTGGCCATAAAACAAGGTCAGAACAACGATCCCGCACTAGGCCAAACCAAGCATGCAAAGCTACTGCTGGATTTAAGCTTTTTTTTAATATACATGGCTTGCTTGCTAATCATGCAGCCAAGCTTCCCTTTATTACTATTGCTTTGTTTGCTTAATTGTCAATTGCTTATTTGATTAATTAAATAAATCAGGTTTGTTATCCAGAAAGCCCTGCAGCTGTCTAAAACTCACTTGATGCTTCCAGCAGTTTAGAATACTGTTCTTAAGTTAGAACAGCCCCTTATTCTTTATAAACCTCTATGAAACTCTGCCAAAAAAAAATAATCTACACATTGTGCTTCTGCCTGAACTCTTTCTCAGGTCAAAAAGCTCCACCTTTTGCTTTGGCAAATTTTAGGTTTTGTTGAAAGTTTCAAGGCTATAATTTAGTATTAGTGAAAATATACGGTGATAGGGCTGCCAAAAGAGCTCGTTGTTCACAAACAGCTCTTGTTCGACTTGTTAAGAAACATGAGTTCACCTCGATCAATAAGCTAGTAAGCCGATAATTAACAAATAATTGACACTAGATTAGCCAATTACAAATAATATCTTAATCGATCGTGTTCAGCTAGATAACGACTCAATCTTAAATCTATAAATAAGACGTGATTTATTGATTCAAATATGTAAAATAATTATATAGAGATTTTCACATGCGTAGCGCCAATATCTTTACATAATGCATATCAATCACTCAAATTTTAATATATATCATTGTTAAAACGTTATCTTTTCATAAATCATAAATTCCTAATCATAAATAGATATGATGTGCTGTGCACTTTAGAAATAGAAATGAAAGTGCTTTTGTATATATTTAACTTTGGATGATGAAAGCACATTTTTAAAATTTTTGGATGCTACATATATAAAAATTCATATTAAAAAACATGAATATTATTTATTTAAAATTTATAATATTAAAATATGAGTTTGAGTTCAGATCTATAAAGGCACAAAAATAATAGAGGTATATTTGAGTTGGAGTTCAGCTCCAACATAAATGGGCTTGAACCATGATCGTATAAATCTCAAACTAAGTCAAACACAAACACAGGTAGAAGCTCGCTCATGCTCTGCTTATTTATGCCTCTACTTGCTGATGCCTTGGAAAAGCTTTGTTTAAGCTAAAAATGTCATTAAGCACAAAGAGAAATTATATAAAATTGATTGAAACACCAAGTTAAGAATTAAAGATGAATCTTGGCTTTTTACTGCCAAGAATTGAAAGAGTGTGATGCTTGTCTTCAAGTCAAAAGAGAAAGAAGTATATCAGCATCAAGATCTAGAGATCAAATGGCTATTTGAAGGGGGTCGAGAACACCTCTTTCTTTCATTTTGTTGACACAGGCTTTAACACAAGAAAAGTAAGATGCCAACCTCCTTGCGTGATGATGAATCTGACAAGCTAACAGAAAGATTTGTGGCCAACTTGGTTGGGATAAACCAACTTTCCTTCCTTCCCTGAAAGAAATTAATAGAGGTGGATAATTGAAGAAGAGCTCATTATAGAATCAATTATTTGCATACCTGTTGGAGTTTCACTACTCCCAAGTCTGCAAGGTCCTTGATAGCTTTGCTTTGCACTTCAGTGAGACTATTGATATTATATGCCTAAAAATGACAATCATGGTTCGCATTAAAAGTTAAATGAAAAAATTTGCCACCTTTTAGAAAATATCAATGATAAATTAAGGATTCATAAAAGCAATATTCGAAGCTAAACTAGTAATATTAATAACATTGGAACAGATTTAACAAAAACTATTCAATCATCTTCAAACAAAAATAAAAATGAAGCAAGAAAGTAAAAAAAAACAAAGCAAAATTTACAGATAAAAAAGCCCCAAGATTGAATAAAAAAATAACCTCTTCAGTTACATCATCACCATCATCAATAACAACAATATATGGCCAACATCCCACTCCATTTAAAACATTGTACATTTATAGTTCAGTAAAACTTGATATTAAACTTGAGTGGGTTTTCTTATCACAAAGCACCCAAGAAGCACTCCAACGCTTTATACAACCCACAAGAGTCAGGTTACTCATTTCACTCTTTATTTCACCATTATTTTGTAGAATAGAACCAAGATATTTAAACCACTTACTCTTCTAGATAACAAAATCTTTAATTATCATATTCTTAATATTATAACTTCTACTATCAATAACATAATATATACTCCATTTTGAATCTACTAGGATGAATCTCTTAAAATTCAAGGATAGCTGAGCAATATTTCTCACACCACAGAGTCAACCCCAAGCTAGACAAACCTTATGCAGCCTATATATATGAGAGGTGTGCAGTTTAAGAGAAGTGACGAGCAAATATCAAATCTTTCTGCATAGAGCTGATGTTGTGCATGTATTGGCTTGAATTCGTGTAGAAAGCATTGCCCTAAAGTAGCCATCCTATAGCAGATAAAAAAAATGATGTGCATAGCAAGTAAAAACACTACTGCTCATAAGAGTTGGATCAAAGCTTTACTGATGCAGAACTAATTACATATTTGGCACCCTAATTCAAACTCAGAGCATTATTAACTACCTACAATATATGGAGACTTATGTTACAAGAAAAAAAATCTAAATAAGGTTCAAAACACAACTAATAAGCATAGAAGAGAAATGGCTAATATGGCTTTTGGAATAGAGAGTAGCTATTCATATCAGGAACACCAAGCTGTAAAAGACAAAACGCTGCATAGTGTATCTTAAATAAGTAAAGCTCTCATCACTCTCAAAGAACAATCGCATGCTGAAAAGGTTCATCATCACAACCTATCTTTTGTTAACATGTATGTTCAATTAGCCAGATAAAGTAGAAAAACCTGCTTCAAGAATACGCTTAAGATCTCACTGATAATGCATAAATCTTTCTTAGTGAGCAGAGCTAGGTACCTCGCCCAATGAATGAAAACTTAGTTCAAGAAGAAACGATATCAGATCAGTAAGATCTACTCCTCGATCCTGTATAACAGTAAATACAATAAGCATTAGCAAATCATACAACATAACAAATATGCGAATAAATAAGAAAGTTCTAGCAAGAATATTGCCATCTTGCAACATGTCATTTTCATCAAATAAATAATTATATAAACTATGAAAAGCAACTACACTTGTACAGCTTGTTTGCTATACCTCAGAGGTTGTAATGTATTCTCTGATTATATACCAAAGTTGAGCATTTGTATCCATCAGCTGCTCAAAGAAAAATATAAGACTTAAGAGAATTCCACAAAACGCACAAGAACAGCTCAAACAATACACACCAGGAATTGAAAACCACTCTCAGTCAACTTTGGAACCTCATTTTCTCTGCAGGACGAATGTACAATCAACCAAGGTGAGTAATATGCGAGCTATACATAATATAAGGGGAATCTGAAAATCGGCAATATTATCTAATAAAAGAAATGTCAGGAATTAGTAACCTAGAACTCAAAAGACCACGCTGGAAAACTCTAATCATGGATGAACTGAAATTTGCCAATCTTTCTGCTTGAGCTGAATTTATGAGTTGTAACAAGAAACACTGGTTTAACCATACAATAGAATATGTCATGAAATACACATAGCATACCAAACAAAGCATAAGGAAGAAGAGTATACCTCCCATTGCTTGTGTGCATAGGATTCCAGTTCCTCCAAAGAAGGTAATCGCCCTGTTACACCCAAGGGCATTGGCTCTCTAGGTAAAGTCCCACTGCAGAATATTTCTAATGATATAAAACGGATGATTAATGAGCAATAACACGAACATGCAAAAAAATGAAAAAAAAAAAAAGGGGGTTAAATATAGATCACTTGTGGTCAATTCGCTAGAACAAAATCATTAAGGAACATGTTAATCATGCACTAAGTTATCATAATAGGATATACACTTTAACAACCCAAAGTCGTTATTTTGCAAATTAGGTCAAATCCCGCTTCAAAAATTAAGATCCCGAGGAATTTCGAATTAGGGCAAACAAAATACCCTTAGATAAGAATAATTTTAAAATCAAAGTGCCATAGTTTGGGAGAAATTCGGATAACGAAAGCTCCCGCTTTATTTTCTGAATTATTTAAATTCTATAAATCAAGAATATTGAAATACGTGTTCAAATTCATCATTTTCAGTATCGTTGTGTTAAGTATATTATTTAAAAGTTGCTCAAAAATTTTCATCAAATTCTGAGCATTAGTTTGATCATGGTTAATTTTTGATGTTTTTAACCTCAAAAATTAATATAAAATAAAATATTACTCCAAATCGAGAATTTTCGGCGCGAGGGTGTTCGTTATGTTATAACACACCCCGGTGTCAACAATTCGTTGTATTTGGACGTTAAACGGTAGAAAAATACGATCAATTTAAGTTTCAGTAATTTTAATAATTTTCCTTTAAAATTCTTCTTCCCCCTCTGATTACAAGCGGATCTGTGCAATTTCTTACGCCTTTGGTGGAAGAAGCTTTCGCGCCAGGCGGAGGCATGTGCGACCTGCGCATTCAATACGCATGGGGAATGTCCCCTACGCCTCCTACACCCCCCTCTCCCTCCTTCCCTATTTAAGCAGCCCTCATTCCCTCTTCTCCCCACACAGCCAACCCCTTCCAGTCTCCGGCCACCCCGCTCAGGCCTCCCTCCATTTTCCGGCGATCCAAATCCTAAGTTAAGAGGAGTTGGAAAGGAAGAAAATGGAAGGAAATTTTTTTTAATCTTACTTATCAATGCTATAAAATTTATATTTAAGTCGTTCACATTTTTATCATTCTCATTAATTAATAATAGGAACAATAAAATTGTTATAAAATGACTATTATTTCTATTTTTGTAAATTCCAAATCAGTCATTTTCATTCTGTCTTTATCTTTTGTATATTATAAATATTAACGCTATAATAAACATTACTGCTATTACAGTAACTTAAAAAATCAAATTTTAAGAAAGAAAACAAAAAAAGAACAGAACAGAAAAGAAAATAATATTTATTCCTAAGAAAATTGGCTAAATACTAAAATTTTGGGAACTTAAATGCAGATTGAGCGAACTGTCACTCATCCGAACTTAAGGAACAAAGGTACCCAATATATGACATGTATTACTTTTTTAAAATTTATTGCTGCTTAGCTTCGCTTATTTGCTTTGAGCCAAATTTATTTGAAGTTTGGTTGATTGTTCGGAACCAACGTGGTAACATCCGTGGGTTACTGGAAAATTGCATGAGTAACATTAATGGTTGGTTAGTTGTTATAAACCAATATCCTTTTCATTCGTCGGTTACTGAAAAATAACATCAATAACATTAATGCTTGATTGGTTGTCAAAAACCAACATCCTTTTCATTCGTGGGTTGCTGAAAAAATGATATCAGCAACATTCGTGAGTCACTGGAAAAATGACATCAGTGACATTCGTGGTGGGTTATTAGAAAAATGACATCAGTAACTTACATTTTGTGATAATACTTATTGCAAAAAACTTTTATTCATTTTGCGTTATTATCTTACTTTCCTGCATTTTTACCCTTATCTGCTAATCGCATTTCTGCTTTTATAAAAACGTAATATATTTTGTTTACTGTGGTACTTAGAGTACTCTCTAATTACTGAGAATTCCAATCCCGGTATTATTTTATGTACAATACCAGGTCAGGTACTTATGGGAGAGCTTAACCAAGAACATTGAAAATTTATACTGGCGGAAGAATCTACGACACAACTTTTACTTTTATTTTATTTTACTTTTTCAAAGTTATCTCGTGTTCTAGCAAATGAACTTTGTCATAAGTTTGTTAGCTACATTGTAAAATTTGAAATATTATTAAATGAGAAATATCTTTTGGTTTTCATGTGTTCCTTTTCTTTCTCAAATTGCTCAATATGATCCTGCAGTATGTGAGTACTCGATATCGGGACAGTTCTCGCTGAATCGGCGTCGGGCCATCACATACACTAAAGCAAGGATTGTGAGCTCTTTTAATATTTACACATCATCATTTCCATTATCCTTTGGAGGGCCTATGCTGCATTATATAATATGCATTTATTCGTTTTAGCAGCTTATCAAATTTAGAAGAAATAACACATATGGGGTAGTAAGCTTACAAGTTCATTTTTTGATAAGTTTAACGCACACATATAAGAAACATATCTTATATGCCTCCGTTTAACTTTTTTGGTTATTTACATCGGAACTAAATGCTCTCACAGTTACTCTCAGTATGCCCAAATGACTACTAGCTTGTGTTTAAGTAGACCTTTTATTAATACCTCACAAGTTCTTTAAACGTTATAATTTAGAAGTTCAAATAGTATATAAATTCAAAATAGAAATAGTCCTTTCACTGGAATTTAATGTGAAAGCAGGAGTTAAGCAGTCAGTTTAAAATCTCTCAAGCTAATCCAATAAATACGCTAAACTAAACAAAGCGTGGACTAAGTCCTAACTAATCTAAATTCAGCCCACCTTTTGACTTGGCCAATAAATGATGTCAAACTTATTAAAAGGCAATAAAGATGAGCTGTAATCACCCCTCATTTGATCACCAAATCTCCACCACCGCCATCAAATAAACTCATCACAGCATTTAAATGCCAACACATCAATTTAAGTCAAGTGCTTCGCCGTTCTGATACCAATCATTAAAGTTGTAGAAAATATATATGCCCGTCATTTATCCCACATTCACATAGCAGGGGTTGAGGATTGGCCAACCACTATCAGTTCGTATAAGAGCATCCATAAGCTGAATGAGATCGAAAGAAAAGGGAAATTCACAAAAGGAGCAACTGTTTGAGCCTAACACTTCAGTTTTAACAAGTGGAACTGGATGCAGAGCATAATGCTAAATTTTGATCCCGCAAACAATAAGACTAGCATATCCTGTTACGTCATCTTCAACAAACAACACTTTCCTTACCAAACCTCTCAACCACAATCCCAACCAATAGCCACTTCACCAATTCATAACCACTCATCCTCTAACTTTTCTTCTCGCATCCTCCATTTAGCATAATACCACTCAACACAATCTCCCATCCTCCACTATGCCCATACTGCAATCGCACAACCTGAACCACCAAACGGTTCCCCACATTCATCAACTCCATCTTAACAAGCCCCACCAACATCTCACCACATGCTTAATTGCTCCAAAATAGGTCACTCAAAACTAAAAATACTAATCAATACTCCCAAAAAATACGCAACATAATATGTTCCTTATAAGGAGTTGCTAACAGCATCATGGCTACAATATGAGATCATTAATGAAACCATATATTAAGTCTGTATACTTTATAATAGAAATTAGTTTATTTGTAGCATGATTGGAGTGGCTCCAATAGTGGGATAAAATTAAAGAATGCCACTTTATATGGTTCAAGCACATTAACTATAAACTATTTAATGCTCCTGTTAGAAAAAATGAGTTGATAAATTTTGCCTATATAAAAAGAGGAAAAGAAAGACAAAGAAATATGAGAAGAAACAGTTAGAAAGAATCTTTTCTATATGGAACTTAGAGAGGGGATTCTATTTGATCATGCGCGATAGAAACAAAGGATTCATGTAATCAACCCCACCTAGTAGGATTAATACTTGGTGGTGTTGGTGCTGGTGTTGGTGTTGGTGTTATTGTACACTAAATAAGAGAAAGGCATAGTAAAATTGATTTAAAAAAGTAACCCACCATCATCCAATTTAAATTAAAAAGAGTTTTATACATGCCACTCGAATCTTTCTTATTAAATATCTAGCACACGGTCTTTACATTTTACAAAATTACAACCAAATCCTCATTAATTATACAAAAACTACCACCCCACAAACTTCCAGCCATTACAAATGAATGAGGTTCTATAATAAAGTATTAGTATCATCATTTAAAGATTTGTGTTAAGTATGTAAAAACCTTAAATTTCAGTGTAATGTAAGTGAATATCTCTTTAAATTAAAATTAAATGAAAGTGAACAAATATGAAAAAGTAAACGTTATAAAGATAAAATACCTATTGATCATAGAAATGGTAGGCAATAGATAATTTTAGAGTGCACAGCACAAGAAGCGCATGCCAGTTAAACAGGTAAATAAAAGTATGCAAAGTTAAAAAGTCATATAATATCATTGTAAATAAACGAAGAAGAAAGATTAACAAAGATATCTAAATCGTAGAGAAAAAATCTACGATGACTAAAAGGGAATTAAAGAAGGCTTACCCCTGCACCAAGCACTTTTGCATGCTGCTCTGGAACTTGGGATTCATTCGGTAACTAATCTCCTTCTTCCTGTTAGGAGTTAGAAATAAGAATAGCCACGCTCTTCCCCTAAAGCTTCTAGTTGGCATACTTAATGATTCACAACTCCTATCAGATGCCGAAAAGAGTATATACAGAGATTATATCATCACTCATAAAAATAACAAATTATTGACACCGTGAGTTTATTCAGAAATAAAGAGCAATTAGTTTGCTTAAAAAACAAACTCATGAAAAGTTAAGCCAATCAAACCTATCATTAGTTTCAAGAAAAACTCTCAGCTGCAGTAACCGCTCAATTGCAACTCTATGCTTAGAGAATCCATCTGGAAGAACCCACTCTTCAAACAACTTGGCAGTAACCGGGGCTTCAATAAATAGCATTTGCAAAACATACTTTTTAGCCAAAGGCGGCAAAGACCTAACAAAAAGGGATAATTAGAGCCAGCTTCTCGTTATATGTTTGCATATTTGTCAAAATATGGCACATCTCTCACCAAAGGGAAGGTTGAGAATATAAATATACATTTACAAGACCCAAATTCTAATAACAAAGTGTCAATTATTGTCCTGAGAACAAATTTGACTTGAACAATAAGCAAATAAGAATAAAAAGTTCTAACAAAACATAACAATAAAAACAAACAAAAAATGCAACAAAAAATAATAATATCATATATAGGAAAAAAAACCGCTGAGATTAGAGATGCATTGCACAATATTTTTTTAACATCTTAAGATTCAGAACAGAAACTTTACTTTCAATGTAATGGCAGAAAAGATCGGAGAGAACGAATAATAAATATTGCTTTAGCACTTAATTATCACTGAGAACAAAATGCTAACTTGAAATTGCATTACATAACAAGGGTAACATGAACAACATACATCTTCATTGGCACGGCCATGTTTGAGCAGCCATATGAATACACCTTGTTTAATTAGAATCATATTAACTAAATTGGACATAAGGGGCAGAAGAGGACATCCCTGGCTTCCTTCTCTTGATTCTCTGGCCAAATCAACTGAACTGGGTCGAGGCAAGCTAGAAAGAAGCCTTGCGTTGCGGGCGATCAGTTTCTCGGTTGTCACTATGCTAATTCACCTATAGTAGCCAAACCAGTAAGAATAGAAGCCCGGAGTCTGGTCTGAGATGAGAAGGAATGCGAATTCAGCTATCTTTTTCCTACTCAATTTATGGTCATAGTAGCTCCCTAAAGAAATTAAATGATTTACTCACAAAAACATAGTCCAAGTTAAAACAAAAGTATGAGCCAAAACCTAGTGCACATAGTATGGTTAAGACAAAATTGGCATTTCAAGGCATTTAATGGTATGCCACTTTCTGATAGTAAACTACAAAAAATGCAGTACTAATAACCTTGAAATTCATCCTTAAGTGCTAATAAATAAAATTTTGAATAATACCTAGATGTTAACAAAAATATGCATATGCAGACAAACTCTGCAAATATAAGAAGACCAACAAAGCAATTAACAACAATTTAGAAGCTTTAGATTTTAGCAAATACAATTCCTTGAATAAGAAAATGTTTCTTCTTAAACAAAACACATGGTTTACTGAGGGACTTGAACAATGCAAGTTCTGAAGGAATACTTTGGTGTAGGTAGAGAATGTCATTGCTAACCTATGATTTTTCAGGAAGGAGTTAGCAGAGAAAATGTGCCATATAGATAGATGTATAACTCAATTATTAAAACTCTGAACAAATATCAATGAGCTTATTTGATATTTCCCCAAGAAACAACATCAAATAAAGTGATACCACCCAATTTTGCTTCAGAAAAAGCCCAGGTAACAGTAAGAAAACTTCATGTGCCATCATTCACGAGCATTTGGTTATCAAGTAGGGCATAAATGTAAGATGACAAAAAAAAGATTAGTCTTCATTTTTTGTCGACTATGTAAATCTCTCAAGACTAATCAACATTCAAGAGGCAAAAAAAATTAATTAAAGCAATCCTACAAACATGGCACTGGTACCTGAGCACTGCCTCGCATATAAAGGTGCTCTCGTATAACTTTTCAAGCTCCATAGCAGGTAATGCTGCCACCATGTCCATAAAGTTTTTGGCAACAATCCTCACCTGCGGCATCCTCGCCCTCCTCCTTCAAATCACTGATGCAGGTATGAAAAAATTTGTTATAGAAACTTTTGGTTCAGTGTTTATCTTGCTATCTAGATGTCAAAGTTATTTAGATAGCAATATTAATTCTAAAAGCAATGAACATTGTTTACACAGATTTATTTACAAATATAAAAACCATTTCCCACTCAAAAAATGAAAGGAAAAAAAAAAATCTAAGCAGCAGTTTTGCGTGCATGAGAGAAATAGTGGTTAAAAGCACAAAGCCATTGGCAGAATTAGTATTTCAAATATTTTTAATTTAAATATTATTATTTTTATTATTATTACTACTACTATCATATAAATGGCGACGGTTGGATCGAATGGAGGAGCACATATAGCGTGTTATGGATCAAAACCTCACTCAAAGGAAAACTATATTATATGGGGTAAAATGTATGCCAACAAAGAAGAAACTTATCCATTGAATAAGTGTTAAGAGATGCTAAGGTGAATGTATAGAACAGATGAGAAATAAGTTCAACTGTAGGAAGATTGGAGCAGCTCCAATAGTTGATAAGATTAGGGAGCTGTTTGGTTTGATGTCATGTGAAAAGTTATTAAGATAATATATTATTCAGATAGTAGTGCATTCTGATAACAGGCTATGTTTGGTTCTGTGTTATTTAAATAATAAATGTCAGCATTATTTAGATGTATTATGTTTGGTTCACTATCATTCATGTTATGTTACAAATGAAGTAAGATTACCCCGAAAAGTGAGATAAAAATTTAAATTCACGAGCTACCCAAAATAATTAAATGAATAATTACATACACACCACCAAAAACTGCAAAAAAAAACACAATATATTACTATAAAAGCTTCCTAGAATAATACATCATGATTTGTCACTTCCATAGTGCAAAAAAAAAAAAAACACAACTATGTATATTTTTATACAAATTTGAACTTAATTAATAACAAAGTTAGCTTAATTTCAAATAACAAGAACCAACTCCCAATAGCATTCTCAATGAAATGCAGCCAAGCAAATAATTTATGATAAAAAATTTAAGAAATACAGACTAATTACACATTGATAAAAATTGCAGACATCTAGATAGAAAATAATAATCTCACATTGATAAGAAAAAAAAAAAGATAAATCTATGATACATAATAAAAACTTAAGATATTGTGAGCAATAATTTCATAGGGCATCAAGAAGTAGAAATGAGCAACAATATAAAATGACATAGCATTGGTTTACAGACAACAATAAGGGGCTATTTGGTTGAATGTCAGGTGAAAAGTTATTAATATAGCATGTTATTTAAATAGCAGTGTTATTCTAATAACATGAGCTGTTTGATTCAATGTGATTTAAATAATAAATGTTAATATTATTCAGATGTATGTTGTTTGGTTTATTGTCATTCATGCTATTTACACAAGTAAGATTATCCCAATACTGAGATTAAAATATAAATTGAAAAACCACATAAAAAATCTAGGTAGATAGTATGAATGACAATTAGATAAATAATATCTGGATGTGATAAATATAAATTAAAAAGATAACTAGGTAAACAATATCAAAACAAAAATAAATATACAAATTTTATCTTAGGCACCTAAGAAGATCATTATTTAATAGTGTCAATAATCACACATACCCACATATATCAGAAATTTATTTTAAATTAGTATTAGTAAATGTTAAAAATCACAAAGCAAATATAATCATAAGTTAATCATAATCAATTGGCAATATCAAGCAAATCTTCAGAAAAAACATCCATCGAATAAACAAAGTGAATGGGAACGGGAGGTGAACCGAAGGGGGAGGAGCACCTGACGAAATCGGCGAGGCGAGGCGAAGAGAAGGCGGACCACCGGCGCTGCGTCCAGCGGAGGCGAGCTTCGGGAGAACAAGCGCGAAGAACCCTATCGCTTGGGATAGATTGTCGGGTGATGTTATCTGAATGTCGGCAGAAATCGGCATAACATCGAACCAAACAGCCCCATTTCACTGAGAAACAACAGCAGCGCTCTACCCTGCAGATTAGTTGCGATGCTAGACTCGACGAAGATTCGGGCGACACTGGGCGAGACGGGGCGAGACGAGATTAGGGCGAAGCAGGCTCGGCTCGGGTGAAGCACACTAACCTAGCGAACAGATTGTTATCTGAATAGCATGAATAGCGGATAAGTGGCATTTTTTAGGGCGCTGCTACCGTACCCGTCAATATCCCACAATTTTTAAGATGACTGGCAGATAGCGTGGCGGAGCATGCCACGTCATACCACGTAAGTATTTAAACCTAATCTCCCGATCCCTCGTTATTTTCCTAAAGTTCCCGAAGTAGCTGCCTTTTCCAGATCGAGGGGAGCCTCTCCCGTTCTCGCCCGCTCTCGCCGATACCCTGGGAACTGCAGATGAGAGATTGGATGTAATGATGGCACGATGCCCCTTGAAGGCATCGTTAGCCCAAACAACGTCAGCTTTGGCATGGATGAGATAGCGATGGAGTGCATGCCGCAGCCGCACATCACATTGAGGACATGCAGGCCGTCGCCTAAGGAGCGGCGATGGAGAGAAGCCGCTCAGGCGCTAAGGTCATGGCCGACGACGCCTTCATGGCGGAAGAAATTTGGAGCCTGCTTTCAATCTGCTCATCGATTGACCCAGTGATTTTAGCTCCCAGTGGATTTCTGGTCTTGGAAGAGTTGTGATGGAGAGCTTTGATTAGGGTTTTGGTTCCAATCTCTTCGCGAATTGATGCTCTCCAGGAAATGAGGGATTTACGGTTCAGTCATCAAATTTGGCGGAATTTTCTGAGAGGAGTTCGGAAGATAAGTTTTATCGGCATGGGGATCGATGGAAGCGATGGTTGGCAACAGCCGATGGTAACTGCGGGGCTAGTGCGATAGCCATCAGTCTATTCTTTAACCTTTGAAGAGTTCCAGAGCTCGATGGGTGGGATCGGCAAGGATTTTGGTTCAATGAACATGGACGAGTTGCTGCGGAGCATCTGGAGTGCTGAGGAGAGCCAGGCCATGGCTTCTGCCCTTGGATCTTCCGACTATGGGGTCTGTGGGGCTCAGGCTGGGCTACAGCGCCAGGGCTCTCTTACTCTTCCGAGAACTCTCAGCTAAAAGACAGTCGAAGAGGTATGGCGCGATCTCATAAACGAGAGCGAAGGCGGTAGCCATGCCATCACCGGTGGATCCGGGTTCCAGCACCATCAGAGGCAGCCGACTCTTGGCGAGATGACCCTCGAAGAATTTCTGCTACGAGCTGGGGTAGTGAAGGAGGAGCTGAACCTATCGGCTTCCAGACCTGGTGTTATTAGTAACACTGTTGTTTCTCCTCCCAGTAGCGTTTATTACGGAGATTTGTCTGCTGCAGGAAACAGTAGTATTGGGATCACCCTGGGATTATCTCAATCGGGGCTCGGAGGTATCATGCCAGCCTCAATCCCTTGCAATTCTGCCACTAATTACGCCCCTCAGCTGCCAATGGGCACTAGCGTCAATCTGGGAAGCCCTCCGGGAATCAGGGGCGGGGGAGGGCTTGTTGGTATTGGAGATTCGGTTATCAGCAATGGTTTGATCAGCTGAGTTGTCGGCTTGGGAGGAGGAAACGGTGAGCCAGTGGTATCTATAGTGCAGCAGATTTGTTCTGACGGGATAACTAAAGCAAATGGGGATCTTTCTTCTTTGTCTCCTGTGCCATACGTCTTCAGTGGGGCGCTGAGGGGGAGGAAGTGCAACGGAGCAGTGGAGAAGGTTGTGGAAAGGAGGCAGAAGATGATGATAAAGAACAGGGAGTCTGCTGCAAGGTCTCGTGCCCATGGGTGTGGATGTTGCAAAGTAAGGAATACTAGCTGGGAAATTTTGGGATATATGTGTAACAGCTTGCACTCTTAAGTACTAATATATTATTCATTTTGATTTTATTGGCCTCATAATATTGTTCACTTTGATTTTATTGGCATCATGATGTTCATAGAAAATAATTTCTCATAATACTCCCATTGAACACCCTTAAGATTTCAATAGTATGTATGAACAATGTCTAAATCAATCGAACAAATTTCATTGCTTAAGTTTTATCAATTGCTGCCACAAGAAGTGCATATGATGGGAAAAGAAGACGGTCTATTACCAAATTCAGATCTAGCGAGCCGAAAATAGAGATCATTGCCACCATTAGAGAACACCTGGATGTCGATCAAGTCATTTCCCCAGAGCAAACACCTAATCCTCGTTACAAAGTTGTAAGCTTTACACGAGCAATTGGAAGAGCAGGCCTGGTCACACTGACTTCCATTCAAAGGCCCGGAATCCCAATCAGAGAACTAGATTCTCATTCTCAAAAATGTTCAAAGCGTAGCTGGAGAAGTTCACTTGTAATATATTTTTTTCTTTTCTTCTTATATTGTTTTGTATGTATCTCTTGTATATTAACTGGAATTATTATGACAACATAAAGCAACTTACTTCAACTTTTTTGTGATTCAAAGATTTGATGTTCTAATTTAAGAAAAAAAAATTATAAGAGTGGCATCAACCATGAGCATACAGAAAATAAATAAGCTAGCAACTGTTGTTCATTTAAATATCAATTTTAGTAGAGATTTAAGTATACATACAGAATTTTTAAATAGCCAAAATGAGGTTACTCTAATCAGGACACAAAATAATAAAAAGTTATCAAAATTTTAAATTAAAAAATTGCATTAACAATACCAATACACCAAGTAATTATTTTTACTTAATAAGGCACAATAGCAGCTTTATAATAAAAAAGATTAAAACCCATTATGTTTCTAATCAAACAAAATTAGCTTTCTAATCAAACAGACTAAAACCCACGATGACGCAGCTAGAGGCGAAGACGAGAACGGGGTTGAAGATCCAGAGGATGAGTTGGAGGCCCATGAAGAAGATGCAGCTGCCGACAGTGCTGAGGAGTATCCCTTTCTCAAGCTGCTTCTCGTCCGATATGGTACTCGTGAAGGCCGGCAGCGCGCAGCATATCACGAACTACGACGTCGCAATCCGGGTCGACCCCATCAGGTTGTTCCTCAAGCCTGGGCACGATGTCGATGCTATAATTCAACATATGACACCACTTACAATGCAGCACCATAAAAAGATATGAATCATTATTTTTGGCTTGCTTACAAAAGAAACTAAAGAATTTAATAAAAGAAAAGTTCAATAAATTTTCTATAAAATATTAAATATACGAAACTACCAAACAAAGCTCAAGACAGCCAACAATTCAAAATGGATTAATATTATCAAGCCAGAAAAAAATCAAGGCAACCATATGATACGACCAACAAGCTCAATGCAACCTACTTATCTTATTAAACAAGCAATAAATGATTTAACCAAATCAAGCCAGAAAAAATCACAAGCCCTGCATTTAAATTCAAAAAAATTAAATATTCATGTAACATGAATCAACTTCCAGAGAGACTATATTGATGGCTTACAAAATATTTTCAAAAGAAAACATCAAATGACTTTGCTTACTCCAAATATAAATTTGTTTTTTCTAATATCCTAGCTAACAACATTGAATAGATTCAAACGCATCAAGCATTTCATTTTTCTTGCAATTTTCAGTTACATATTCAAAAGAAAACGCATCAAGTATTTGTTTTCTTGCAGTTTTCCGTTACATACTAAAACGCATCAAGCATTTTAAAAAGAAACATCAAGCATTTCAGTTTTCAGTTATTTAATTCAATAAAAGACAAGAATTTTCATTATAGCAAATTATAAATAAAATATCTATTTTCTTGTATAATCCAAAATCTGTAGAATTATATATTGCCCACAAAAAAATTTAAGTTTTTTTGCTCTAACTCCAAAATCTATGAAACTTAGCTCACTAACATATGATCAAAATATTTTTCCCATGCATTAACTTATAGAGCAACATGGTATTTTACAATTTTCAAATCAAACTAATAAATAATAACATTCAAATCTTTTAAGCTTTTCTTCATCATACATGAATCGATCATCGCAGTAATGCATATTAGGTTAGCAGAAGGAACAACGAAAATAAAAAGTATTATCTAACCTAATAATCGGTCACCGCAGTAACCCTATACCATAAAAAAATAGTATTATTAGGTTAGCGGAAGGAACAACGAGCGGAAGGAACAACGATCGATCAGATCATAATACTTTAGGCATCTTTTCATCAAAATATATAAAACAACAATAATATTTACAAGAATCACAAACAAAAAGCGAAGCAGAAGAGGAGGAGAAAAGACGAGCAACGATCGGTCACCGCATATGAGTTGCTGTCAGAAGAAGCCGCCGAGAACGGTAATGACAAATGCGTTGAAGATGCAAGGCTTCTGAGAGAAGTGTCGGCTCGGTAAAGGCGAAAGAGAATGGTAAAGTCGAAAGAGAGAAATGTCGGCTCGAGAGAAGTGTCGACTCGGTGCTATGTTATGATTATTAGGTTACGGGGATTTATGTTATTAAGATGACGTGGCAGCTATGCCACGTCATCTGCCATTTCGTCTGAAAAAATTGGGGGCATTTGGGCGGGCACTGTAGCATTTTCCTTTTTTTATCATTTTAAGATGTCATAAATGTGATAGCATTGAACCAAATAGCTCAAATTAGAGAATTCCGTCATAGATCATCCAACATAGTATGGGTAGGCTATTCGATGCATCTATTAGAAAAATAAAATTTGAGCGGGCCAATTCTGCTCATGTTAAAAGAAGAAAAAGAAGACCAAAAAGATAAGAAAAGAAATTATCAGAAAGGGTCTTCTCTATTTAAAGCATAAAAATGAGCTTCTCAATAGTGAAACTTAACATAGAGACACCACTATCCCCACCCTAATTCAAAAACGGAGTTCGTCATTGAACTCAGTAGCTCTAAATTAGATAGAAGTGTTGTTCCATGAATTTTTGGAAGTCGTTGAATTTTTCGGATATCTTATTGTATTTTGATCACTCAGAAAATTAAGTCAAAATTAGGATCCCAATTCAACTCAAATAAAAATTTAATAAAAATATTGCCTTATAATGCTTGTTGAGGAGATCCTACTGCGGAAGTTTGAGCGTGTTTGGGATCCCGGATTGTCCTAATTAAATTCTTGAAGTTTAAACTTCAAATGCTAATAATATGAAAAATATAAATTGGAATTTGGAAATTTTTGTATATCTAAGTTATCATCATATGAGAATGCTATGTTTTAAGTTTCGTTAATTTTTAAGTTTCCAATTTATCGTAATTAATTTTCAAAAATTTTCACTTAAAAATCAATAAAAATTAAAATACTTGTCCAAATTTATTAATTTTTAAATATTTGTGTTTGTCTCATCGAGACGATCGTTTTGATACCAAGTTTATAATTTTTAGAGTTCAAATATCTTCAAATCTTAGCTCAAAACTTCTAACCATTTATTTTTAATCCAATGGCATATTTAGATATTAAATTTTGCTTTATTCATCTTATCCAACCTAAAATTTCCCTAGCCTAATCTCTCTAATTCTTCTTCAAGTCCTCCGCCGAAAGATCCCTATTCATCTCCTCTCGATCATGAGCCTCTTCTCTCGATGAGCCTCTCCTCTCGCCGAGCCTCTTCTCTCGCCGAGCGTCTCCTCTAGCCGAGCCTCCTTCCAAGCCGAGTCTCCATCTAGCCAGCCTCTTTCCAATCCGAGTCTCCATCTAGCCGAGCGCCTCTTCTAGCTGAGCCTCAGGAAGCTTAAAGGAGAGATCGAGCAGCTGCTACTCCATCTCCATTCGCAAACCCTAGCTTTGTTTGGTGCGACCTCTAGAAGCAAGGTACTGATCCCTCTATATGCCTTCACTTAACTTTCATCTAATGAGTAGTTTACATTATTTGCAAGGATCAATTTCATCTTGTTTGATCTATATAAGCTCTAAATTTTAGTTTATTATCTTCGATGCCATCTTCTGTGCTCTGCCATGTTGTATGGTTGCTAGAGCTCCTTCTTTTAGATTCATGATCGAGAGGAGGAGGAAGATAATTATTATTAGGTCTGTGTCTTAGGTCAGCTTTCAACCAGTATTTTTTTTCTAGTGCGATTAAAGTATAATGAGTTGATTGGGCTGTAAAGATGGAGAAAGATTCTATAATTTCTTGTTGTCTAATTATCATTGATATCAAATCAATAGTTTCATTAATAAAAACTAATTTCTTCAGGTATCGCCGGGCTTTGTAATCTGCTAGGTACATCACATCTTTTGCCTTACTCCATCATTCATCTAGTTGGAGATGGTACTAAATTTCAAGTTATTTTGTAAGCTTTATAGAATCAGAAAGGATATTCAAAACTTTAATTCAGTTGATTTAAATGCTGTGAATCATACCCAAATCTTACATCTTTTAATTGATTATGCAATTACCTATACTGATTTTGATTATAAGTAAATGGAAGTATCATAATTTCATGCATTGTAATCTACTTTCAGAACTGAAAAAGGAGAAAGAGAATACCTTTGCATTTACCCAAAACTGAGCAAATCAGCCACCCACAAATTGCATTCTACAACATTGGCCAAATGTATTGTAGCTCCCCGTCCCGTCACCGCATGCAAATGAGATAACAATTTGCGGCGAAACAGTGCGCTACTCGGGAAGAATTGCTAAAACGTCCTGACTACACCTGCTGAGTATACGAATTGCTGACACTTAACCTCAAGAGAATATGGCTAAGTACTAATCCTTAAGATAAGAGTAAAACCTTATTTTAAGTATTAGATAATATAATATATACATTAGATTATGAGTGAAATATGAGAAATCCAATATATATAAGTATAACAACATTTCCAGTATGCTGATCACATCATAATACTAAGTATAAGTAGTAGTAAACACAGAGTGTGAAAGCTAAAGCATACATCCAGAAACATTCATCATAGAAGTTAAGTAAGCATAGTCTCAGAAAAGAAAAGAAAATACTTTCAGAATTATTATAAATAGTTTAGTTGAATGAAAATATAGCAAGTAGTCTAGTAATTAAATTGAAAGTAATCTAATAAAAATAAAGATAACTGCTGATGTAGAGTCATCTAGTGCTCCACGAACTCCTCATGGATCTCTTATGATGCCTCCTGAACTAGATCCACATGCTGCTCTAAATCTAGCAAATTATCAGATCCCAAAAATACCACATGTTAGATAATAAGTCTAACACATCAAAAACTACTATAAACACTTATAATTATCTAAGGTTTAACATTTCAGTAATTTAAACAAACTATAAAAAAAGTACTAAAATAGTTGAAAAGTGTGAAATCGCACAAAACTAAAAATAAAGTAAAATGGTAGCTGAAAGACTAAGTACTGAAAACAAAAAATAAAAAAAAAAAGTTAAAATTGAATACAAACTAAAATAAAATTGTTATGTATGTCACTAAATATATATATATATGATTATACCATTAATTTATGCTGTTATTATGTATTTGGTGCCACATACACCTCAAAGAATCCTAATATTCATGATGCATGCTGCATCCTATAGGTTCTACCAATATTGATGCATATTGCATCCCGTATTTCACAATGCTTTCATGCTTATGCTTATGCAATTATACCAGTGATTTCAATTCAAAATGATTCATAAAATCATCAAAAAAGAGAAATCTATTTCAAGAAAATAATCATTTAACACAATTCTTAATTCTCATAATCATCATAACAAGCACTCATCCTCGTATCTGCTGAATTCAGAATCTACCACCATTCTAATCATATATTCCTAAATTATCACATGTGTGGAGTACATGTACATATGAAGTAAGGATTTTAAGAAGGTAAACTTGAATTTCTTAGTTTGTTTAATGGCACTTATCAATGAGCACAAATATAAGGGGACGAAACCCTTTTACAGTTTATTCTCTCAAATTAAGATATTCAATACCCTAATTGATATATTACTTTAAGTATGTTTTAAGAAAGATAACATTAATCACTTAGTTTGTTTAACTGCACTTATCAATACGCACAAAGATAAGGGGATGAAATTATTTTATAGTTTATTCTCTCAAACAAAGAGGTTTAGTACCTTAATTAAATATATTATAAAGGTGGGATGTTTATCCTAAACCGAACTGCATTTATCGATATGCACAAGGATAAGGGGACAAAATTCTTTTACAATCTTATTTAGGAAAAATCAACCAAATTTTATGCCATACTGAATTGAATCAGTCATATGGACATGCACTAAAATATTCACATGATAACACTAATATTATCATTTTTAAACTAACTAATTTAAAATCCAAGGAATATCATACTAAATGAATCCACACTCCATTGTGGTGAATCCTGCACAAATGTTCCAAAGATGTGACTTAAAATTCACCCAATTTAGGATACTATCACAATGAAATAACTTTAATCTAAATCATTAGATTATCCTACCACAAGTATTTAAAGGTTAAGAAGGTGCATCTAAACTCCTACCTCAAGATTTGACAATAAATTTTTCCTACCTTAATAGTTCATCTATTGATATGGCTTAGAAATTATTGAACTATTATTATTAGATCACAATATTAAAGATCTAGTACTAAAATACACTAATTTTTATTTATGATATAAGATTTACATTAAGTTTTTAATCCTTAGCTCATTAGACTGAATTACACAAATCAGATGGATAAACCCATCTAATCACAACCGATACTACAATTATAAGATAAAATCATGTAATTTATTAAGGATTCATCATTTTGCGCAAATTATTATCATTTTATGATTTATCTCATGCTAAGAGTCTTACTTAAGAGAAAATCAAAGATTTAAAGGTATATGTTCAAATGATCAATCACATGAATTAATTAATGATATTAAAACTTCTATTTTAATAATTTAAGATCAATGTCAAATTATCATGTATTATTGAAATCATGCAAATCCTTTATTTGTTCAAATCAAGTGTTTTACTTAAGGTGATTAAGATTTAAACTTTAATCTGGACAAGTTACACATTGGATTGACACATCATCTATATATTTTGGTATATACTAATGTGTAAATATATCAAAACTCAAATAATATATGAAACTTTTATCAATAAAAGTTTCTTACATGTGAGCTTTAAACTCAAAATAATATTTAAGTTATGAGTATTGCTACACTTACACACTAATATACACAAAAATATATAGATGATGTGTCAATATATATATATATATATATATATATATGCAAATATTTAACAATATTATTTAATTAAAATATCATGCATATTATATAATATTATGACTATATCATCATATTATTATAAATAATTAACTATTGTTAATCTGAAAGTTATGTATACTATGTTATAGTCTTATGTCATATTATAATGTCATACAATATAATAACAAATAATTTCATTTTTGATATATAATAAAGCATAAATAGAACATATATTATGTTATATTAATATATAATATCTAAAGTTAGCATGTAATATAATATACATAATGTTAAACATAATACATAGTACATAGTACATAATGATAAATATAAATGTATAAAATTATAGATTATATAACATTGTTGCATTAATATTTATAATAATAAAATTTCTGAAGATAACTCCTGAGAGGTTTGTTGTACTTCTAGGAAAAGATGGTAGATATCTTCTTTTACTTTTTCTTTTATATACTTTTATACTCAATTTCGTACAATTTTGAAAAAATTGTTTTTTGTCACACAAAATAATATATGAAAAAGTTTGAATAACTGAGTGGATCAGTTCACTGTTAATCTATTTATAGTCTGATCAGACAACTGTTAGGACGGAGCTGTCCGACATCGGGAGGTATAAGGAGCCTATACTGATAAACATTTGAGGGAGCGTGTATAGATGGAAGTTGGAATTTTAACAAGAACTAGAACCCCTATTTTTTTGATTTTGTATGTCTAACAAAATCATATTTTTTGCGTCACATATCAAACTTTAAAATTATATATTTTTTTATGACAACAATTATTTTTATGTTAAAATTATAAATTTGTACAACTTTTTATTTTATGTTAATTATTGATTATTTTTCTTATTAATTAATAATTATAAAATTGACATCTATCAGTATTTAGTTACACAACTAACTGGTATTCAAATACCTGCACTTTTAAAACGTGTCAAGACTAAGAGCTCATCCTATAGGAATGACGTTAAGAACCAAGTAATGCTGATACTGCTACCTACTAATTTACTGCATTTTTACTCTATTTAAAGGTTGTAACTTTTTGTTATATTTAGATACTTGTGATTAAAACTTTGTGATATTTCTAAATTAATAAATAAATGAGTTATATTTGATACCAATATATTATCTTTTAAATCATTCAATATGATCATGTAGCTAGTGGATCATCCCAATCGATGTTGGATTAGTTCCGCAAACCCTCTCGTCTCCACAAAGACTGCTGTTGCGGATGGTTGTGGTTATGGCGAAGCTGGGAAAGACGACAGAGCACAGTGCTCTATCGCATCCTGGTCGTCCGCCTGATTCAAGCGACTCGAATTCGATCTCCATATGGCAAACGGTGGATCACCTTGTTTTGTTAGATGCCGATTTCAAGCCGTTAGCAATTAATTAATTTTAATTTACTTAGTTTTAATTTATAATAATTAATACAAACTAACTTAATTAAATAATCTAGATCAAATAAGCTACAAGAAAAATTCACCATTAATTAATTTGTATATGAGAAATTTAAAAATTCTAATAACTTTTGATTGGAAGTCAAAATAATTTTTTTAATTTTCTAATTAATTAAATTTAATAAAATATTTAATTAAATCCAATGGTTCAAAATTTCAAGAATTGCTCCAAATGATATTTGGAGATTGATGAAAAAATTTATTGCTATTTAAACTAACTAAAATTAGGTAACAAACCTATGACTGTTACACATATTGCCAAAGATAATTATCCAATAATATCCAACACCATATTATAGAAGTAACATATAATTTATGCTAAGTCACCGTTGGACATAATTTATATTATTCATACGATTGCTCAAAGCTTATATGATATTTTAAAGAAAAATGATATACTTACACAAGAATATACAACAAAAAATATTCATGATCAATATTTTTTTTTTTTTAATTTTTATATATAAATCCTACAAAAAATATATTCAACCAATAATCTACTTACACATTAGATTGACATATCATCTATATATTTTGATGTATATTAGTGTGTTAGTGTAACAATACTCTATTTAAAATATGTATTAGCAACATCTCGAATGTTGAGAATCCTCCAGCCCATATTAACATCACCTAGAACTCAAATATCAGATATTTATGACCTGCTGCTCAAAGAATAACAGGAATGATAGTAAAGATTTTAAATGCATGAGATCAATGAAGCAACGCAGATCTCAGAAAAGTTATTACACAGACATTAAGAAGTCTTATTCTAAGCCAAACTCATAAATTCATACATCTCATTTGAACATATTAATCGTGAACTCTAATCACAATAAACTTGATAATCAACTTCCCAAATTTATTAACAATCAAGTGCATTATAAGCACATATATGGAATACCCGTTGTTTAGTCACTCGAGCCGGCGCAGAAGATAATCAACTTCGACAAGCTTAGTGAGAGGGATGATCCAATCTCCGTAGAGGCGAGAGACGAGAGAAGGGCTTACTTTGTAATCCGATCTTTCGCCTTCTTCTTCCATTGTCACTTGCTGCCCAAAAACCATAGCCTTCTTCTCAACCCTGCGCTTAACCATCTCTTCCACGCCTTCAAATGTGAGCATTCTCGTCAGTGCATCCCTGTCCTGAGTTTCAGCAGAAGGAATAAGTGTTTATGACAATGTTAATTTTAAGAGATATTTACATGCATAACATAATCTTCTATTTAATTTCATATTTGAACGATAAATCTCCATATGATAGACTTCATTTGTGGTTTTGATGAATATATTTAACATATATTAGTGTATGCGTGTAACATGTAATAGAAATTTATGTTATACATTTGAAAATAGTGTTAAATGTGAAAATAATAAATAGAGGTCTAAACAAGTGGTCAATTTAATAAAAAAAGTTGGATGCTTGATTTGTAAATATAATAATTCTTGGTTGACGAAAACTCAAATAAACCAGGAAATACTATGGTTAGCATCAAAATTTAAATCTGTCTGTCTTATACAAATAAAAATTCCATCATCATCATTATCATTATAACATAATAATAATAATAATAATGTGTTGTAGCAAGGAAATTGGTGAGAGAATGAAAACTCAAAACAACTAATGCAATTGTGCACGTTAGCAAAACTTAATAATTTGTACATAAACACACTTTGATATCTACAAATTTAGTAGTAAAGATCACAATTGTGTGGGCCACATGAAGATTGTGTGTTGAATACGTAAACAATTTAAAGGCTATAAAAGTTTCTTGTTATATATATATATATATATATATATATATTCATGGAATGGAGAAACTGTTGTGTAAATAGATGAAAGCGTTATTTCTTACATATCACTCGCCATTCATTTGTGTACTAATTATAAGCTATATATAAGTGTTTAGTACTGTTATTTTAACCATTTAGTGATGCAGCACCGTCACATCTTTGTGAAATCAAGGATCAAGATTCGTACATGGAGTAAAAAATATCCAATAGTTGGAACGATGAATATATATTTTATTTTATTTTATTGCTTTTTATTTGAATTTTATTGTGGTATTTGAACATATTAAAACTTTGTGTTTTGGCGGCAGGTTTAACACTGTGTTTAGGTGTTTTCAAGTCAATCAGGCGGACTTGTATTTTTAATTTCACATTATTTTTTTATTTTTGAGTGAAAGCCGACCATTAGTGATGACATTTTATTTTGGGCCGGCCTTGATCTTGTTTGGGGAGTGAAAAAATGATATGTTATGAAGGTCACATTGAGTCAATTCACTCAAAAATAAGACTTAAGCTTATTAATCTGGCTTACACATCATTGTGTTCAATACACGTTGTCTTTAAGTTTATTTTCCATTTATAGTATTTTTGTGTCAATGTTTAAATCCTTTTTATCAATACCAACTTTTTGATGTGTTATTTATTATCATATTATTTAATTAAATTTTTGGATGATTAGTTGAATATTCTTTTTGTTGTTTGAATGATATGTTTATGTACGATTCTTTATTGTTCAAATGTTGAATTTATGTTTTTTGCCATATGGCGTCTGTTTCCCGAAACATATCAAACCGGATCCTGACTATAAAAACATGTTTTGATGCATATCATGCAGCATTCATGTTTTTTTTGCTTATAACTAGAAAATTATTACTACAGTGTCATAAAGTTTCAAGAGTAACAAATTTCTCTCCAAAACTTGAATGCATTAAAAGAGCACACATGACAAGAAGCCTTTATGGTGGCAAAGAAACCAATATGTTCTCAAAATGGCAATGAGAGACTTATAACGCATGCATAAGCACATTAACACACGTCAACTGATATGAACATTTTAAATATAAGACAAAAAAGAAACCTTATTCTGGATTGCAGAGCTATAATCCAGTGCAGCATCCCTAAACTTGACCTCTGCCACAAATTTGCCATAGTGAATCCTCCTTGATAAGGCCTGTGTTCATAATATTGCATCGAAATAGACCAACATTAATGATAATCACAATGAATATTTATTTTCTTACCTGCAAGCATGCAAGGTCTGATGCCAGTGTGGATGCATAATTCCCATCATCACCCTTGGAGGTTAACAGTGGAAGCAATTCATTGAAATACATGTTCCATATAGTCTTAGTTATACTCACAGACGCAGCGGTTGGATGTAGCACCTATATTTCAATAATTGGAATATGAATTCAATTCCAGTTTCTGTGAATGGAAAATCGAGTTGGGAATTCATACCTGGGAATCATTGTCAGAAGAAAGCAAAGGAGAAGGCAGATCTTCAGGGAAAAATGCAACCTCCTCTGGGTTGTGATACCTTCCCGCCTGTGAGAAGTTAATTTCCCAATTTTAAAAGTTTGAAATTCATACAGAATGATACTGCATAAGACCTGATCGTTGAACAAAATCAAAAATAAAAAGCATAAACACAAATCTAGCATGAATATTAAGAGCTTGAGACCTTCCAGCCGGTAGAAGTTAAATTTCCAATTTTAAGAGTTTAAAATTCATATATAGTGATACTGAATAAGACGCATTTACGCTTGATCATTGAACAAAACTAAAAATGAGAAAACATAACACAAATCTAGCATGAATATTAGTGCCCCCAGCCTTTTTCCCCATAACTTCATAAGAAATGTAAAGCAAAAAAAAAAATCCAAGCAGCATAATAGCATCACCTAATATAATCCCTATGGGCCTATTTAGTTCAAGCTTAAGGTTTTTATGAGTTTTTAAGTAAACTGAGTAAGCAAAAAAAGTTTCAAGCTGACTTGAACTTGGTATGTTGGAAATTATTTGGTTCGATTTAAGGCTAAATTATGATCATAATAAAATAGTTTAAATAATAAAAAACTAATAATTACAAATAAATATTTAAAAAAATATTAATATTAGTTAATAAGTAATGATTAATTAATAGTTATCAATTAAACTTATTAATTAGTAGTTACTAATCAATAACTACTAGCTACTGCGATAATTTCTTAAGAAATTACAAAATAACAATTATTAATTAAAATAGTAATTTCTAAGTAAAATTAATAATTGATAATTAGAAATTAATATTTACTAATTTTAAATTAATTAAAGCTATTGTTAATTAATAATTAATAACTAAATACTAATTGATAATTAACAAACAATAATTACAAATTATTAATAATTAGTTAAAAATAGGAATTAAAAATTACATATTAACAACTAAAATAAGAGTTTTTAATTGAAAATTAAAGTCAAAATTAATTACACTAATAATGGCCATAAATTAAATAATATTATTTAACACTTGCTAACAATTGATGAAAAATTAGCAATTAATAAGTAATAATTATTAATTATTACTATATTTAAATATTTACAATTATTTATAATTAATAAAGAATATCTATAATTAAAGTAACTAAGTAAACTTAAGCAGAGCTACGTGGTTCAAACTTAAGCAGGCTTAAACTAAACAAAATTGTCTGAAAATAAAAATTGTATGAAACTTAACTGACTTTATCTAACCTAACTTGGAACCAAAAAGGAATAACCAAAATAATTTCTTAGCAGCATATCACCAAATATAATATCAGTTTCCCAAAATAATTACTAAGCTAATAAGTGGACACCATCATCAAGCTGATAAGCATATGTCAGAATATGTGTGTACAGATGTAATGTGTAATGTGCATATGTATGTAAGTGTGTGTATGCTAATATTTATGAGTAGTCTACATGCATCTACATATGTATGCATGCATGTGATTTAACTTATAACATAAATAAAAGGATGCCCAATATTTGTTCAGAACTATAAACTTGCTAAGAATCCTCGTGACCACACAACATTCAAAATGTCGCAACAATCTATATGCTAAATGCAGTCATATGAAAAATGAGATTACTAACAATATGGATAGCAACTACAGCATACTGTCACAAGCAAAATCACAGGAAATCAATCTTTTTTTTTTAATTTCATCCACATTGTTTCATACACAATACATAGCACTATTATATATTTATTTTTTGCTTAATCTGATCAAAACATTTTGCTTCTAGCTTTACCACAAGTTTCAAGATGCCCCCAATAAAGATGAGCCATTTTGAAGCTAATTTTCAATTTTTGAATATATATATATATATATATATAAGGGTTGTTTGGTTTAAGCTTATCTTGACATAAGATCCCTAAACTAACTTAGACTAAGGCTAATAAGCCTACTAAACTAGTTAAGCTTTTTGGTTACTAAGAAAACTAATTAGAGCTTAAGATGAGAATTTGTTTGGTTCAATTGTTGATTTAAGTATGATGTGATTGATAATAATAACTATTATATTTTAAGCCAATTACTTTTGTATTTAAATAAGCATAATTATAATGGTAAAATTTCATCAAAATAATTAATTAAAATTATGTCATGCTAATTAATTTATTATAATTAGTATATTAATATTTTGTCTATCAAATATTATAATTTTTACATAATGTTTGCTAATTAGTAATCATTTTGCTAATTATCTGATAAAAATTAGGTTTTATCTAAATAGAAATTAATTAATAAATAAATATAAATTAAGTAATAATAAATAACATTTTAAATTATTAATTATAAACATTTTTTTAATAGCTAAAGTTTAAAATTACTATTATTCATTCTATGATTAATTAATAATATATTTTAATAAGTATAACATTTATACATATTATGTATACAAACACATATAGATGCATATCTTTTGGTACTTAGCGACAATAATTAAGTATGGCCAAGCTGCAAGCAAACAATCCCTTTAGTACACAATTATGGGTATAGTAGTGTTCAAACCATTCTCCGGAAGTTTTTCTTTTTGTATATTTGAATATGTGAAGAGCCTTCTTAGAATTTTTTACGTGCATGCAAACAAATTCAACAAATGAGATACCCAGCTCATTTACAATAAGATACATGAATATCACAATTAGCCTTTAATAATAAACGATTACATCAAAGGCTCTTCAATGTTACGATTGAAAGAGCAGTAAATAACAAGAAAGTTAACAAGATTGTGAACTTCAAGTATATCTTCAATGTACTCTCCCTCGTTTCATAGGTGCCATAGCTTGGCAAACTTTGAGTTCTAAGTAAAAGAAGACTTGCATATGCTTGAGTTCAATGTCATGAGCGAGCCTAATTTCTAAATGAAGCACGTTGCGGCATTGAAGAAAATGGTGGAGTATGAGATGAGAATCAGCACCTTAATGATTGATAAGAATGGCTACAATTCCTTTGATCTCTCTTGAGAGTTTCCCAGTAAAAATTACCCAGTCGAGCTTGACATAATGCTCAGTACGGATGTTGAGAATTTCTCAATGCCTAAAAACTTGCTACAAAGTTGGCCAGAACTTATATTTTTATCTCAGGTCTATAGCCCATTTCATAAGTAGGCATGATTGCCAAGTTTTAGGAATAAAGAAAGACTGCTTTTAGTTGTTAAGTAGCCTAAATGAGCGCAAAGGACATTTAATCAATCGGTGAATAAAGAGTCTTGGAACAACAAGATGATTTTGTTGATATAACATGTAAGGACCAGGTGCTGGGTCAGCGAAAGCAGATCCAGCACCGGTTTTCAAGGGGGCGATAACAGCAACAAGTCCTCTAGCCGCATGATCATATTTAGTGATTTAAGAGACAGATATATAGACATCAAACATAACTCATTTAATTATAATTCACAAATCTTGATTACAAAGATTAAAATAAAAGAAAAATTACAAACTTTTTTAAAAATATAGAGTCAAAAAGAAAGCAAAAGATCAGCAGGAAGCAGTATCAGCACTGCTTAGTTCTTAGCACATTTCTTCAAGAACGAACTCCTGATCTGGGCACGTTTCAAAAGTGCATGCATTTGAATACCAGTTAATTGTGATACTAAATACTGATAGATGTTATCTTTACAAATGTTAAATAATAAGCAAAATAATCAATAATTTGACAGAAAATAAAATTGTACGAACTTATCCCTGCAAACATGTTTCTATTGTACTTGAAACTTAGCATAAAAATAATTACAGTCACTAAAATAAATACAAAATTTTAGTATTTGATATCTGAGGCAAAATATAATTTTGTTGGGCAAATACAAAATCGAGAAAAATGGGGGTTCATTTTTTTGTTACATATCCCCACTTCCCTCTATATCTGCCCCCTCAAAGGCTTATAAGTATAGGCTCCTTATGACTCCTGATGTCGGACAACCTCGTCTTAGCAGTTGTCTGATCAGACAAAAAGTATAAATCAACATGATACCCTTGTTTCTCACTTATCCAAACTCGTTCATATATCATTTTATGTGACTTTAAAAGCAATTTTATCAAACTAGTGCGATACTGAGCAAAAAATATATTTAAACAAGAGTAATAAAAGACATCTGGTACTTTGTTCTATAAATTCAAAAGTTCAACAGTTCGGATGAGTGACAATTTGCTCAATCTGTATTTAAGTTTTTGATATTTTAAATTAAAATGAAAGTGATATGATAAATCTTTCTTTATAAATTTTTAGTTTCTTCTTTTCCATTCTGCATTTCTTTCATTCTTTTATCTTGATAGAAGACATCATTTCAAATCTCGGAGGGTAGTAACTATATTTAATATAATGCTATTATTATCATTATGTATGAAAGAAAGGACAAAGAATAGAAATAACTATAAAAATTTGCATAAAGTAATAATAATAAAAGAATGAAAATGATAAAATAAAAATGTTTGAATTGAAATAATAGCCAATTTATAACATTTGTATAGTTTTCATTATTAATTAATGAGAACCATATTAATGTGAATGATGTTATTTTATCATTATTATTTTTTATAATAATTATTAAGTATATAGCAAAAGCTCTTTATCATTTTCCCTCATCTTTTCCTTCTCTTATTTTGTTGCCGGAAAAAAAATGGATGGAGGCCGGCAGGAGGTTGCCGGGGCAGCAGAAGCTGGCTGGCCGAAGGAGGGAGGCAGCTAGTCGGGCTGTTGGGAGAGGGAGGACGGGCTGAGGGAGGATGAGGGTGGCTGGGAAGGGGAGGAGAAGGGCTGGCTGGTGGGGAAGTTGTGGGAGAGGAAGGGGAGGGCTGAGGGAGGTCTTATAGAGAAGAGAGGGGAGGGGATAAGGAGGGATGGTCGGCCATTTTGCCGACCATTCCTACGCCAAAATGGAGCAGGAAGGCCCTCTGGCGGAAGGCGAAAAGATTCCATAAGGAATCGCGGGGGAAGAAATGGAAATTTTGTTAAAGGAAATTTAAATTATTCGCATTTTCAGCCGTTTGGCGTTTAAAAATAACGAAACTTGACACCGAAGTGTGTTATGACATAACGGACACCCTCGCGCCAAAAAATTTCGATTCAGACAAATATTTTATTTTTTTATTAATTTCTGATGTTTAAAACTTCAAAAATTAACCACGATTCAACCGACGCTCAGAATTTAATGAAATTTTTCGAGCAGACTTTAAATAATATACTTAACACAACGTCATTGAAATCGATGAATTCTGACACGTATTTTAATATCTTGATTTATTGGATTTAATTAATTCAGAAAAATAAAGCAAGAGTTTTTGTTATTCGAATTCTCCCAAACTAGGGCCTTTGATGTAAAAATTATTTCTATCTAATGAAAATTTGTTTGCCATAATTTGAAATTCCTCGGGATCCTGATGTCTGAGGTGGGTTTTGACATAATTTGAAAGGTAACGACATTGGGTCGTTACATAACAAGCTAATTAATGTTTGATGTTTTCCTTTCAAATCGACTGTTCTATTACATTGAAGATTCACTAAGATAAGTTGGAAGATCTTCCCTTGGGTAAGGAAAGCCAAGTATTAAGATGTTCAAAGTAATGGTTCATGCTTTGAAATGCTTGCTCACATAAACCCATTCACGTAAAGTGGTTTGTCTTTTTAAAAGTTTGAATAAGGAGCACTTCTTTCCCCTAATTGTGAGATTAATCAACTCAAAATGCAAGCTTGCCGACAAGTTTCCTGATTTAAGGAGGGGATTGTGATAATTGAGTGTCGAGAGCAACTTAGATTTTGTTGGAATTGACTTGAATTATATGCAAAAAAACCCAATTGCCAAGAAACATGCTTGAGTGAAAAACATATGCTTGACAAAATTTAGTTTCATTCTATACTGATGATGGGTTATTAAATGATTCCTTAAGGTCTCTATGGTAACATTCATCAGTTTTGTTCTTGAATAGGACATCATTAACATGCATTTTTGTTAGTTGCATGAGTAATAAATGTTTTTGTCCATGATGCTTAATAGGACATCCCAATATTCTTTAGTTCAAACGATATCACAATGTAGAATTAAGTATCTAAAGGAGCCGAGTGCATGTTGAATGCATGGTATTTGGAGAATAAGTTAGGGAATTAAAAATTCAAGTGAGATGATTATTCAATCAACCAATGTATCATAGAAAAATAAATTATAAAAATCCTTCATGCAAGCATCGTTGACTTTTAGAAGTTCACGCATTCTACGATCTATATACTAAGCATTTTACTCATCACAGCATTAGAAAAATAGTTTGAAAATTAAACTTTCTAAGTGAATTTTGCATGCCAAGTCTTTTGGTTTATACCAAAATTGCATCAATCTATTCCTAGGAAAATTATCGGACATTTTGTTGAAAGGGTGGTATAATCAAATCTTATAGAGTCAATGACTGGCCAAACTGAAATAATATTTTCACATTGGCCCATGTGAATTATCGTGTTAAGAAAGTACCTTGCGCTATCAAGCTAATTGTGAGCATCCCTCTCAACTAGATTGTCCTTCTGAACAAGAATTGTCATTGTTGTCACTTGCGCTTTATTTTTCCATCAACTGGTTTTTAAGTGAATGGATGTCGTTCCTCCCAAACGGTGTAAGATAATAATCACCAGGTTGGCATAGGATGTTTTTCTTGAGGTCAAGTCGCTGGAGCATACAAATTGTCATCACAAACATTAATCACAAAAACACAGCACAAAACGCCTGTGTCCACTCAAAGGAGAGAAAATGATATCACTATATGAAAGTGGGGAAGAAGATAATACAAGCTTATAGGCTTCTCAACTCTTACCAAAAGCTGTCTCATAAATCAAAACAATAGTAGCCCACAAAGAAAAAAAAATGCAATTACAACCTCACCAACCCTAAAACAACTCTTAGGAATTTATATTAGAGTCCCAAATTTTCTTAAGACTTTCAAATTAAAGTAGTTTATATTTTATTAGAATGAAGAGATGTGTTGTAACGTATGTGACTGAAAAGGCAAAAATAGCTGGTGCCCCAAAAGCCTCCAAACAGTGCATTGGGGTCTTGGGCACGCTCAAGCACCCATCTTTCAGCCAAATAGCCAAAAAAACATAGAGTTGAGCGCATCCAAGCACCAGCCCAAAAAACATCTTTTGTCTAAAGCCCGTTTTGCATTTGTTTCGCCTTCAGATAGTCAGTAACCCTTTCAAATACATTCTTAAGCTCCTTAAGCTCCTCTAATCATCAATAATATGTACCAAAATCCATCTCTTTGATCCGATCATTTCCACAGTTCTCCACCTCAGCTTTCATTTGCAACAAAAAAGAGATGCCACCTATAACAAATTATATGCTATAATATGTACCAAGCTTGTAAAGATGATCATCATCTTCATTCCTCCTACAATAGATCATATTTCACCCAAAGAAAGGTGATGCTCTAGTAGTTCTTCTTCTCCCTTGTGGCTCATCCTCACCCGAACACTTTTGAACTTTTATGATCCTCTTCTATGCTCTCTGATCCTTTTGAAAGTAGTTCTCACTCTAAAAATTCTATCATCACTAAAAAATTTGTCCCCTCTCTCTTGATTTTTTCTACTTTTTTAACCCTCCCTTGAACTGCTCTAATTGGATGCAAAACTACCTAGTTCATGGGTCTAGCGCCTAAGCATGCCCAGACACCGGGGCTTCTGTCTGCGTTAATATGGTCAGACGCTTAGGCAGGCTCAAGCATTGTCATCCTGTAATGATCAAATGCATTGGGTGCTTAGCACACTTCAGGCTTTAAAGTTTTGGCTTGAGGCAGTTGTAACTGCAATGTACTAAGCGCTTAGACGCGCTCAGGTGCCAATAGTTATGGCTGAGATGGTTGTAACTGCATACAACACTTAGGTGAGCTTGAGCGCCAGGTTCTGACTTTGAAGATGTATTGGGCACTTGGGCACTTCCAAGCGTCCAATTATTTGCTTTTGGCTGCAATTCTTGAGCTGGAATCGTTGAGATCCAAAAAAATTATCTATTGGCCTAAAATTAACAAGCAAACTAATTTAAGTAATATTTGATTCAAAGTTAACAATAAATGTGCTAGTAACTACAACCTTTTTAGCCAAATTTAAATATTAAAACTATAGTTAACATATAATAGCAACATCACCCATTGTGCATCCCATACCTAGCTGTATTTATATCTTGTCTTCTACGATTCCATACAAATTCAATGATATTCCCCTCCTACGCATTATATGAGTAGTTCTTAACATGGTATCAGAGTGCAATCAGAATTGCGAATAGCTTGATCGTCCTCCTTCAGTGGATTAAAATCCTCATATGATCTTGTTCATTTATTTTTCTTTTAGTTTTCTTATATTTTCTTTTTACAAAGGTCACTCAGCCCCTTTCAACATTCACTACCTCAAATTCACATATGATGAATCCCAACACAAATCCCCAACACATTTTCATACACATTACACCATTTACTATTTCCAATCAAGTTAAAATCCAATTACTCCATTCGAGAATCTCATTTTCTGCCCAATTTTAGGGCTCATAGTTTGATGGGCCAATTAATTTTGAATTAGATGATCTTCACATTAACTGAACAAATATTTGCTCGTGTACTCGACAATAGCACCTCCTTTGCCATGCGGTAGTCGCTCGCTCGCTTCTATCTAAGCCAAAATGACAAGCTAGGCTGAAACAACTTGAATTCCAACTGTCAAGTATAAAAAAGGTCCCAATCAATGAACTATTTCATCCAAACAGCAAAACAGATGCTCACCAATTCTCCATTGATGGATCTCTAGTTTTTGAACAACTTGAGTTTAGCATCCTCACCGGTTTTGGACCAGAATATGCCTACAATGCTGCTGCAATCACTGCTCGACTATATCTCATACCCCTAGACAATTTACATGTATATTACTAAACCATGAGATGACATTTACTGGAACTCCTTCCCAGACACAGCAATCAGTCTTGCACATCATGCCAAATAGAGACAGTATCACCAAATCACACCTCTTGCACCTTTCAAATCCACTACCACATACTATATTTCAGCCAGAAATAAGAGACGTTCATATCACACTCATGGTAGGGGATATGGAAGAGTGATCGATCCACCATCGTCTGTAAGATCTGTAATCGACCAGGCCATACTGCAGAAAGCTGTTCCCATAGACAAACTTTGACCTATACCCTGCCTACAAACAGCATCAACCAATATCATTTATGGCTACTACACCACAAGATCCATCAAGGGCAAATGGCAAATGGCAAATGCATTAGAAGTTCGCATTGACAATTCAGGTGAAACTAACATTTCATGCTCCAATCAATCTTATAACTCACACAACCTACTTCATGTACCCAATATTGCAAGGAATCTGCTCTTCGTTAGTCAATTTACCACAGATAACAATTTCTCAATTGAACTTTATTTTCAGTTTTATATAATATGGGATGCACTGAACAAGAAATAACTTTTGCAAGGAACCCTCAAGAACAGCTCTATGAATTTACACCAACATCTCTTACAACATTCAGCAGAGACTATTATCCAACATTTGGCATGAACAACTCGAACATCCCTCTACTGATGTCATCCGATCAATAACAAGAACAAGTTCAGATGTCCAACTTCCATCACGAAACAACACAGATATCCCTTAGCACTATCTACTACAGTATACATATAAACCCTACGATAAATCTATTCTGACATATGGGGTCTAGTTCCAAACCCATTTTTATATGGTTATAAATACTACATAACATTCATTGATGCAAATTCAAATTTTTCATGGCTTTATTTGATGTATCATATATCTTAGGTTGCTTCCATTTTTTTTCTTTTAAAACTATCGTTGAAAATCCTTTGTCATCTAAAATCATTACAATCAAATGGTGGTGGCAAATACCAAGCATTTACAAAACCTCGGAGTCATCTTGGCATTCAACATAGATTATTTGCCCCGCACACGCCAGCAAAAAATCGCAAGGCAGAACTAAAACATTGACATATAGTTAATAAATGTAGAACTCCTACTGCACGCCCACCTACCTAACTCGTTTTGGTTACATGCTTTCAAAACAGCCAGATATCTTATTAATTGATTATCATCTTCATCACTACAATACAAATCACCTTATCAAATCTTATTTCATTGCATTCCTAATTACAGCTTTTCCCGTACTTTCAGATGTCTATGCCACCCATAGCTCAAATCCCATGCTAAAAAGAAACTCACTCCAAGATCAAACTCATGTGTCTTCATTGGATACAGTGACCTACATCATGCATACCTCTGCCTTGATATATCCAACCTCAAAATCTTCATATCACAGCATGTCATGTTTGAAATATCAAATTCTCCTTATAAAGACAAACCCATCAACCTATCATATGATCCACTGCTTCACCTCCAACTGAGATTAACATTACTACACATTCCCTCGGAGATAAATGCACCAAAAAACCAAGCCTGAACATGTGAAACCATCGCAACTATCCCAATTAGCGACTCACTGCCACCATCGTCCCTGCCTCCTACTACCTCACCTTCTCTTACATCCAATAACACTCATCATATACGTGTTATAAGAAAATAGGCCACCTAAGGAATTCTCTGCTTTAATCAACAACAATATTTGGACACTTGCTCCATGTCCCCCTAACACAAACATAGTTGGATGCAAATGGTTGTTTCGCATATGGGACTATTGCTCAGCACAAGGCCAAAAGGGATTGATTAATCATGAAACATCCAGTTCAATGGCTAAACCTAGCACTATTCATCTTGTTCTATCTCTTTCCCTTGCAATTGGCCTATCAGACAACTCCACTTTGGCAATGCTTTCATGAATGGGGGAAAATTAAAAAGACATCTAAATGGAACAATTCCCAGGCTTTCCCAGTCAACCACAACTAGTGTGCAAACTTTGCAAGGCCTTTATGGCCTCAAGAAATCCCCACGTGCATGGTACAAAAAACTATCCTCATATCTCCAACAATTTGGGTTTCTTAATAGTACAAGTGATTCATTGTTGTTTGTGCTCCATCAAAATACTGATACAATGTTCTTCTTGGTATACGTTGATGATGTTTTACTCACTAGCAAATTACACACTAGCAATAACACTAAGCTGCTACAAGACACCATTGACTTTCAATCCAAGCAATTTTCCATTAAAGAACTTGGAGACATTCACATGTTCCTCAATATTTGAATAATGTGTACAACCTCCTCCATTTCCTTATACAACAACATTATATCAAAGACAATCTAAATCAAACATCCATGCTACATTCTAAACCAACTCCTATTCCAATGGTTGTCCAAACCGGCAAGCTATCCACAGCAATTGCTCCATTCCCTAATCATATGTTTTTCCAAAGCATTTTAGGCACTTTGCAATATCTCCAATTCACATGACCGAACATCGCCTTCAATGTCAAGATAGTATGTCAAGCTATGCATGATCCAACAATTGATGATTGACAAAAAGTGAAACACATCCTTTGCTACTTAAACAGAACTCGGTCATTTAGGTTATATCTAAGCCTTGCAATAACCTCAATATAACTACACACGAGGGCGTCGATTGAGCCAACAACTTAGAAGACTGTAGGCTAAGTAGAAGATACTGCATATTCCTTGATTCCACTCTTGTATTATGATCATCAAAAAAACAACTATCACAAAGGCGTTGCAAACGCCATGCGTGAAATACTATGGATCCTTGCTCTGCTCAAAGAACTACATCAACCAATGTCCTCAAGTCTCACTATCTTATGTGATAACCGCATCTCAATCTTCCACACAGCCAAGCTCATTAAGCATGTGGAAGTTGATTATCACTTTATTCATAACTTGTCCATCGGGCTCAAATGTGGTTCAATGCATACCAGCTAGATTGTAACTTGAATACAATCTCACAAAAGCTCTCCATGTTGTCTCCTTTGAAGCTATTAAAACTAATTTTATCACTCTGCTGCCAATAAGCTTACGGGGACGATTAACGAATATACAATATTGATTTATTATTATGGGTGTTGCGTTTGTTGATCCTCGAGTGCAGCCCAAGTATTTGCGCCAAGATAGGGTGCAGTTAAACACACAACAAGGTGCGTCTATGCAACTGAAAACCAAAATAATAGCGAAAACTTCAAATGTGCTATGGAAGCTTTAAAATGGATTTGGGTAAGTTAAAAATCAACTGACGGCAAAACAGACACAAAATAGACACAAAACAGGACTTGACGGGCCCCATAAATTAAGCAGATTTTGACTTGGCGCTTGTGAGCGCCCAGAAGCCAAAATGGGCGCAAACGGATGCCCGAATGCTTGTCTCAACACTAGAATAGAGGTTCGGGCGCCAACGCCCCAAGCGCTTGTTGGAGTGGCCTGGACAGAACCCAGGGTGCACTCAAACGCTCATTTTCGCTGTCAAAACAATAAGATTAGTGCTCGAGCAAGCCCATGCGCTGGGCGAAGCATGAAATGGCCTAGGAGCCCGCCCAAACATTAAACTAAGCTCAAAATATAATTAAAGAGCACTTTTAGGGGCTAGGGTACGTTGGGCTATAAATACCCTTATATGCTTAAGGTTTACGAGTGTTGTGCATGTTAAAGTGATTGTGGCTGCTGTGAGAGCTTTTGAGCTATTGTGTGAAGGTTGTAAAGGGCTGAAGACAATAAGAAAATTGTGAGAGGTTGAAAGTGCTATGAAGGTGAAGCTTGCTGTGTAGGTCTGAGGTAAAAGCTCATTAAGAGCTCTGGAGAAAAGTGTGCAAACACTTGTGATCTTTTCTTATATCATAGTGGATTTATTCGTGTAGTTCCATGATTTTGCCTATTTTTGGGTTTTACACGTAAAGATCATTGTGTTTGCAATATGTAACTTCTATGCTTGTTTTTTCTATGTTTTTTGCGCATGTTGTGTTTGTAGTTTTGTTCTAAAGGTGACAAAGCCACGATATACTCCGTGTTTTTGCATCAAATTCCTCGCCGCTACGTAGACGAAGTATAAGAATGTTCAAATTCCTAATAATAAGTTTGTTATGGTTTTTTCCTGCTTTACCCCTAATAGTACACAGCATTGCATAACAGCAGCATCGCCACCTTAGGCTCAGCCCATACCTAGCTGTATATATATCATGTATTCTACAGTTACATTATAAATGCAATGCAATTCTCCTCTTGCGCATTCTATGCGCTGTTCTCTAATTGAGGTAAGAAAATGGTCGTCCATTAAGTCAACAGATGGGCAGTTTTTGCCAAGATGGAGTCTAGATTCTTGAACCCCATGGTAAACAGAAAATGAGATACATTTTACACTCAAGCTAAGAATTGGATTTCGGTTCAACCACTCCAGTTTCTATGGATTAAAAGCCACGGAGTGTTGAAGAAAAGAGACTTAAGAACCGAATATGAGATATTATTCTGTGGTTAGACTGAGAAAAATTCAACAAGTACGACAAACAGCATGAGATTAAATAGCAAATGTAAAATTAACCATAAGGAAGAAAGGATTAAACATAGCAGGCATAAACATATACACAGCATGAAAAGAGAAGAAAGATCGCCGTCGTCAGAACATGTTCAAGCTCCGGTAAAATACTAACACATTGCATCTAAGCCGAAAATAACAGGTCGAGAGAAAATAGAAACATGAAGGAAAGAAGATAATGGATGTCACCTTAGCATGTAGTTGCTCCGCCTCTTTTACGAAAAGTTCGGCCAGCGAGCCTCCGGGTGATCTCAAATACGACTGATCGTAGGCAGGAGCGTTGTAGGGGTGCTGAGCTCTCTCAATGAGGCTGAAAACGATGGAATCTTCTAATCGGATAAGAGTGTCCCTCACGGATTTGAGGCTAATTTGGCTCGACTCATTCACCGAATCCCTGCAGCAGCGGGAAGAATAAAAACGAGGGAGAGACGGATAAGATGAAGATGAGCAAGACGAAGATGAAGACGAGGAGGTGCTAACTTGGATATTGCAGAGGATGCCATGAACGCCACTGTGAGCTGCTTTGGAAACTTTCCGACGAGATGTTTCGGTGGATCAATTCGTCGTTCATGAGCTGGGTCATCCAATTCATCTCTTTTTCTCTTTATGGGTGATTTCGTATATATATATATATATATATATATATATATATATATAAATAAATAAATAAATATAAAGTAGTTGGTATGTATTTTATTAACGGAAATAATATTCAGATATGTACACATTTTATTGTATTGGATGATTTTTTTTTAATTTATTTAATTATAATATTTATATATGATTAATAAGAGAGAAATGTTATTTAGACCCGCTGATATAACACTCAAAAAAATTTATCCAAAAGAATTTGGGCATTATTTCATTAATGTTTATTTATTTATATTAAAATAATAAAAATATTATTTTTAAATTTTATATTGAAATAATACTGAAATTTCATTAAATGAGTTTTGTTTGTATACTAGGATCAAACCTCCAATATCCTCGTGCCTAATCTATCGAACCGAGCCTTCTAGCTTCAACGTCTCACCCTCCGGTGTCCCGTATTCATAACCAGCCGGTTGAGATGGGTCAGAGCTTGAGTTGTAGCTGCTCTAACCTCGAGCAGCATTTATTTGCACCCGCAAAATTAGGCGAAATCAAAGCAGCCAAGACAATACTCCAAAAAGACCCCTCTTTTATCCAACGAACCACTGCTTACAGTAGTCTCTCCTCCCTCCATATTGCCTCTTCCAAGGGGAAAGTTGAGGTATAATTTTCCCTTTTTTCTACCCCGTCTCAGCAATACTCTATCGTTCTTATTCTCCCTCTCTGGCTTTTTCAGATGCTTTATTTGCTTTTGGAGCGTTGAGATCAGTCGGACGTTCACAATCGCCGCAAACAGGTAACTTCTCGAGAAATTCGTTTTTTATTTCTCTCTTATAGACTGTGTCCCGTTTTATGGATAAAAACTCGATTTTGCATCGAAGAGTCCTCCGATGCTAGCCACAATGCACGGGAGGATTAACAATGAATGCATAGAAGAAGACCGCAAGCAGCAGCATAAGGTTTTGTTCTGAGAGGCAGAACACCAATTGTCACATGATAATCAGGGCAACAAATGAATAACTCAACGCATAATATAATCAGATTATGTTTGTGAACGAGAACCAAAACAGCTCATCTTGGCTGCAATTGACTGATCTTCATTGATGTTGCTTTTTTCATTGCTTATTAATTCAGTATGAGTTGTGTTATGTATGCAAAATACTATGAATGGGCCTTTAAATTGATGTCTCTTGACTTATAAAATCCTTAATTTTATTAGTTAGGCTAGCTGCTCAAATTTGTTCATTTTCTTATTTGGTGATGCAGGGGATCGAACCATAATCCTCTCGTATACTATACGAGCACTCTACTATTTAAACTACATCACATTCAAATTTTATTTTTCAATTTTATATTTAATGTATGAGGTGTTGTATTTTTGTTATATGATAATTCTGATTATTATGTAAGCTCAATATATAAACTAGCTGCTACACTTCCAGATTTTCCCATTCCAATTTCCATAGATCCAGTCAAATATGGTTTCTTGAATGTTTCAAAAATGACATTACAACAGTAAAAGTGCAGCAGTTTCCGCAGATGTGCAGCAAAAGTGTAGCACCGCAGATTAAAGCTTGTCAGCCATGTTGATTTCGTTTGCAAATCGGGCAGAATTCCGACGACTCATCTTTTCGAGATAGCTCATAGCCGCAAGGCCTTTGAAACTGTTGCTCCCCTCACTCATTGTGATGACTCATGTTAGGTTGGTAACAACCAATCTAATATCGGTTACACTTTCCGCATGATCATATTGACAGTTAGGTAAAATAGCAGTTAAATAAACATTCAAAATCATTCAAACATAAAAATATCATTCATTCAATTTAAAGCATATAATATTCAAAAATTTATTACATGAAATTCATTATGCATCAAATTATTAATCTTACAAGGGCAGTTATTTTCTCGCGCTATGCCTTTAGATTATATCAACCGCCTCCAGCTGTAATTGATCTGGCATTATAAAAATAATGCCTTAGTGCACATTCTAAATACAAAGGATATTAAAATATACTTAAGGCAGAGCGGGAAGCAAAAATGATAACAATTGCAGGAAAATAGTGTGTTTCAAATTCAAGATAAATATGTCCCCTGCAAAATAACTGTTCTTTTCACATGCCAAATTTTCAAAAGGAAAAGTAATAATATAGCGTAAAATTCATGTTTATGTTTATAACTTGATATTATGAAGCAATATTAGTGATTCTGATGGGCAAAGCCAGAACCATGAAGTTGGGTTCATAAAAATGTAATTAAGCATGTCATTCACCTAGGCCCCCTTAAAAGCTCCAGATGGCACCTTCACCTGGGCCTCTCTCAAGGCTCCAGATGGTATCCTTCACCTGGGACTTCTTTAAAGGCTCTATATGACACTTTCACCTGGGCCTCTCTCAAGGCTCCAGATGATAACCTTCGCCTGAGCCCCCTTTAAAGGCTCCAGATGGAATCATATATGCAGTTAAGTATGACCTTTACCTGGGCCCTCTCAAAGACTCCAGATTGCATCCTTATAACTCATTGTGGACTAGCCCCGTCCCTAACTTAATTTAACCTCCGTATCGGAACCCTTTTTGCAACATTCACAGTAGACATAAACATCATTTTTGTCTCTCTTACATGACTACTAATAAGAGTAAATCATTAAATATAAAATAGGTTCAAAGCGATGCATAAGCAGTAAAAAAGATAAAAAAGCATAAAAGTAATATTCAGTGTACCTTTTGTGTTTGACTTAACTAGATGAATCACTCACAACTTGATATGTCTGCAAAAATTATAATTGAGAATTCTATTAAATTTTGAAAGTGATGTTATGTTTCAACGAATCTTATTTATAAGATTTAAGACCTACATTCCTGTTCATAAGCTTGATTTTAATTTACATATTTAGAATCTCAAAGTCATAAGAATAATTTTAAGTTAAACAATACTTTCTTAAAACTCTTATTTTTGTTCCAAATTTCATGCGTAATTTGAATGCAAGTATTTATAGGTTGAAAAATGTATCAAATTCTATTAAATAGAAGTTAGTTTATCGCATAGATTTTACTAGTCTAACATATTCTCGTAGGTGATATATAAAATAGATAAGTATTCATTTAGTTTATACTTTCAATTTAAGCCTATATGAGTTTAACCCCATGAAATTCTATCTCTTAAATCTTCTAATAGCATTATTTAAAAATTAAACTAAAGCTCAAATTTGATATTTAGGATTTGCTTACTAATGTACGGAAATAAATGCTTTGTTTTTGATACAATAAATTAACTGAATTATACTACTCATAAAAATTGTAACATAAAATTTAAAATCAAATTAAATTATTTTATTCTACTTTTATTATTATTATTATTATTATTATTATTATATATATACATATACATATATTTAAATATATATACATATATGTACATATACATATATAAATATATATATATATACCTATATTTCAATATATAAACACGTATACTTCTCCCTTTCTTAAGAGACTTGGCAGAACTCAAACCTTAAGCTGAGCGAGAGAGTCGAGCGACACGCAGAGGAGAGTCGACGCAAAGGGCCGAGCGGCAAGGATTGGGCGGGGAACTGAGCGGAGAGGGTTCGGCGCAGAGGCGGGTGCCCTAGCAAAGGGGAATCGGCGCTGCGAGAGATTGAGCGGAGAAAAATCTGGACTTGCGTGGAAGGAGAAGTCGAGCGGGTCAACGGCACGCTACTCGTCTCTCGGCGCATGAGCGGAAGGAGGACCGAGCTTTTCTGCTCAATTGGTTGCCATGTATGCTCAAGCGGAAGGAGGGTCGCGTCTTACGGGTGATAATCGAGCGACTGAGAGGGAGAGGCGAAAGGAATTGAGCGTGGTGAGGGTCTTCCGTCTCTTCTCCGAATAAATAGGACGTGCGTATGTAACGCACGTCCGATTTATTCTGCTCAATAACCGTAAGTTACGATTATACTCCTATTTAATCCTTCCTATAACAGTGGATATATTCTTAATTTTCTTAAACATTTCTTCCTAAAACAACGATGATTTAATTGTTTTTCAGTTTTGACTAATTTTATTTTCCTTTAATAGAGTCTTAAATGAGGAAGTTACATTTTGCTAACTTAATTATGTGTTAATGATGTTTTAAATTTCAAATTTCAGCTTTAAACAAAATTTAAAACTTTCTAAAGGAATGTTTGAAATTGAAAAATCGAATTTTAGCTGGAATTTTAACAGGAAACTGAAATTTGCGGGATAATTCAACGAATCGGAAATTCAATGTTTGCCTTATTAATGACCTAGGGTCATTACAAACTTCCCGACTTAAAAATAATGTCGTCCTCGATATTTCACCGTAATAGAAAATATTTAGTTGAATGCAAAAAGATTTAATTAAAGTTACCTGAGTTTTGAAATAGTTTGGGATATTCTTTCTTCATATCTTCTTCTCTTTCCCATATTGCTTCTTTCGCACTATGATTCTTTTATTGTACTTTGACCATAAGGATTGTTCTTTTCCTTAATCGACGATTATCTCATTCTATGATTTTATCAGGCAATTCAACATATGTCAAATCTGGTTGGATAACAATATCGGGTGCTATTATTCGTTGAGATGGTTTCTGCAGGCATCTGCGAAGAGTCGAAATATGAAATACATTGTGAACTGCTGTAAAATTTTCAGGTAGTTTGATTTTATAAGCAGCAGCTCCAATTTTAGCTATCACCTCGAAAGGTCAAATATACCGATGACTTAATTTATCAGTCACTCCAAATCTAAATACTCATTTCATAGGACTTACTTTCAAGTATACAAAATCCCCAACTTGAAATTCTAACATTCGGTGTCTGGAATCATGATATTTTTTTTGGCGATCCCGAGCCACCATTATCCTGTTCTTTATTAGTTGAATCTTTTTATTAGTTTCTTCCACCAATTCAGACCCGTAAATTTGAACATCTCCGACTTTTATACATGATAGGGGCGTAAGACATCTCCTTCCGTATAATGTTTCATAGGGAGTCATGCCAATACTGACTTGATGGCTGTTGTTATAAGCAAATTCAACTAAAGGTAAATATTTTTCCCAGCTGCCACTGAAGTCAAGTATGCATAATCTTAGAAGGTCTTCTAGAACCTAATTCACCCTTTCTGTTTGCCCGTCTGTTTGAGGGTGAAATACAGTGCTCATTGCAATAGTAATGCCTAGATCGTTGTGTACTGCTTTCTAAAATTGGGAAGAGAATCTGCTGTCTCTGTCTGACGTAATCGTCTTTGGGATCCCGTGCAATCGGACAATTTCTTTAATATATATCCTGACGAGCTTCTCCACTGGATCCATTTGCTTTATTGGGAGAAAGTGCACAGATTTTGTAAGCTTGTCAATGACCACCCATATGGTGATTAATAAAATATGAAGGAAAAATCAAAAAACACTAATCAATTATGCAGAAGAAGAGCAGAGAATGTTGAAACACAAAAAGGAGAGATATTTACTGACATTTTCTCTAGCCAGAATGAGATTCTCCACGCAAGCAATCCTCCCATGCATTGCGACCATCAAAGGACTCTTCGATGCAAAATCAAGTTTTTATCCATAAAACGAAACACAGTCTGAAGAGAGAAATAAAAAATGCATTTCTCGATAAGTTACCTGTTTGTGGTGACTGAGAATGTCTGGCTGATCCCAACGCTCTAAAAGCAAAGAAAGCATATGAAAAAGTCAATAGATGGAGAATAAGAACGATGAAGTACAGTTGAGACGGAGTAGAAAAAAGGGAAAAACAGACCTCAACTTTTCCCTTGTTGAGGCAATACGAAGGGAGGAGAGACGACTGTAAGCGGTGGTTCGTTGGATAAAGGAGGGGTTATTTTGGAGTATTGTCTTGGATGCTTTGATTTCGCCTAATTTTGCAGCTGCGAATAACTGCTGCTCGAGGTTAGAGCAGCTGCAGCTCAAGCCCTGACTCATCTCAACCGGCTGTTTATGAATACGGGACGCTGTAGGGTGAGACGGTGAAGCTGGAAGGCTCAGTTCGGTAGAATAGGTTAGCGAGGACGTTGCCGAGCATGGGGAGGACGACGGCGAGGACATTGCCCCTCGACTAACCTCGCGCTCGAAGGAGGTCCCAATTCGAGCTCTCTCAGTCTTGTCGAATGTCGAGGCGGCTTCGGTAGATCAAGTTAGCGATAGTTAGGTTTTTAGTGTAAATGCTGATGTGTCATTAAGTGCCACGTCTGCTGGCAAGTTATTTAGAAAAAATAGGAGTATTAGAGGGGGGGTACTTTATGATTGTCATCTTATTATTAAAAGTCAAGATTGAGGTCTTAGATCAAACGATTAATGTCTAAAATATCATACATTAGATATATTCTAAGTGAATTTTCAAGAAAATCCTCTAATTATTAGGAATATATAAGATTCTTTCAAAATCTAATAGAAAATAAAAATACCATCCAAATAATAAAAGAAACATCTATATCCTATAATTTCTCAACAACTTTTGAAAAATATATTTTAATGCTATAAAACTCTATAATATTGAAATTGAGAGCGCTAACAATAAAATAAAATTAAAAAAAAGACAAAATCATAAAATAACATAAATTATTAATTTAGATTTAATTAATCTCAATGTAAATTTCAAGCAATCAATTTGTTAATTTAGATATTTTTAAATATCCTAAATTTCCATTTTTTTCTCTATTTAAAAAATAAGATAAATAAAATTTACATTAATTATATATATATATATATATATTAATAGGCCCTATATATAAAAATAGATCTAATAATGATTATAGTTATTATTTTTTTATTTAGAAGTTGTGGCCTATTTCTTCGACAATTTTATATATTTTAATAAACAATTTTAAATAGTTTTTTATCCTAAATAATAAAAAAATGAAAAAAATGTAATAAATTTTAATAAATATCCTAATAATTAGAAATTTAGTATTATTAAAGTAAATAGATTATTGATTGAATACTATTTTTAAAAAATATATATATAAAATTAAATTTTTTTTTATTAATTCTGAATATTTTTTGATAGATATTTTAATATAAGTATTTTTCTTAATTTAGGCAAATCACGAAAATTAATTTTTATTTATATTATAATTTTTATGAGTAATATAAATACCATATAAATTTTTAAGTATTATTATACTTATTAATATGTACCAAAATATATTAATAATATATTAATCTAAAATAAAATATAAGTAAATTATTAATTGAATTCATTTTTTATAAGGATTATATATAAGAATATATATATATATATATATATTTATCATTATTTCAAATTTTTTAATTTTGTTTCTATCTTCCCACGATTTAACTATATTTTTGATAACATTATCTTTCTATCCGCGATAAATTGAAAAGAAATCCTCAATTTATCGGCCCACAGTGTAATTCCCGACCCGACAACTGAATCCGATCTTTTTTCACCTGAGGTCAAAAGAAACGGGCTCCGCCGTTTTATTTAACGTTGAGCCTGTGCATTCGACACATGGCAGCATTTCATTCCATTCATCATAACGGACCGTCTGCCGACGTCAGGACCCACTAGTCAATCCCAGTCAAAAGAAGAAAGAAAGCCTCCGAGCACCTCCCCGACTCCTTCCTCCTCCATCGCTCACTTTTCAGGCTCCATTTCTACACTGATAAACCGTAATTCTCATGTTTCTGGTTTCCTTTCTCGAGCTCGATTCTCTTATTAAACTATTGTAGCCACTGGAAGACCTTCTGGAGACGCTTTCCTTAGATTTCCGCAGGCTTCCATGGCGGCGAAGGAAGCGAAATCCGATACTTCCGAGGAAAAGTTCGCTGGACCAGCAGAAACAGGCTCTGCGCTTAAGGAACGGGCAGCGATAGTGGAATCAGAGAGACCAAAGATACCATCGGATCGGGAGGTCGATTGTTTCACCGGGAAAGAAACCCTAGATGGGAAAAAGTCGTCTTACGCGTCGCCTTCCATAGCTGCTCCTACCAATCCCGTCGTAGACTGCCGCTCTTTCTCGCAGTTGCTGGCTGGTGCCATGGCTTCGCCTGCAGCAAGCCCTCGTCAGTCGCCATTGCTTGCCGTGCCGATAGATGCTGTCCGGCTTCCGATGGTCTCCGTGCCCTGTTATTTACCACCGGCTGTCCTGTTGGAGTCGCACTGCATCACGGTTTGTAGCTCTCAAAGTTTGACAGATTTTTTGTTGCTTTCAATCTGAGATTTTGGTCGAATTTTTCTCCAAACTTTGCTGTTTGCCTGTGCGAGCGGTTTTAGGAATTTAGCGTCCCGAAGGGATAGACATTCTTCTGATTTTCTTGGACTTTGTGGCCACCCTTTTTGTGTTTCTCGATAAATGGAAAACTCGCTTGTGGGAGTTTATAAAGGGGGTTGTTTAGTTTTTTCTTCATGTAGTATTGGTTTATTTATAAAAAAAGAGGAAATTGCTGATGCATAAATACTTGTTTGGTGAGTTCTCTTTTTTCTCAAGTGTTTTATTTGAATTATATCGCCAAAAATCTGTAATGCCAACCTGCTAATTATATGATTCGGTATTCAAACCTTAGATTTGGCAGTTCAACTCTAATCACTTCTACAGTATTTATTGTTCCGAACTTTTTGAAGTCTTATAAACAGTGTTCTCTCCTCTTTAAAGCGCGCCGCTTCACTTATAAAAAGTATTATTTTCTTTTACTTGTTTGCAGAACCACTGTTGTATTCAGCGCTTATTCATCTTGATGTAGTAGGGAATTGAGATTACTTTTAGGGCCCATTTGGCAGCAGGATTAAAGAGGATTTAACTATTTAAATCCTTATATCCGGCCAAACTGGATTATGAAACATTAGCACTTAAAAAACATTTGTATCCTGTAAATTTTAAAAAGGCCTGGTTTTGATGGATTTAGCTCATCTCGCTATACTGATCTACTAAAATTGGGTTAAAGGGTTTAGTATATCCAGATCTAACAATTTAGTAAATTCTACTTGCGTTAGTCATAGTGGTTACCAAGCACGCAGGAAAATGACTTCTTTCACTTTTGGAACATGAGAAAGTTATCACACATGTTTTCTTCATGGTTATACAGAAACTATTTTGGTTTATTTAAAAATTTATATATTTCATTGTATATGCAGGGCCAATTTTCCATGTCACACCAGGCAGTATTGGCAACAGTAACTGCTCAGGCACAACTGCAGCTTCAAGCAGGATACCATTCCCCATCAGGGTCACTGAAAAATTCCTTACCACAATCAATGCTACCACCCATGAGCCCCTCATTGCTTCAACAAAGGCTGCATCCACCCGCTGTGGAAACTACCAATGCTTCAGAGATAGAGCAAATACCTCAACCTGCTCCAATTATCACTAAGATATCCTCTGATGATGGTTACAATTGGCGTAAATATGGCCAAAAGCAGGTTAAAAGCACCGATAGATCTCGAAGTTATTATAGATGCACAAATGCTGATTGCTTAGCTAAGAAGAAAGTTGAGCGCTGCCCTGATGGTCGAGTAACTGAAGTTATTTATAGAGGTCAGCATAGCCATGAACAGCCACATAAAGCTAAATTGCCAAAGGAGAGAGGACTTATATCTAGCGGAGTTTTTGGTGTAACTGAAGGTCTTGATGTTTCTGGCAGCGAACCCATTGAATCAGATCCATCATCATCCAAATTCGATCAGAATTCTAGTAATGATAATCCTGAGCAGCAGCTGCATTCTTCTAGTGATTGCGAAGGTGATGGCAGCATAAAAGGTGAAGAAGGTCATTATGATGAGCTGGAGCCAAAACAAAGGCAAGTAGATGCAGCATTACTTTCCAAAATATTGGTTGGTTGTTGCCAAAAATTTTGAGTCATTACATTATTTCATATTGTCAGATTAAATTTAATCACCACTAGTATTGCTGAAAGTGCTGACTTCTTTTTTTTTTCTTTCATTTGAATTAGATCAAGTATAAGCGTTGTGACCAATCCACCTTCACTTTTAAGAGCAGTAAAGAAACCCAAAATTGTTATGCAGACAGAAGCTACAGGCCATGCAAGTGATGGCTACAGGTGGAGGAAGTATGGACAGAAAATTGTCAAAGGAAATCCAAATCCGAGGTGCTCACCTTTAGAGTTAAACTGTTTATTTTTTTAATTATTTGAAATTTCAATTATTTATCTGACTGCATCCAATACTTTCCTTCCAGTTGCACATATACTTACTTATTTGTTGGTATTTCGCTCTAAAAGTCAAATACTATACTTCTTATAGATCTGTATATTAAAAATAGTATTTTCTTTATGTTTTGCACATCAGTTATCATGTAGGTTTTTTTGAATATCAAAGGTTGTTTGTTTAGTTAGGCATATCTTTAGTTTCAAGTATGCTTTATTTCCTTAACTTTTTATTTTGAATTCATGGCATGAACATTGCCTGTAATGAAATTGAGATTGGCATTATCAATTATCAATATTAGCGTTGATCTTAATCTGATCCAAGTCTCATTTGTTAACTAAAATATGAGCTCTACCCTAGTCATTGCCTATATGATTTTGAACCAGTTTGTCATACATGTACTTCTAAATGATGAAACCTTAAATATCTTGACTTCATATGAGCGTAGTTTCTTTTCAGCTATCAACCAAGCTGGGCCCAGTTCATTCATTTGAACCTGAACACAATCTGAGCCATTTCTAATTGTTTTCAATTATCTGCAATTTATTGCAGGTTTTAGTTTCTTCTTTTTACTTGCCTATATCTACATTTCAGACTAGTTTGATTCATGTTTTTGTTGAGGTGACTGTACACGTGACTGTACACTGATATATTGTCAGAAAAGCTATAAAACATAGCTTTTGATGATCAAGAGAAGTAGCGTCATAGCAAGAAAAGTAAATTTCAAGTGAGTTAGACATCTAGGAGCAAAAAAGTAGTTTTCTCTAGATGCATGCAGGGCTATAGACCTGAGCTATATGTATTAAACTATCAAGGATTCTCTTTTGCAAGTCAATCCATAGTTGGAGACTTTTATGACAACCTCTCATTCATAGGATTTTATTATGATTGAAATGACAAGATGATCACGAGGAAGGTTCTTTGTAGTGTATATCTCTCCATTTTGATTTTTCTTTGAAGATAATGATTTTATGATTATTACTTTGGCCAAGAACATCATTGAAATTTTCATTTGACTTTGCCTTGGTGATCATGTTTTGGTGAGAGTAATTAGCATGCATATAAGAGATTACATGAACTTTTACTTAGATTTGTGTGTGATGATACTCTTGGATTTTGAGAAAGTGTTGGTCAGTTCTTATGGTTTGCACATAAAAATCATGACTTTATGTGTTTAGTGGGTTGAATTTTGTTTTATCTCTTGTAACATTGGTTCAGTTGGGTGTTGTAACACTGGCTCAGTTGGGTGAGAGTATTTTACTGGGAAGGCTTGCACATAATTGGAAAAGCTTGTGATGAACCATATTCATTGCAAACTTACTGTGGCAAAAACTTAATGAGGGCATGGAGGGCAGATGACTTGAAAGCATCTTGAATTTGATGCAATTAAAACTGTAATTGTTGGTGCAAAACAAAGTCTCTATAAGTGACCATCATTGGTGAACACAAATCTACAGCTCCATGGAATATGAATCTGTAACAAGAAAACTGCTTACAAGGAAATATCAAAATGGCAATCTTCGAAGGTGTTGAAATGATGCTCGTGTACTAAGACAAAGATGGATGACACTATGGTGCACCCCTTTGTTGGAGATGTGCTGTAAGAGAGCTCATACATACGATGTTGTGGTCGAACATGGGGGCTGATATTGAAACCTAATGTTGGAGGCAAACTATGAAGGCCCGACACCGGTTTAGCGAGAACTGTCCCGATATCGGGTACTCACATACCGCAGGATTATATTGAGCAATTTGAGAAAGAAAAGGAACACATATAAAAACCAAAATATTTTTCTCATTTAATAATATTTAAACTTTACAATGTAGCCAACAAACTTCTGGCAAAGTTCATCTTCTAGAACATAAGATGAACTTTAAAAATAAGTAAAAAAAATAAAAGTTGTGCCGTAGATTCTTTTGCCAATATAAATTTTTAAGGTTCTTGTTTATGCTCTCCCAGAAGTACTTGGTCTGGTATTGCACATAAAATAATATCGGAATTAGAATTCCCAGTAATTAGAGAATACTTTAAGTACCACAATAAGCAATGTTCAGTATTACATTTTATAATAGCAGAGATGCGATTTGCGAAAATAAGGATGCAGGAAAAATAATAAGGTAAAAGCGCAAACAAAATAATTAATTTCTTGCAACAGATATTAGTTTAAAGATGTAGGTTACTGATATCATTTTTTCAGTAACTTATCACGAATGTTGTTACTGATGTCTTCTTTTCAGTAAAAACTCACGGATGCTATTACTGATGTTATTTTTCCAGTAATTAGCCACGAATACAGTTACTGATGTCATTTTTCTAGTAACTGGTTACGAATGCTATTACTGATATCATTTTTCCAGTAATTAGCCACGAATGCTGTTACTGATGTCATTTTTTCAGTAACTAGCCACGAATGTTGCCACGTTGGTTCCGAACAACCAACCAAGCTTCAAATTGAATTTGGCTCAAAGCAAATAAGTTGAGCTAAGCAACAATTAAAATGTAATATTTGTCATGTATTGGGTACTTTTGTTTCTTAAGTTCGGATGAGTGATAGTTCGCTGAATCTGCATTTAAGTTTCTGATATTTCTTTAGATTAGCATTTTAAAAAGTGATGTGATATATTTTAAGAATTTTTACATTATTCTTTTCTATTCTGTCTTTTCTTTCATATTCTCATAATGATAGAAGTTCGTATTTATTAAGTGACTTGATGTAGTAATATATTATTATCAGTATGATAATATTAATGTATGAAAGAATAAAAACAAAAATAGAAATGAGAAAAAAATACTTAAATGAAAATAGTAATCATTTTATGACATTATTGCTGTTTATTCGTTATTTACTTAATGAACACAATAATAATGTGAATGACGTATTAAAACTATCATAAATTCCTTCCTAAATTTCCTTCACCTCATACATTGATTTAGATTTTTGCCGAAAAATGGAGGGAGGCCGAAGGCTGCTGGTTGGCTGGTTGAGGAAGGTTTGAGGGTTGAGAAGGCTGGTCGGAGTGGCTGCAGCAAGAGGGCTGGCGGGCAACGGCAAGAGGGAGCTGCTGGGTGGCCGGCAGGTATGGGCTGTCGTTGGCTGTTGGAGGGCTGGCAGCTTGTTGGAGGCTGGTAGGGGCTGAGGAGGATGGGCTGTTGCTATGGGTTGGTTGGGAGAGAAGGAGAGTTGTTGCTGCTATGAGGGAGAAGAGGAAATGGGGGGAGTATAAATAGAGAAGGAAGGAAAGGGAGAGGAGGGGGGCGAACAGCAGGCGCAGGGAATGTTTCCCTGCGCATTAAATGCGCAGGTCGCGCATGGGACCTCTAGTGCGGAATGTTCTTTCGCCAGAGGCGGAAGGATCCCGCACGGGTCCGCTGCTAACGAGAGGGGGAGAATTTCCTCAGGGAAAGTCTTAAAACTATTTAAACTTAAATTAATCGTATTTTTTCATCGTTCGGGGTCCAAATACAATGAAACTTGACACTAAGGTGTGTTATGACATAATGAACACCCTCGGGCTAAAAATTTTTGATTCAGAGTAATATTTTATTTTATATTAATTTTTGAGGTTTAAAATTTCAAAAATTAATCACGATCAAACCGATGTTCAGAATTCGATGAAACTTCTTGAGCAGCCTTTAAATAATATAATTAACATAATGACACTGAAAATGATGAATTCAGACATGCATTCCAATGTTCTTGATTTATAGAATTTAAATAATTCAGAAATAAATCGGGAGCTTCTGTTATTCGAATTTCTCTAAAACTAGGGCACTTTGATCTTTTAAAATTATTCTTATCTATGGTATTTTTGTTTGCCATAATTTGAAATTTCCCTGGGGTCCTGATTTCTGAGGTGGGATTTGACCTAAATCGCAAAGTAACGACTTTGGGTCGTTACAAACTCCCCTACTTAAAAATGATGTCGCCCTCGACATCATAAGAACAAAAAAGAAGACTTAAGGGAAGTTCTGGATTACCTTAATTAAGAAATAACTCTGGATGCTTTCTTCGCATAACATCTTCTTTTTCCCAAGTGACTTCTTTTGCAGTATGATTGTGCCACTGTACTTTAACCATCGGGATCGTTCTACTTCTTAATTTGCGGCAGTCTTTCTCAATGATTTGAAGCGGCTTTTCGACATAAGTCAAATTAGGCTGAATTTCGATTGTAGAATCAGAAATTTGTTGAGAGGATTCCTGGAGTCATTTGCAGAGTACTGAAACATGGAAAACGTTGTGTACAACATAAAATCTTTCAGGAAGTTTAAGCCTGTAAACCGACCTTTCAATTTTACAGTTACTTCGAAAGGTCCAATATATATGGGGCTTAGTTTACCAGTAACTCCAAAGCGATGCATACCCTTAATTGGGCTAACCTTTAGATAGGCACGATCACCTACGTGAAATTCTAGCATCCGATATTTGCATCGTAATACTTCTTTTGTCAGTCCCGGGCTGTCGCAATTCGGATCTTGATTAGCCTTATATTTTCATTCATTTAATCAATTAACTCAGAGCCATAAATTTGAACGTCTCCAACTTGTGTCCAAGTTAGTGGAGCATTGCACTTCCTCCCATATAAAGCTTCATAAGGGGCCATCCCAATACTCGTTTGGTGGCTATTATTATACGCGAATTTGATTAACGGTATGTGCTTCTCCCAATTACCACCAAAATCTAAAATGCTTAGTCGCAACAGATCTTCAAGTATTTGATTAACTCTTTCGATCTGCCCATCGGTTTGTGGATGGAAGGCGGTGCTTAGAGCTAGCACGGTTTCTAAATCGCGATGTACCGCTTGCCAAAATCGGGATGTAAATCTGCTATCTCGATCTGAGACTATGACTTTGGAATCCCATGAAATCTGATTATCTCTTTGATATAGAGTTTGACTAATCTTTCAACGGTGTTCGTTTGCTTAACATGAATAAAATGGGCTGATTTAGTCAATCGGTCAACTATTACCTAAATTGCATCTGCTCCTAAATGACTCTTGGGCAATCCTATGACAAAGTTCATAGAAATGTCTGATCATTTTTATTCCGGAATCTCTAATGGGTGCAAGAGTTTACTTGGCTTCTAATGCTCAGCTTTTACTAAGCAGCACACATGGCACTTAGCAATAAACTCAACCACACTCCTTTTGAGTCCTGGCTACCAGAATACTTCCTTTAAACCTTGATTCATTTTGTTGCTTCCAGGATGAACTGAATATCCTGAGTTGCGAGCTTCACTTAGTATCTAGTTTTGAATGGATGCGTTATTAGGGACCTAAACTCTTTTCTCGTGGTAAATATAAATCCCTTGCTGAAGTTGTAAGCCTGATCGACGTCCATTTTCTATGTCCTTCTTTAGCTTTGAATACACCGGGTCTTGTTCTTGGGCGCTTGTTATCTGTTCCAGGAGCGAAGGTTCGGTGGTACTCATCTGGAGTAGATCAATTGCTTGCTGGAAATGGGTTTTATTCCTAGTTTCAGGAGCTCTTCCACCAAGGGCTTGCCAAGATAATCTCATTTAGAGATACGTCTCTGCTGAGGGCATCAACGACAACGTTGGCTTTACCGGGGTGATATGTGATACTAAGATTGTAGTTGCAGATGAATTCAAGCCATCTTCTTTGCTTGCACTTTAGCTATTTTTGGGTAAAAATATACTTTAGGCTTTGATGGTCTGAAAAGACCTCGCATCGTTTCCCATACAAGTAGTGCCTCTAGATTTTTAGGGCAAAAACAATCGATGCCAATTCCAGATCATGAACTTGATAATTCTTTTCATGCTTCTTTAATTGCCCTGAGGCGTAGGCAAATTACCTTCCCTTCTTGCATTAAGATGCATCCCAAGCCAATGTTGAATGCGTCAACGTAAACTTGAAAATTAATTCCCTCTTGTGGTAAGATCAGGATCGGTGCGGCGGTCAGCACTTCTTTCAATTTCTGGAATGCTTGCTTGCAGTCTTGACTCTAGACGAAAGGTACTGCTTTTTGAGTTAACCTCGAAAGAGGTGAGGGTAATAATGAAAATCCCTTAACAAATTTTCGATTAGTAGCCTGCTAGACCCAAAAAGCTACAAATTTCGGTTACATAAGTCGGCTGAGGCCATTCCTGAATGGCGCTAATTTTGTTTAGATCAACTTTAATTCCCTCGACACTGATTACATGACCTAGAAAAGCAATAGGTTTCAGCCATAATTCACATTTTGCGAATTTTGCAAACAACTGATGTTCCCTTAATGTGCTCAAAATGAGTTTTAGGTGATTCTCGTGATCCTCTTCACTTTTGGAGTAAATCAGAATGTCGTCAATAAACACGATCACAAATTTGTCCAGGAAGGGTCTAAGAATTCGCTGCATTAAATCCATGAAAACTGATGGAGCATTGGTTAATCCAAATGACATTACCAAAAATTCGAAATGTCCGTAACGAGTTCTGAATGCTGTTTTTGGAATGTCTTCTTCTCGCAATCAGACTTGATGATATCCTGATCACCGATCTACTTTGGAGAAGACTTCATCCCCAGCGAGTTGATCGAATAGACCGTCTATTTGAGGCAGATACTTATTCTTGATGGTAATCTTGTTCAATTCCCGGTAGTCAATGCACATGCGCATCCATCCTTTTTCTTTACAAAAAGAACTGGAGCTCCCCATGGTGACGTGCTGGGTTTAATAAGACCTTTTTTATTAGATCTTGCAATTGCTCGTGAAGTTCTTGCAGCTCTTTTGGGGTTAGACAGTAAGGTGCTTTAGCTAGAGGGTGTGATCCAGGTACTAAGTCAATAGAAAAATTTACTTCCCTTATTGGAGGTAGATTAGGAAGCTTGTCGGGGAAAATATCAGGAAAATCCCTTACTATAGTTTCTGATAAAAGGATGACTTCTTCTGGCTTATTTATCATAGAAACTAGGTAGGCTTCGCATCCCTTGCGAATTAGCTTTTTCGCTTTAAGTGCGCTGATTAGAGAAGCGTTAACACTTAATCTGCTTATGAATACATTCGGTTTCCTTTTTTTCTTAAAAGTAATATTCTTCTTCTGACAATCAATGACCGCTTCATGCATACTTAACCAATCAATCCCTAAAATGATATCAAAGTTTGTTATAGGGAGGATTTGAAGAGTAGCCTCATAAACCTCATAATTGATTGGAATATTGTAAATGCAGAACTGCTGAGTGCTCATGGTGGCACCGGAGGGCAGTTCAATATTTAGAGTGTTGGCCAAATTGCAATATGGAATATTTAGAGTCTTAGCGCAATTGTTTAAAATAAAGGAGTGGCTTGCTCCCGTATCGAACAGGATGTTAAAAGGCCTACCATTAATTTGAATGGTGCCTAATTTGAAAGGAAATAATTAACATAAAAGTATGCAAATGTGGTAAGACTTGAGTAGGGAAAGGGATGTACCTGACACTACGTCGTTGTCGTCAGGTGCCATGACAAGAGTAAGGGTGTACATCCTTGCCGTTGTTATTGCAACTTGCCTAGGAGCACCTCCTCTTCATTGGTTATTGGCGGGGGCTGCTGGTGCTGAGTTTTGTCTTGGGGAAGATCTTGCCCCAGGGATAACATCTCCATCTATCGTATTCTTGGCGATACAATGATGATAACCATGACCGAAGCCCTAAACCCTAAATCCTAAACAACGGTCTTGCCCGTGATAGCATCTTCCAATTGGATGAGGTCAATTACAAACCACACCTTCATTGGTATTGGGAGCTTTTGCGGACAATTGATACGCTTTGGATGGAGGAGTGTAACGGGGACGCTTGTAAATCTCCCGATCCATAGCAGACGTGATCGGCCTTTTCCACACCTTTCCGTGATCACTTGCTTGTTATGCTCCAGCATTATCGCACAATCTAACTGTGAGGACCCCGACGCCGGTTCAAAAGAAACCGTTCCGACGTCGGGCGTTCACTTGCCGCAGGATCATATCGAGTAACTTGAGAGGAAAAGAGCATACACATACGAAAGCCAAAAGATATTATTTATTTATTTAAATGTTCACATTACAAGGTCTTTTCAGCGTTCGTCGTACAAAAGTAAGAATAAAGAAAAGATAAAAGATAAATAAGCAAAAACAGTGCCATCGCAGATCCATTTGCAGATTGAAAATTTCAAGCATTAGGGTTCTTGCTTAAGCTTTTCCAGAAATACCTGACCTGGTATTGTACAACAAACAATACCGGGATTGGAATTCCCAGTAGTTAGAGAATACTCTAAGTACAGCAGTACATAATAACATTTACATTTTTAAATGATGCGATTAGCGGAAGTAAGACAGAAATAAAATGCAGGAGAAAATAAGGTAATAACGCGAAATAAACAATTTCCTGCAACAAATAATGTTCGTCAAATAAAGATTACTGATGTCATTTTCCAGTAATCTACCCCGAATGTTACCGATGTCATTTTCCAGTAACAACCCCGAATGTTGCTGATGTCATTTTTCCAGCAACAACCCCGAATGAAAAGAACTGTTGGTTTCTAACAACCAACCAAGCATTAATGTTACTGATGTCATTTTCCAGTAACCCCCGAACGAAAAGGATGTTGGTTTCTAACAACCAACCAAGCTTCAAATGAATCTGGCTCAAAGCAAAATACGCGAAGCTAAGCAGCAGTAAAAGTGCAAAATGTAATACATGTCATGTACTGGGTACCTTTGTTCTTAAGTTCAGAAGTTCAACTGCTCGAATGAGTGACAGTTCGCTCAATCTGCATTTAAGTCCCCGATATTTCTAAGTTAGCTTTTTAATCAATGATTTAGGAGTTTAATTTCTTTCATTCTATTCTTCTTCCGCATTTGAAGTTTGATTGATTTAAGCTGCTATTAAAGCAGTTATAATTATTAAAGTGTTTTAAGATTATCAAGGATAGCGATTACAATGATACAATATTATTATTATCATTGTTTCAATTATAATAATATAAGAATGAAAGAAGAACATAATAGGAGTGGTGGTCAAAAATGAAACTGCTTAAATTGAAATAATAGTCATTTTATAATATTTGTATAGTTTTCATTATTAATTAATGAGAACCGTATTAATGTGAATGACATAATCTTATTTTCAAAAAGATTATTAAGTAGAGAAAATAGCAAAATAACTCCTCTTTTCTTCTCTTAAACTTATCTTCAAACCTTTAAGGATTAAGACCGCCGAAAAATGGAGGGAAGCCGGAACGGGCTGGCCGGAGGCTGGCAAGGGCTCCAGCTGGCTGGCGGGGCTGCAGGGCTGCTGCTGGTCAGCCGACAAGGAGGAGCTGGCTGGCTGGGAAGGGCTGTTGGTGGCCGTCGAAGGCTGCCAGAAGCTGTTGGTGGCTGCTGGAGATGCTGGAGCTGCTGGAGGGGACTGCCGGGCTGCCGGAAGTTGCTGGGAGGGTCTGCCGGAGGCTGCCGGGAGCTTCCGGAGGCTGTCGGGCTGCCGAAAGCGGCTGGAAGGGGGCTGTCGGAGGGGCTGGCCGGCTGCTGGAAGGGCTGAGGAGGGGTGGCTGGCTGCTGGAAGGCTGAGGAGGAGGGCTGGAAGGGGAGGGCTACGCTTAAATAAGCGCAGGCTGGGGGGTTCGGCTGAGGGGGCCGACCGCATCCTGCGCCGTTTCGCCAAAACGGCGCAGGTGGGCCCCCTCCTGGCAGGCGGAAGTGCCGCCTGCAGGCTGGGGTCGGGGGAGGTCGGGGTCGGCCCTATGGGCCGACAGCCTACGCCAAAAACGGCGTAGGCAGGCGCCAGGCTTCCGCCTGGCGTGGAAGCTGCTCCCACCATTTGGCGGAAGAAATCGCAAACTGCGATTTTTTTATGGGGGGACAGAGAAGGAATAAATAAAATTAGTTAAAGTTAAATTTCTCGCATTTTTCCGTCGTTCGGCATCCAAATTCAACGAAACTTGGCACCGAGGTGTGTTCCGACATGACGAACACCCTCGCGCCGAAAATTTTCGATTTGGACAAATAATTTATTTTATTTTAAATTTTAGGGGATTAAAACTTCGAAAACTGGCCACGATCCAATCGACGCTCAGATTTTGATGAAAACTTCTCGAGCAATTTCTAAATAATATACTTAACACGTCGACACTGAAAACAATGAATTCGGACACGCATTTCAATGTTTTTGATTTTTTTCAGAAATTAGAAATTTTGAAGATAGAATGGGAGCTTCCGTCTTTCGAATTGATTCTGAATTATGGCTCTTTGATCTTTAAAGTTGTTTCTATCAATTGGTAGTTTTGTTTGCCCTAAATTGAAATTTCCCGGGGTCCTGATTCCTAAGACGGGATTCTGACCTAGTTTGCAAAATAACGACTTTGGGTCGTTACACTAACAGATCGACAAATATTGTATGCCTCAGTGAAATTAGATTTGTGCGAATGCTATCCTTTAATCCGTCCAGGAATCTACTGCACCTTGTTGCTTCGCAGTCAACTAATTTGGGTGCATAACGATAAAGTTTTGTAAACTCAGTCTCATAAGCTGCTACTAATCTATCCCCTTGAGTTATTTTCAAGAATTGGCTTTCCAGAATTCTTTGTATGAAATGAGGGATGTAGCGGCTTCTGAATGTTGCTGTGAACTCTGGCCACTGTATATCTTCCAAACTAACGTCCTTAAAGGTTGTCTCGTACGTGATCCTTCACCACCTCTTAGCTTCGCCTTCTAGCAAATATTTCGCTAGTCTAACTTTCTCGCTTGAAGGACACTTCAAACTGTCCAACTTACTTTCTACGGCTTGGATCCAGTCTTCAGCCTCCATGGGTTTGGAGGAGCCGTTAAAAGTAGGAGGGTTGAGTTTGAGAAAGGCTTGAAGGGCATTGTCTACCCGCAATCTTTGAGGGGGCTCTGGTGCGAGCAGGGAGGTAGAAGCTTTCCCTTGGTTTGAAAGGGCTTGCAAAATAGCTTCCAATAGACGATCCGTTCTATTGTCTGCTGTAGACGAGGAGATTGTGGTCTTAATTGGGGTTTTGGTGGGTACTGAGAGGAAGCCTTCATCGGAATCCATTTGTTTGGAGTGATAAAAAAAACTTGAGATTTAGAAGCGGTTGTAACTTACTGAATACATAAATAGTTAATCATAATTATAAATAAGATTTCAACTTTTGGTTCCAAAAAGTTTTCATTTATAATAACTAGTATTATAAAAAGTTTCCATTAACAAAAGATCTACATACAAAAAGGGTTTGCATAATTCTATACGGTATATATACAGGATCCTATACTAAGTTTCCTACTAATCGAAGGAGTCAGGACTAGTTGACTTCCTCTTTGATGCGAATGCAAGGTGGTCTTTAGCCTTCCTCTTCCCCTTGGAAGAAGAAGCCGTCACATCGCTGGTCTTGATGAGCTTCTTCAAGTTATGAAGCTCATCCTGCAGCTGAAGGACTTGACATTTCTGTACTTCGTCCTTTCTCAAAATCTCCCACTCAAGTGTGGATACTCTCCCAAACAAGACCACATTTAGCTCCTGGACCTCTTTTTCTAACTCAAATATCCAGTTCCTGGATGCAGATACCCACCAAGCCAGGCTATTATCCACTTCCTTCAATTCTCTATTCATGCATCATCTCTCATCTTTGCAGCAAGGGTGTCCATGTTTACTCTCGGATCAGATATTCCAGAGTGTGAGCAGTCACCGTTACTCCCCTCATCCTCAAAATACTCGATCATATCGTCATTCAGATTCATCTATAAAATAATGATTAAAAAAATGTTATTCTTGCATTTCCATGCTTTTTAATCACAATAAAGAACATAGTACTTAAAGTCCTAAGTTATTTTAATTTCTTAGACTGAAAATATCATTATTTTTTGCATGTATACTCTTTTCTTCCAAAAGTACTCAATCCTGCTCTAATACCAATTGTGAAGGCCCGACGCCGATTCAGCGAGAACTGTCCCGACATCGGGTACTCACATTCCGTATGATCATATTGAGCAATTTGAGAAAGAAAACGAACACATAAAAATCAAAATATTTTTCTCATTTAATAATATTTTAAACTTTACAATGTAGCCAACAAACTTCTGGCAAAGTTCATCTTCTAGAACATAAGATGAACTTTAAAAAGAAGTAAAAAAGTAAAAGTTGCGCCGTAGATTCTTCCACCGGTATAAATTTTTAAGGTTCTTGTTTAAGCTCTTCCAGAAGTACCTGGCCTGGTATTGTACATAAAATAATACCGGAATTAGAATTTTCAGTAATTAGAGAATACTTTAAGTACCACAGTAAGCAATGAAGTATTATATTTTATAAAAGCAGAGATGTGATTTGCAGAAATAAGTATGCAGGAAAAATAATAAGGTAAAAGTGCAAACAAAATAATTAATTTCTTGCAAAAATATTAGCTCAAAGATGTAGGTTACTGATATCATATCATTTTTCCAGTAACCCATCACGAATGTTGTTACTGATGTCTTCTTTCCAGTAACAACCCACGAATGCTATTACTGATGTAATTTTTCCAGTAATTAGCCACGAATGCTGTTACTGATATTATTTTTTCAGTAATTAGCCATGAATACTGTCACGTTGGTTTCGAACAACCAACCAAGCTTCAAATTGAATTTGGCTCAAAGCAAATAAGTGGAGCTAAGCAGCAATAAAAATATAATATTTATCATGTACTGGGTACCTTTGTTCTTTAAGTTCGGATGAATGACAGTTCGCTCAATCTGCATTTAAGTTTCCGATATTTTTTAGATTAGCCTTTTTAAAAGTGATGTGATATATTTTTAAGGATTTTTGCATTCTTCTTTTTTAATTTGTCTTTTCTTTCACATTCTTATAATGATAGAAGTCTGTTTTTATCAAGTCACTTGATGTAGTAATATAATGTTATCATTATGATAATATTAATGTATGAAAGAATAAAGACATAAATTAAAATGATAAAAAAAATGCTTAAATGGAAATAGTAGTCATTTTATAATATTATTATAGTTTATTTATTATTTACTTAATGAACATAATAATAATGTGAATGATGTATTAAAACTATCATTTTTTAACATATGCAAAAGATAATGAAGATATTGGAAATATCTAACTCTCATAAATTCCTTTCTAAATTTCCTTCACCTCATACCTCGATTTAGATTTTTGCCAGAAAATGGAGGGAGGCCGAAGGCTGCTGGTTGGATGGTTGAGGAAAGTTTGAGGGCTGAGAAGGCTGGCTGGAAGCGGCAAGAGGGGGCTGCTGGGTGGCAGGTAGGGGCTGCTGTTGGCTGCTGGAGGGCTGGCAGCTTGTTGGAGGCTGGGAGGGGCTGAGGAGGAGGGGCTGTTGCTATGGGCTGGCTGGGAGAGAAGGGGAGCTGCTGCTGCTGTGAGGGAGAAGAGGGAATGGGAGGGGGAGTATAAATAGAGAAGGAAGGAAAGGGAGAGGGAGGGGGCGAACAGCAGGTGCAGGGGACATTCCTTGCGCATTTAATGCGCAGGCCGCGCATGGGACCTCTGGCGCAGAATGTTCTTCCGCCTCCCGCACGGGTCCGCTGCTGACGGGGGTGGGAGAATTTCCTTAAGGAAATTCTTAAAATTACTTAAACTTAATCGTTTTTTTTTTGCGCTGTTTGGCATCCAAATACAATGAAACTTGACACTAATGTGTGTTATGACATAACGAACACCCTTGCGCCGAAAATTTTTGATTCAGTAATATTTTATTTTATATTAATTTTTGAGGTTTAAAACCTCAAAAATTAGCCACGATCAAATCGGCGCTCAGAATTCTATGAAACTTATCGAGCAGCTTTTAAATAATATACTTAATACAATGACACTGAAAACGATAATTCTGACACACATTCTAATGTTCTTGATTTATAGAATTTAAATAATTCAAAAAATAAAGCGGGAGCTTCCGTTATTCGAATTTCTCCAAAACTAGGGCACTTTGATCTTTTAAAATTATTCTTATCTATGATTATTTTGTTTGCCCTAATTTGAAATTTCTTGGGATTTTGATTTTTGGGTCGTTACACCAACGCCCATCAAGAGCTCGAAATACTTGATCTTCCCTTCAATGAAGAACACTAGAGGTCAATGTTGTTGCCTCTGCTTGCTTCAACTTAAGTGCAAAGAAGGAGCGGGCGAGGCATTGAATGAGGGTAGTAGTTTTGAATTTTAATAATGCAAGAATCAAAATAAAGATTTTTGAAAATCCTACTTTAGAGCATGAAATCAATAAATCCTACTTTACAACATGAAAGAAACTCACTATAGAATTATTGCACGAAAGCAATAATCCTATTTTAGAGCATCACCCAAACTCAAACAAGTTTGCCCAACCCATGAAGATATGATTAAAGCTAGAAGACATCACAAAACATGCAAAATTAAAGTGAAATAAAAGCAACAATAACATTCTCACTTGAATAATAAAAGAGTATAGTTGTTCCTTACTACATAATTACTCACATTTGGATTATAAAAAAATGTTACAGACTCACAACTCAATTACAATACTCTCAAATTAGAAACACAACATATTTTTATCATAACATACATATATGGTAGAGAGTGCAGTAGGAAGAGAAGGAGGTAGCCTGTGAACGCTGAGAAGGAGTCACAAGAGAGGAGAGATTACACAACTCACACAACTAGGAATGTTATTATTGTTTATATAAGGTGATGTACATTACAATAGGTTGTATAGGCTAAAGTAAGGGTATTCTTGTCACCTTGTAAGAAAATGGCGAAATGATGTTCCTTTAAGAAAGTAGTGTGTTGTAACATTGTTGAGGAGACTATTTTAAACCATAGATTATTTTTGAGGAGGCAATGTGATTGGGATAATGGGGTCCTCAAAACTTTGAGGTTTTTTCTTAAGGACGGATTCTGATAGGGAGCCGTGGAGAAAGCATTGGATATGTCTAATTGAGTAATGGGCCAATTGTTGGTTTTGGCTATGGAGAGGAGGATACGAAGGGTGGGCATTTTCGCTACAGAGTTGACAGTTTGAATGTAATCTATCAATTGTTTTTGGTTGTATCCTTGACTATGCGAGCTTTATATCTGTCAAGGGTGCTGTCGGGTTTAAATTTTGTTTTATATGTCAATTTGCACCCTAGGATATTTTTCGTGGGTTCCTTGGGTACAAGGGTTCAGGTTTGCTGATCTTATAAGGCTTTGAATTCTTCAAGCATTACTTGTTGCCATTTGTGGAGAGGTGCGACTTCTTTGTAGGAGGTAGGGGTGAAATTGGTGGTTATTGGGGTGAGAAGACATAGCTTTGGTTTTGGTTTGAGAGCTCCAATTTTGGATCGGGTTTGCATAGGGTGAGATGGAAAAGTTTGGTGGGTATTGGGTCTAGAGTGGGTGTTGATGTTTCAAAGGAATTTGAAGTGGCTGTCGAGATAGGGGATTGAGGTGTGATGAATGACGGTGACTAGGAATACTGGGAGTGGGTTCGGTCATAGGGCGTGGTGGGGTGTTTAGTGATTGTGATGAGATGGGAACAAGGAGAAGTGGATTATGTGGTGTTGATTTGATGGTTTGGTTGGTAGATGCGATAGAATGACAAGGAAATAGTGTAGCATTTATAACTTTTTTGGTTGGTGGCATACCCCAGAAAGATGCAGAGTTGGTTTTGGGTGAAATTTGGTGGGTTGGGAAAGTAGTAGAGGGAAGTATAGGCATTCGAATACTCTCATGTAGTCATAATTGGGACATTGTTTGTATAGTTTTTCGTGAGGGGATATTTATTTGAGGATGTGGGTAGCTTGTTGATGATGTGTGGCTGTGAGAATCGTGTCAGCCCAGAGGAGTGTAGGAGATTAGATGTGTGAAGTAGAGCTCGTGTGATTTCTATTATGTGACGGTGTTTTCGTCCCGTGGCACCATTTTGTCCTGGGACGTAGGGACATGTGAATTGATGTTGGATGCCATATTGATTCAAGTTTGAGGTGAAGTGGGTGTTGTGGTATTCACCGCCTCCGTCTGTTCTGAGGATTTTGAGTCTTTAGAAGTGGTTGAAATGAAGGTGAACTTCAAACTTGATTTTTATGGGGAATAGCCAACCGTAGCGAGAAGTGTCGTCAATGGAGGAGACATAATATTTGTATGCCTCTTTAGAGATCATGGGGTTGACCCCCAAGTGCCAGAATGAATAAGGTGAAGAATATTGTAATTGTGATGAATTCACTTTTTGAATGATTGTTTATGAATTTTAACTATGATACATAGAGAACATAAAAAATTATGGGCTTGAAATTGAATACATTTATTTGCTTTTGCTAGAAATTTGATAAGAGTTATTGTTTGGATGACAAAGTCTTTTGTGCAAGATGGTTAATTTGTTGATGCTGGTGTGGAGCACCGCGTGCGTGGAGGGGGTGCTTGCCTTGTAGAGTATATAGCCCATTATTGTTGATGCCTTGATGGAGAAGATAGTTTGTATGAAGATCCTTAATGTCGAAACCTTAGGGATGGAAGGAGACAGAACATGAATTATCAATAGTGAATTTTTGGATAGAAAATTATACTTGGATTTGGGAACGTGAAGGATGTTTTGTAAAACAAACTTTTGGTTAGGTGTGGGTAAGATTTCGCTTCCGGTGTTGGCTATTTGCATATTGCTGCTATTGCCAATTATGACAGAGTTTGTTCCATTATATGATTCGGCTAGGGTGAGATTGTTGAAGTCGTTTGTAATGTGTGATGAGGCTTCAGAGTCTAGGTATCACTCGGGATTGTTGTCTGCTGTGGTGTGAGTGTATAGAACTGTTTTTGTTTACTTGTTATAGTTTGAATTCATGCGATGATAGCATTCAGCTGCACTATGGCCTTTTTTGTTGCATATTTGGCATTCAAGCGTGTTGGTTCTTGGCTGGATGTTGTGAGAGGGTGTCCATGGCAACGGCTTTCTGGGTGGAATCGGCTTCTGCCTCGGCCGTGTATGTGAAGCGGGATAATTGAGGATCGGTGTGAATTGAAGGCTGCAGTTCTTGATGTTGGTATTGAAGAATGTTGATTTCTTCGCTGAATAGAAGGGAGTACAAATTATCTAGGCTTATAGGATTCAATTGAGTGTGGATGGATGTTTTGAAAGCTTGGTAGGGTGGAGGTAAACCATTGAGGGTGTAGAGGCAGTGATTTCATCTACTAAGGACTATATTCCAGATAAGTATTGAACCATAGATTTGGCTTCCATTAACATGTTGTGTAGATGAATCTTCAGTCGTATGGTTCGTGAAGTTGGTAGGATGCAGCCTTCGCTCAAGGGTCTTCCATATTTCGGCGCAAGCGGTGGCTTGTAGGACGTAGGGTAGGATTTAGATGGAGAATGTGGAGTATAGTGTGGCGATCAGGTTTTGCTATACCCGAAGGAGGCTAGAAGGAAGCTATATGGGTAATAAATATACAATTTACTAAGATTCTTGCCATGCCCATCCTTTTGGTCGACCTTTTCTATTAGGAACTCGTGCATGCTTTGATGTAATTTTTTAGTTTATATTTATGAACGTTATAGAATAGAAAATTGCTAGTCTTCTTTGCAAGTTGAAGCTACAAAAATATTTATAACCAAAATATAATCATAGTTCAAAAATTACAAAGGCATGCTGAGCGTTCTTGCTTCTTCGACAACCTTTTAAACAATAAATACAAGTTTCTTCAGCGATCAAAATATAAGATCCTTAATCATTCATTATATATATAATATTTGGTAATAAATCATCTTGCTCATGTTTTTTGAAAATTATGGATATAAATCTTCCTAGCTCAAAATGGAATTACACAAAAGGTAAATATATATCATTTAGAACGCAAGAAATTATCTACATGCACAAACTTAATCAAAGAAATATTCATGAGAGATTAAATCTAGCTTAAAATCATGGCATACAATATAATTGCAAAAGGTTGAAATAGAACAATTAGCGAAAGTGTTAGGGGTAAAAGGATATACCAAAATCCAAGCTTAATTGAACTCAGACACAAACTATTCACCACAATCGCTCTGAAATTTCCATATGAATAGCAGGAGCTTGCTACCCGAAGGAGGCTAGAAGGAAGCTATGTGGTTGCGAGGAAGATGGGATGAAGAGAGGAAGGGTTTTGGGAGAGAATAGAGTAGAAAACGGCCTAGGGTTTCTTTAACTCCCATGTAACAACTATGGCCACGTTCTTAGCATTATATGCTTAAATGGCCATCACTAAGATCATTAAAGGTAGTAAACTACACAAGAGAAGTTTAAACATCACTTTGAATTTTGTGGAACTACAGTTCGTAAATCCACATTTCGTAATTACGAAACTATCAGTTCATAATTCTGGAATTCTGATTTGAAAAAATTTTAAGTTAGAGAAAATTTTTAAAATGGTTCTTTGACTCTAGCAAAGTGTTCAATTTTGTCCTTAACTCTTGTAAATGATTTTTTCGCCCCCTGAATTTTATTTAAGTGTTTTTTTTGTTCTTTGCCATTAATTTGGATGGAAACCGTTAAATATGAAGAGTAAAGTTGTCCTTTCAGAATTTAGCAAATAATATTCCACATGATTAGAGCAAATTCTTGCACATGAATAATAAATGAGTTTAGGTATCATATAAATAAACGGGTTTTTAATAAATTTATTTGAAAATAAAGAAAAGCTTTTATTTTAGTAAATTTGTATAGGAATTCAAATTTGACCACAACACTTGACTAGCAGTTATTAGGATCTTTGAACTATTATCTCCATTTCGCAGTGTTTATGTCTATTTAGCGAACTTTTGAAGAAAACCCTAGGTCGAATACAACTCCATTCGTACAATGGACGAAATTCTATACAATGAGTTCTGAAATTACATTGGCCTGGAGTCTATTTTGATTGTAACTTTGACGGAGGCGAAGGATTTGATGATGGAACCGAGAAGACCCCCTTGAAGCGAATCAAGCGAATCTCTCCATTCCGACGAAGAAGGCCCCTCCCTTGTCACCGCCTCCATTGGCTGGATAAATTCCATCGCCTCTGGACTTTATGACATGGACGTCAACCCCTTTGATACCCAAATAGTTCTTGCGGCATACATTTAATGAGATCAATTTGTCGAATACAACTCCATTCGTACAATGGACGAAATTCTATACAATGAGTTCTGAAATTACATTGGCCTGGAGTCTATTTTGATTGTAACTTTGACGGAGGCGAAGGATTTGATGATGGAACCGAGAAGACCCCCTTGAAGCGAATCAAGCGAATCTCTCCATTCCGACGAAGAAGGCCCCTCCCTTGTCACCGCCTCCATTGGCTGGATAAATTCCATCGCCTCTGGACTTTATGACATGGACGTCAACCCCTTTGATACCCAAATAGTTCTTGCGGCATACATTTAATGAGATCAATTTGTTCATACTCTGATTCCCAAGTAGTTCTTGCGGAAAATGCTAACCCCTCTGAATTAAACATATATTTATTTTTTACTTAATTCACCTTATTTAATAAAGACTAATATTGTAAAGTTGTTTGCTATTTGTAAAAGTATTCATATCCAAATTTTCTGAAATAAAGCTTCTCTTTGCTTTCAAATCAAATTTATTAAAAATTCATTTATTTATCTGAACCAAACTCGTTTATTTATTTAATGTGCAAGAATTTGCTCTAATCATATGTATAATTTTATTTGCTAAATCCTAAAAATACAAATTTACCCTTTATATTTAATAGTTTTCATCCAAATTAGCAACATAGGACTAGAAAAAACACTTCAATAAAAAGTCAGGGGGCCAAAAAAATCATTTTCAAGAATTAATGACTAAATTCAACACACTTTGCAATAGTAAAATGATCATTTTGATCATTTTCTCTTTTAGGCTAACTAGGGAGGAATGGAGATATGATGTTCATAATATTTTTTTTTATTTGGTTTTGTAAGATTAAAGAATTAAAAAATACCATTTGACAAAGGTTTCTTGTTGCACTTATCGTTCAGTTTTTGTTTTGTCTTTGGAAAGGGCAGTTTTTATGATTACAAGATTAGCAAGTTCTACCTGACATTGTGATGTGTGAGTTTGTACTTGGATTTTGGGATATTACATATGAGAGAATGTTTGAACTTCTTGTGTCATGTAAGGGTATACTTGGATATTGGGATATAACTCGTGAGTGCTATTGATTTGTGCACTCAGATTTTTATTTTATGTGGCTGATGAATCCAATCTCTTCTCTTGCAAGCACAACTACACAATTCTTGGTATTTTTTTGGAATTTTGGTCTCTCTATACTTTTGTGACACTAGAGCTTCTAGTTATAGGCACATAACCCAAATTCTGGTTATAGGAGTTGATTTGTACGTTTTAATTTATTAGATTATCTAGATCCCTCTATGGAGTACTTGAATCACTTTAACTGTAAGAAAACACCTTGTAAGCACACAAGAGTTGCTTTGTTTGTTGGTCCACCATTAAATTTGGCTAGTAAAAACCTGAACAAAATGCATTTTTTGATACATTTTTGTCAGTTCAAGGTATTCTTAGGAAAGTATCCACTGTCGCGTTTAAAATTGGAACATCTACCTATAGTTTACGATCCCATTGTTTTGCTTGTCATTGAATGTTACTTGTAGTCACACTGATAACGATTGTAATCTGTAAATTTTTTATCCAAATTATAGAGAGAATTTGAGTGTTTTTTACGTTATTAACAAAACTAAATAAAAGCCAAATAAAAATATTAGTATTTTGCATATGGAGTGAAATTTTGAATATTGGAACATAATTTCTTAAATTCCTGAATGCATGGGTTCCTTTGGCAATACTTAGCGGCATTATTACTCGATCAATATGTGTAACTGTTGTATTAGATTCCCTCTGAACAAAAAGGAAATAATTTTTTCAAACAACTTGCAGCGAGAGGATGCTTTTATTCTGGTGTAGAATGAACAATTAAAAAACGAAGAAATATTACCTTCAATCATTGTACAGCCGGATGGTTGATTCATTATAATATTGAAGAGGAACGGCAAGATGACATAATAGCGACTTTGTTGCTATTCGTAATCTTTTAGTTCAAACATATGGGTACCAATATATAAACTAGAGAACAACGTTAAAGGAAAACACATTTAACAAAATTATTTACAATAATGAGGATGTTTCAAAATACTTAATACAAGGAATTTCAACCATACATATGTAATAATTTGTGCGCGGTAACAAATCTACAATTTGATAGTCATGCAATCTTTTGCCCTTTGTACTGTTTATTAATTTCACTATAGCAAAATATGGTTAAACTGCAGTATTAAAAAAAAAGGAAATAGTATGAATTTAATGACTACTGACTGGCTCATATTAATGGGGATACCTTTATGTTAATAATGGCATTATCATTTTGTACAATGTTTGTTCTTGAAACAAACACCAGCTATTTGATGATTAAATTGCCTTGATACCCGCACCTTGGTGGTAGTATTGATAATCGCATACATTTGGTATAGAATTTTTTTTTTGTGTAATCTATTAAACTTGGATAGTATACCCTTATTAAAGTGCTAGGATTTAGAATTTATCGAGTAAGACTTTGAGTTTCATAGTTAATCTATTGTAGAACATATTCCTTATATTCATAATAAGTTAACTTCGAGGAAATTAACATACTTTAAAATAAATGATAAGTTGTTTAAATAGTCATTTGTGAATTTATTGTAGAAGATATAGATATATCATTTGGGGATCTTTCTATTGTAAGAAACCGTAGAGAGTGTGGCGTGAGTGTGGTCGCCGGTTGACGATGTTTGTGCTGTAGCTGATTTACAGTTTTGCATTCCTACTTTGTCGAGGATGGTGCTCACATAGCGTAGCGACCCTGGGTCATTACTAAGAAGGACGTTAACATCATCGCCCAATCCTATTGTTCGTTAATACCCGCTATAGTTTGTTTTGCGTTTGTTACCCACGAAATTCTGTTGATTTTTCTGCTGAATTTCGTTTTACGTTGACATTCCGCCAATCTTGTTCTACATTGTAACTAATTTTATTTATTAGGATTAAAAAAAATGTAACTGTAATATTTTACCGTATGAGGAGACCCATTTTCATCAACTGCCGATTCATTCTCTGCCGTTGCATCGAAGGAGAAACGTCTCCATAGGGTGCGACGCCTCTTGCGGAAGAGCTGTGGTGCTTCGGCAAAGCCTGATGGAGTGTATTTAGGCAATCGAACCTTACGACACTTGAACTACAGCTGATCGCAACCTCTCGCATCCTGCGGCGCTACTTCCATTCCGGTAAGCTTCCTAACTGACGAAGCTAGTCGCAGCCCTCAGAAGTCCACGACAAAGGTGAGGACGAGTCTGAACCGTTCAAACACTCTTCGATCCTTCGTCGACTCTTCCTCCATTCAGCACTCTCGACGACGAGGACCGTGATGCACTCCCACCTCCTTTCTGATTTCTTTGTCGGTTTCTGTTCTACATTTCTGAGCCATCTTCCACTTCATTTGCCTATTTTTAGGGACCGACCAGTCAAAGGGGTACGATGCTCATTCTTTACTTTCATTTCTAATTGAGTAAAAGTGAATTAGAAGTTGTTCTTGGGGTGAGCATGAATAATTTTATGAATTGTAATTATGATTGGCCTAAGTGGTTCGATTCTAAAGATGAGGAGTTAACCACAAATTCTTATGTGTTCAAAATTTATTTTAGGATTTAGTAGTTGAATGATAAATACTCCCTTAATGTTGATTAATTGAACTAATTATGCAAATATGATAATTCAATTCATGTATCTATAATAAATCTGTCTTGTAATTAAAGTTATATGTGTTGGAATCATGTTTTTCTTTTGTCATGAAACATACTTGTAACGACCCGATGTCATTACTTTGCAAATTAGGTCCAATCCCGCCTAAGAAATCAGGATCCCGGGGAATTTTGAATTATGGCAAACAAAAATACCTCTAGATAGAAATAAATTTTTGGATCAAAGTACCACAGTTTGGGAGAAATCCGAATAACAGAAACTATCGTTTTATTTTTTTTTTCAAATTTTTTTAAATTCAGTAAAAATCAAGAACATTGAAATACGTGTCTGAATTCATCGATTTTTGTGTCATCATGTTAAGAACATTATATAAAAGTTGCTAATGAAGTTTCATTAATTTTGAATTGTCGGTTTAACCTAAATTAATTTTTGAAGTTTAAAACTTCAGAAATTAATATAAAATAAAATATTTGTCCGAATCGAAATATTTTGGCGCGAGGGTGTTCATTACATCAACACACCTCAATGTCAAGTTTGGTTGTATTGGACGTCAAACGGCGAAAAAATGCGAAAAATTTAACTTTAAGTAAATTTTAAATAATTCCTTAAATTTTTTTTCTTCCCCCCCATCTTTTGACCCTTCATCTTCTTCTCCCCCCTTCTCTTTTTATTTAAACCCTCTCCTCCTCTCCTCTCCCAGCCAGCAGCCCTCTCTCCTCTCCCAACTAGCAGCCCCTCCCCTCTCCCAACCAGCAGCCCCTCTCCTCTCCCAACTAGCAGTCCCCCTCCTCTCCCAACTAGCAGCCCACTCTCCTCTCCCAACCAGCAGCCCCCTCCCCTCTAGCAACCAGCTGCCGCCAGCCAGCCGGCCTCCGGCCTCACCACTCTGTCTATCCCCTTTGGCTACGTCCAACTTTCGGTAATCGAAATTTAGGTGAACAGAGGAGGAAATTGAGTATAATATTATCTTAATTAAGTCATCACATTTGTATTATTGGCATTAATCAATAATGACAAATAGCACAAATGTTATGTTTGACTAATATTTTCCATTTTGTCAATTTAAAATTCTATTATTTCCTGTCATTTTAATTTCATCTTTTACTATCATATATTATTATTATTATCTTTAAATAAAGATAATAATAATGTTATTGCTACTCTCAATAACAAATATGCTGCAAGGAGAGTGAAAGAAAGACAATGGAAAAAGACATAATAAATAATTGTGAAAATACCACATAAACTAAAAAGTTAATATCTAAATCTAAATGCAGATTCAAAAGTTGAACTATCAAACTTTGGATCTTAAAGAACAAAGGTATTCAGTATATGACATGTATTACTTTTTTTTTTATATATAATTGCTGCTTATCTTCGCTTATTTGCTTTGAGCCAAATTCATTTGAAGCTTGGTTGGTTGTTCGGAACCAATGTGGTAACATTCATGGGTTATTACTGGAAAGAAGACATTAGTAATAACATTCGTGGGCCACTGGAAAATGACATCAGTGATATTCATGGTGAGTTATTAAAAAAATGACATCAGTAACCTATATTTTGTGATAATACTTGTGGCAGGAATTTTTATTCATTTTGCACTACTACCTTATTTTTCCTGCATTTTTACTCTTATATCTACTAATCGCATTTCTATTTTTATAAAAAAAATGTAATATTATTTTGTTTACTGTGGTACTTAGAGTATTATCTAATTACTGGAAATTCCAATCCCGATATTATTTTCTGTACAATACCAGGCTAGATACTTCTAGAAGAGCTTGGACATGAACTTTAAATCTTAAATTATCAAATTGTCGATGGATCTACGATGGCGCTACTTTAACTTTTATTTATCTTTTAATTTTCTCTTTATTTCTAAAAAAAGTTGATCAATGTTCGTTATATGAAGGTTTCTTTTTTGTATTATGTAATTTTGAAATGAATGAGAAATATCTTTGGCTTTTGTACGTGTATTCTCTTTTCTCTCAAATTGCTCAATAAGATCTTGCGGTATGTGAACACCCGAATGTCGGGCCATCACAATACTAGGGATCGATAATAATGTTTAGATTACACTCCAATTTCACCTACAATAAGTTTTTATTTATTTATTTTAGCTTATAGCACCAAAGTAAGTTATGAACTTAAGGAAGAATCATGTGTATTCTCTTAAACAATTAGTAAGAGATCCAATGCCTCATGAAATCTACAACTTATTTTGTTCTGAGATGGGAGAAGATTAGATCTGATATTGTGCGATCTAAGGCTGCACTAGAATATAGATCACATCCAATCAAGCCCAACCAATTCGTGCAAAGTTCAGCTGATCTAATTGCGATTTAAAATTTTTGCTGTTAGTATTAGAAGTATATGTTTGAACGGAATCTGTTAGATATAGTTATGAAAGGATGAAATTGGATATGCCCAAATTGGTTTGCCTTAAGATTATTTATACTTGTGGTAGGATTCTTAAAGCCAAGCTAATGAAACCACTGCAGAAATACTAAAGGAAGAAATAGAGTGTAAAGAAAGGTTTGGAAGAAATTCATGAGTTAATTAAGAATGTGCTGGGCTAGGAACCATTTCTCTCTACTAGACAACAAACAAATCTCTGTTCTAAGCTGTAAAAAGAATAGCATTGCTATTTTCGAGTACTTTGAGGAAAATAGAAGAGCTGCTATGACTGAATTGATTTTAGAGGCAGTTGGGCTGCTCTTTTTGTAATTGCTTATGTGCTACATTGTGGGCTCAATTGGGAAGTTTACAAACAATGTTTTGGTGGCTGGTATTCAAGTTGTTGGTAGCTTGCATGAGGATTACAATAGCTGTCATCTAAGTTTACAAACGATGTTTTGGTGGCTGCTATTCAAGTTGTTGGTAGCTTCATGAGGATTACAATAGCTGTCATCTAAGCTGTCGAAAGGGGGGTGCACTGAGCAACTATTTGGAGTATGCATAAAATGGGATTGTTCCGTGTAGACGAGGATATTAGTTATTCCAATTTGATGATTATTCAAAGACTAAACTGAGTATTTATAAAAGTGGATGCTATGGCTGCTGTCTAGTGCTATTAACCATTGAATGGGGGTTGTCCTAAGCATCCTTTGGAGGAGCTGTATATAAGGTTGTGCTGAACAACCATAGGTTATATTAATTTCAAGTTGGTGGTTTTTTATGGGCTGAATTTGTGCTGGAATGCCCTCTAGATTAGTTTGATTTATGAGCCATTTATGGGTATAAATCTTTCTATTTTAGGGTGAAACGGCATTAATCATTTGCTGAAACAGGAGCTGACTTTGAGATTGTTATTGGAGTTGTTTTAAGTCTTTTAAAATATGTATTGATAAAGATATACTCACGAGAGAGTTATTGAGGGTTGATTTAGAACGTAACCTTACTAGAGACGGGAATAACCAAATAGATCAAATACAAAAGATGATCATTAATTCTAATAAAACTATAGTAGTAGGATTCGAGAGTATAAGTGAAGCCTTTCTTCATATCATTTGTGAATAATATAAGTATTAGAAGTTAGATCGATAAATAATAATATATTTAAGCTTAGAGAATGGTAGAGATGTTTTATAATGCAAACATCAGTCTTGTGATTACTTCTTGATCACTATCGAAATAGAGGTACACAAATGCTACTTTCTTGCACTTAAGTTGCTGTTGTTGTCGCTTAAGCTTCGCTTTGAGCTTTATTCTTGTCAATATTGAATGAAATGCTAAATTTTTGCTAGAATAATGCCACATAATGGAATATATTTATTAGGTCTTGTGAATGTTTGCAAGGGTTCTGAAATGGTGGTTAATTTAAGTTAGGGACGGGGCTAGTCCATCGAGAGGTATAAGGGTGCCATCTGGAACCTTTGAGGTGGCCCAAGTGATGAACATGTTCTATTGAACCCAGTCTCGATATTTTGAATTTGCCCAACAAAACTACTAACGTTGCTTCATGAAATCAAGACATATTTATGGAAGTTCTTATATATTGATTTGTTGTTGTTTATAAGATGGCAGGTGACATAATAAGCAAGGGAAACATTTTAATTGCAGGAAAATTTTAAATTTATTTTGCTATAAACCCTTGATCTCTTGCAATATTATCTGCTTTCGCTTATTTTATTTGCTAAGTGTAACATTTAGTATCTGTTGTACTTAGTATAAATGCCAGATCATTTATAGTTGGAAGAAGCTGAAATAACTTAAAGACATCTAAGAAATCGTGGTGCAGAATGAAACATTAAAGCTTTAGCTTTTACTTTTATAAGAAACAAACTTATATTTTTGTATGCTATTAACATATAATATTCTGGATGATGTTATCTTTAAATTAAATGAATGACATTCCTTATATGTTTGTATGGCTCTAGAAATTTTGAATATTGTTTGAATGTTATTTTTCTTAACTATCATTATGATCCTGTGAAGATGTACCCAATGGTAGATTGTTAATTACTAAATCTAACATTGGGCCATCACACATAGGCTGCCTGATGGAGCAAGAGGTTGTTGTGGCCGTGGTGCATTTGAATCCCCAGGAATTCAGTAAGAGTGCCGAGGTTTTTAACCTTAAAATGTTGTCTCATGGCATGATGACTTGTTTAATTTTGTTGTTTTTGTTATCGTTAGGGCTAACAATTTGACCAAAACTTAAACTCAAACTCGAAACTTTTTGCCTTGACTCTAAAATTTTGAGTCAAGTTTGAGTCGAACGGCTTGACTCGAATCCTATTTGACTCAATTTGAAGTGACTCGATCTCGACTTGAACAAGTTCAAGTCGAACTCAACTCAAAAATTTCGAGTTCGAGTATGGGCTGACTTGACTCGAAGTCAGTCCTAGTTACTAATGATGAGGATGTCATCAACGTAGATGAGCATAAAGATAGCGGTGTCGTTATGTTGATATTTTAGAAGGGAATGATCAGCTAGAATTTGAGTGAAGTGATCTTTTAGAAAAGAGGTGAGAGTGATGTACCATTGGCGAGGGAACTATTTTAGGCCGTAGATTGCCTTTTTGAATAAACATACATGATTGGGGTGGATGGGATCCTTAAAACCATGTGGTTGTGCCATGAGGTATGTTTCAGAAAGGGAGCGTGGAGGAAGGCATTGAAGATGTCTAGTTTGGGTTATTAGCCAATTTCTAGATTTGGTGATTGTTAGGAGGATGCGAAGGGGTAGGCATTTTGGCGACAGGGCTGAAAGTTTCATTGTAGTCTATCCCATATTGTTGGTTGTAGCCTTGAGCTATGAGACGAGCTTTGTATCTATCTAGTGTGCCATCGGGTTTGCATTTGGTTTTATAGGTCCATTTGCATCCTTGGACATTTTGCTTGGGATCTTTGGGTATAAGAACCCATGTGTGTTGATCTTGTAGTGCTTTGAATTCTTCGAGCATTGCTTGTTGCCATTGAGGAAGGAGTGCAACCTCCTTGTATGAAGTAGGATTTGGGGGTATATATGTGAATGCGAGGATGTTAGGGATTTTTCTTGGTTTTGTGTTTCCAGTCTCGAGTTTGCATAGGATGAGATGATTGCATAAGTGTGGGTGGATTTGTGGGAGTAGGTGATTGGGTTTGGGTGGATGTGGAGTGACTTCCGGTGTATCTGTATGGGTGTATGCGTGAGGCTGCGTAGGGAGAGTTGGAGACTGATTGAGTGGGGTTGTTTGGACGGTGCTGATTTCTTTGGATTGGAGAGGATTGATTTCTTGGTTTTGGTCGAGCTGGGACTAGAAGTAGGGGGTAGTGTGTAGAAGATGTGGTGATTGTGGTGATTTGTGGTGGCGAGATATCGAGGAATATGTCTGTCTTGAAATGAAAATTTTGCTGGTGGAGATGTTGTAGCATTTGTTACTTTTTTGAGTGGTGGCATGTCTTTGAAAGATGCATGGAGTGAATTTGGGATGTAGTTTGGTTGGTTGTGGATGTAGAAAGGGGAAGCATAGGCAGCCGAACACATGTATGAAGTAATAGGTGGGGTGGTGGTAGTATAGGTTTTCGTGGGGAGATGTGGTTTTGTCTGAGGAGGTGGGGATTTTATTGATGAGATGTACGGCTGTGAGGATGGTGTTGGCCCATAATGAATGAGGAAGGTTGACGGTTTGTAATAGAACTTAACCGATGATGTGACAGTGTTTGCGTTCGGCAATACCGTTTTGCTCCGGGGTGTATGGGCAAGTGTATTGATGTTGGATGCCGTATTGTTTTAAACTGCATTTTAATTGGGAGTTTTGATATTGCCGCCTCCATCGGTTCTAAGGATTTTAATGCGTGTGCTGAATTGTCTTTCCACAAAGTTTTTGAAGTGATGAAAGTGTAGGTATACTTCAGATTCGTTTTTCATGGGGGATAACCAACAATTTTTGTAGTAATATCGGTGTCCTTTGTTGAAGACCATGGGAGGCGGGCCCCATACATCAGAATGGATGAGATGAAGAATATCATAATTGTGATTGTTTGAGATTGTAAACGGTTGTTTATGAATTTTTATCATGATACATGGAATACAAAGAAAATTAGAATCAAGAAAATGAGTACATTTATTTTCTTTGGTTAGTTATTTGAAAGGTGATTGTTTGGAGCCCAAGTCGTCTGTGCCAAAAGGTGGATTTGTTGATGTTTGCGTGAAGGGCCACGGACAAGGAGATGGATGCTTAGTCTGTAGGGTGTATAGGCCGTTATTGCTGGGTCCATGATGAAGAAACTGATTTGTATGAAGATCGTTGATATTGAAGGTGGATGGACAGAAAGAAATAGAACAAGAATTGTTAGTAATGAATTTTTGAATGTATAAGAGATTGTACTTGGATTTTGGGATGTCAAGAATATTGTGTAGTTGAAACTTACAATTGGGTGTGGGTAGTATCCCATGTCCGGTGTTTGCTATTTGCATGCTGTTGTTGTTGCCGTTACCCATGGTAATGGAGTCTACTTTCAAGAGTTCGCCAACTTCAGCACATGTGGTGGCCTGAAGAACACAAGGTAGAATGCTGGTGGAGATTGCAGAATAGATCACGGCTATCGGATTTTGATCGGCGGTGTACCACTCGGAGTCTTGCTGTGGGTTGTTATTTGGGTTCGGTGTTCCTTCGGCTGGATTGGTTGAGATGATTGTGAGGTGAGTATGAAGATTGTCGGCTTGAAATAGTTGACTTATTTGGGCTCTTTAGATTATGTAATTTTCAGATAACGTTGAGTGGATCAGCTTCTTGATGTTTAGCGTCGAGAATTTGAGGTTGGGTGGGAGTGTGGTTGATTGGTTGCAGCTTGATTAGCTATTTTCAGAGTCCATTGATGTGGATCTTGTATTTGATGTGATTGTTATTTGTGGAAGAGAGGTTGTTGGCGGAGGGGGAAGGTGGGAAGGGATTCTGTTTGGATTCTCGGTTGGGAGGCAGAGAGGTGGTTCTTGGCTGGGCCTGTTGTTCTTGATTGAGAATGCGGCATTGGTGTTCTTGTTGTTCTTGAGAGTGGCTGGACGCAGAGACGCATCTGGTGCTAAGTTCTTTAGTTGAAGAGTTGGGTTCTTGATGGCTGAAAACTTCTTGAAAATGTATGGAGAGGGTTCTTGGGAGAGAAATGGAAAGGAGAGAGTGGTTAGGAGGGCTGGGATAGGTTCTTGGTAACAGTGAGCTGAGTGCTGGAGATGTTAGTCTTCATCAGAGGAGAGGGACGTTTGGATTCTTTTGTACCATGTAAGAAACTGTAGAGATGTAAGATGTGAGATGTGAGATTGTAGAGAGAGTTAGCTTGAGAATGTAAGAGCAGCTGAGAATGGAGAGAATAATTTTTAATTTATGTCATTGATGTGTACATAGCATGTGGTTTTATAATATTGATGAATGGTATTCTTGTCAGCTATCAGATGGCAAGAATAAATATGCATACCAAGGAAACAAATATAAAAAACCTAAAACATGATTTCTTTGGATATGGGATAAAATTGAGAAGGGGTTTTGAGCGAGGTGTCTACAACGAGAATGCCAGGTGAGGACTTAAGAGGAAATTGGGCTTGGTTGCCTTTGCGAGCAGATGGAGGACTCTGGTGAAGCAAATGAGCGGGAATATGCTTGCTAGATTTAAGATGCCAGTGAGAGCAGAAATAGCATTGTTGTGATTTTGTAATAAAGAAACACTTAGGTGGGCTGCAACTTATGAATAGGGTAAAATCTTTGTTAAAATTTTAAAATATATTTTTGGGAAACTGAAGAATTAATAGCCCAAAAACATTTAAAACCATATTTATTTGAATAGCAATGCTGCAATTAAGCTTTTCCAAGCAGAAATCTTATTATAGTTTTTTGTGTGACAATTAAGCATCCAAAATTTTTTATGCGTAATCAAAGTTAATGGATGCGGATGTCTAAATCTTATTAGGTATTATGAAATGTCTAAATTTTATTGATTATAAAAATTAAAATCCTGACTTTCTAAAAAATTAAGATAATAAGGAATATTTTCAAAATGAAACATGATCTCTATTTGGTTTGAGTGATATTTTTGGCTACAAGGATAATTGTATATATGAACAGGAGTACATGCTTGTAAACGAGCCGATACATATGAATTATATCCTTTTTGAGCCAAAACACTCGTTTTTGTTTGTTTTTTTTTTTTGGTTGGAAACAATGGATACAAACAACCATGCATGAGTGAATTATTTTTGTATGCATTTGTGTGAGCTATCTTGTTTCTTTGTGATTGAAGACATAGATGTGATCAATTCAGTATCTTGTTGAGAAGCAATGGAGTCTTTAGGATTACATTAATGGTTGAAGGCATGATGGAAAAAACGAATTTAATGATGATAAAATGTATGGAAACTTTGTAAGTTTACTGAAGACAAGAAGTTCATATCATCAAGTGGATATTTAAGAGAAAACATTATCTGAATGTGCCTGTTGATAAGTATATGGCTAGCTTGGTTGCCAAATGGTTTTTGAGAAGATTTCATGAGAGATATTTTCTTGAGTGGCTAAGCTTGCATCTGTTTGGGTGGCCTAGCATCATACCTTGACATGATATTGCTTTAGATTGCTGTAAAAACATCTTTCTTGGTGCGACTTGAAGGTGATTTATACGTACAAGGTGGAAAATATTGAGGCTGTATATTATAAAAATTAAGCGTGTATAGTGAACTGTGATGACCCATGGTAGGTTAGTAGCAACCAATCTAACATCGGATGCATCTTCTCACAGGATCATATTGGCAGTTAGGTAAAATAGTAGTTAAATACATCCAGAGCCATTCAAGTGTAAGAAATAGCATTCATTTAATTTAAAATAAAACAATATTCTGAATTTATTACATAACTTTCATTATACAAAAACAAATATCCCTCTAAGGGGGCAGTTAAAATCAATTAATTTGCCGTGCCATGTCTTTAAATTATATAGCTCCTTCCAGCTGTAACTGATTTGGCATTATATAAAAATAATGCCTTAGTGCACACTCAAAATACAAAGGATATTAAAGATATACTTAAAGTAAAGTGGAAGACAAAAATGATATTAATTGTAGGGAAGATATAGTTTATTGCAAATAAAAGATGATCACATTTCCTGCAACATAAATGTCCTTTTGTCACATGCCAAGTTTTCAAATGAAAAAACAATAATAGCGTAAAAATTCATGTTATGTTTATGACTTGATATTATGAAATAATATTAGCAGTTCTGATGAGCAAAGCCAGAATCATAAGGTTGGGTTCATAAAAATATAATTAAGCATGACCTTCACCTGGGCCCCTTAAAGGCTCCAGATGGCACTTTCACCTGGGCCTCTCTCAAGGCTCCAGATGACAACCTTCACCTGGACCCCCTTTAAAGGCTCCAGATAGTATCATATATGCAGTTAAGCATGACCTTCACCTGGGCCATCTCAAGGCTCCAAATGACACCCTTATAACTCCTGATGGATTAGCCCTGTTCCTAATTTAATTCAACCTCTATTTTGAAATCTTTTGCAATATTCACAAGATACATAAACATCATTTTACCTCTCTTACATGATTAGCAGTAAGAGTAAAGCATTAAATAGCAATATAAAATAGGTTCAAAGCGATGCTTAAGCAGCAAAAAGATAGAAAGCATAAAATTAATATCCAGTGTATCTTTTGTGGTTGACTTAACTAAATGAATCACTCACAAACTTGATGTGTCTGCAAAAATTATAATCGAGATTTTATTAAACTATGAAACTATCTGTTTATAAGATTAGAACTAGTATTCGTGTTCTCAAGTTTGTCTTTAGTTTGTTACTTAAATCTATATCTCATAAGAGTAGATTATACAATGAGAAGGTCTAATTCATAACTCTAATTTATTATATTTAAATTAAAATAATACTTTATTAGACTTAAAGAACTTAGGCAACCTTATCTGAAAGAATCGTATTACAGAGTTGGAGAAAAAAAGAGCCTAATTGAATTGTTAATATTTTTACTAAACCCCTCTTTATCAATATCAAACCCATCTATTATGTTAGGGTAGTACAACCTGCTTCATTCAAGTAAGATATCAAAACTTCTTGAGTTATTATTTATGATCTAAATTGGCATGAACTCAAAGGCTTAGTGTTCATTAAATATAAGTTAGGATAAGAGATTTATTAATTTGATATTGACAATATTCAAAAAGAAGTTATAACTAACTTCATTATGTGACATATATCCAGAAAACCTTATTTTTTATTAAGAATTTATCAAATAGTTTATTTGGACTGATTAGATCTTTTCCTAATGTTGGCTAGTTCGACCTAATCATAATACTGCAAAATTTAGATATCGATTTTCATCTATCACTCAACTATGATTACATCATGATTGATTGCACTCAATTCCTATTCAAAAGTAATTAAATTACTTTAATCATTTTAATACCTCATAAAGTATGATTAAATAACCTAGTCTTAGGTTAAGTAATTAAATATGACTAATTATTGATAATTATTAAGTTCAAATCACTATAATGTTAAAAGTATTTTTAATGATATCAAAATAAGTCACTTAGTCTAATTATAAAAATTATTTGTTATTATTATTAATATTATTATTATTATACATATATTTATATATACATTATGTATCTTATTAAGTGATCGATCGAACAGAGGAGTTTACCTTGCATCGAACACGAAATCGGGTGCGCAGAGGAGAGTCGACGCAGAGCAGAACCAAGCGAGTGAAGATCGGGCGCAGGCAAGAAGACCGAGCGGAAAGAAGGGATCGAGCGATTCCCTGAGACGTCGTCGGGTCTCTGTCGAGTGGAAAGAGGACTCGGCGCAGAGACGGGAGGGTCGGATTGTGTCGACTGCGCTCCTGTCTGCGTCCTTCCGTCGATCGCAAGTAAGGATCCCTGTTACTCGCTCACCTGCTATATGCTTCAGTTGGATGCGGTTTGTTCGTGCGGTAGAGGGTCGAATGACTGAGAGGAGAGGAGTTTTTCTCTAGTGGTGAGAGCCTTCCGGCTCCTTCCGATTAAATAGGACGTGCGTATGTAACGCACGTCCGATTTATTCGGGCTCATTAGCAGCAAGTTACGGGTAATACTCTTAATTACCTTAAGCATTCCTTCCTAATACAACTGTAATTTATTTGTTTTCAGTTTCAAAGAGGGACAACTGATTTTATTTGCCTTGAATGTGAGTTTAAATGAGGAAGTTACGCTTTACTAAATTTAAATATGCGTGTATGACGGGTCTTAATTTCAATTTCAGCTTCAAACAAATTTTAAAACTTTCTAAATTAAGGATTGAAACTGAAAAATCAATTTTTGCGAGAGTTTTAACGGAAAACTAAAATTTGCCGGAGGATTTAATGAATTTGAATATTGCGGGAAATTAATTCTTATCTTATAAATGACCTATGGTCATTACATGAAGAAATCTATCTATTGAGCATGGAACATGCTATATGATTGTTACTTGTGCAATTTAGAAGATTCCTGGACAATTTGAGTTATTTATTAAGCCAACTTGTAACACATTACTTTTCTCACACTTCATAAACCATAAGCCTTTCGGCATTTTTTCAATGTGTTGGATCATTTAATTTTACTAACATCAAGGCAAGTGCAATTGGAGTCCCAGTGGGTTTCAGGACAAGTTCCCAGCATCCTACAGCAAAACAGGTGCCCAGACGCGCCCCTGGGTGCCCTAAAGCAACTGGAATCGAGAGCATGACGTCCAGGCGCCCTAGAGACATCAAGCCTGGCGCCCAAGCACCCCAGAGATAGCAAGCTTGACATCTAGGCTTGCCCAGGCACCCCAAAGACAGCAAGGCAAACATCTAGGAGTGCCCAATGACAGCAAGTCCCTAAATGCCCTAAACAACCTAGGCACCTACAGAAATTCCAACTCGGGAAGTGACGTGTCATAAGGCTGTTTAGGGCATTTAGGGGCTTGCTTGGTCTCCCATCTAAAAGCTAACATGTTATGTTAGTGTTGTGTGTATGCTAATTTGTGTGAGCTCCTTGGTGGCTTAGAATCCTAAGCCATAGAGTGAGAACAAGAAGGAGAGATCTGGGAAAAGGAGAAGAGGATCTCAAGGTAGCAATTCCCTCTTTCTTCAGTGCTTGATGAGTTCTCTATAATTTTGTATTCATCGTCTTTGGTAGTGAATTTCTTTGTGGTGATGCAGTTCTGTGATTTTTCTCATTCTTGAGTTATTCACGTATATCTTTGTGTTCGTATGATTTGTGTGCATGTGATTTTTTGTGTTGTGAATATTTTGTTTGTGTTGATATTTTTTCATATTTGCTTTAGTAACTCTCAGCGGTCAAACCCCGATGTAGGGATCTCTCCGATTTTCCCTAACATGCATAAGTTATAATATCACTACATGTGAGATATTGTAAAAAAGTGAGATATTAAGGTGACTTATACCCCTACAAGTGGCATGATTGCTGATTTATTTATTAGATCAATTGCATTAGAAATTTACATTATTATATTGGTTTGATGGAACTCAAGAATACATTAGAACTATTCATCAACAATGAATATGTGACATATATGGATAGTGAGGGATATAAATTGATGGACGCTACTGGCATAAGGTGAGAGTTTAGGCTTTTTGTTTTGGACCTATTGGTCAGGTAGGAGATGTTGAGAAGTTTGATCGAATAGGTAAAGCCCTATTAAAAATATTGAGATACCTCGTGTCATTATAAAATGAATAGGTGAATGGGCTTATGGCATCCCACAACCCTAATTTTTGCTAATTGACCCTAATAAAAATTCATTGGGATATTCAAAATAAAAAACCAATGCTTTGGAATAATAATAAAATATTTGAATTAGGACCCAAACGAAAGCTATTGACAGATTTAATGGGTCTTTGCTAAGTGTTGGTTCTAATTTTTCTGTGAAAAATGTTACCATGCTCAAACGTTACTCAGTTTCTTCCAAAAAAGGGATAAGATATTAAAAAATGGAGAGAGAAGAATATAAAGCTCACATTGAATAAAAAAAAAAAATGTTATGCTTGCACATAAATATATACTAAGAAGTATACAGAATCAATAAAAAAATTTTCTTTTAATTTTTGTATATAGGTCCCACAAAAAGTATATACAAATAATAATCTACTTACACATTGAATTGATACATCATCTATATATTTTTAGTGTATACTAATGTGTAAGTGTACCAATAATCTTGAACAAATTATATATTATCATTTGGTCAAATTAGCAATTTTTTAGGTAAGAATTAGGAGTACTGTAGCAGACCTTTTCTTTTGTTGAAATACTTAGGAATTTGGAAACTTCATTGAAAGAGCTGTAGTGTTTATGCATTACATTATCTCACCAAATCACAGAATCGCCTAATTCATCCCTCAATAATTTTTTTTGGTGGAAAAATTGAGCCTTAATAAGTCAAGTATGTGTAATCGGTAAGATTTAATTTCTTGATACGTCAAATTTAAATACTAGTGCTACAACCACTAATCCACAACACCATCCGCTCCTTCTGCTACTTTCTGGCACTCTTCTCTACTTTTGGAGTAACTTAAAGTTCTCATTTGGTTGCTTCCATGTTTAAAACCTTGGCTGTGATGAATCCATAATGGTTAGCTGACTATAGAAATTCATATATATTCATTTACTGTTGAAATGAAAAGCTTCTGGGCATATATATATATATATATATATATATGTATTATAATGCAAAAAACTCGTAATATTTGTAGATTTGCCCTTTTTCTGTCTCCAATGGAGCAGGTCTTAGCAGGCTTTTCTTCTTTCATTTTGCTATTTGAAACAAATAAACTTGTGGGCTTTTTAAAAGCAAAAATAAAAAAAAATGATATTATAATAAATTATTTAAATTTTTTGTAAAATACTCACTGTAAATTCAATACTACTATCATCTCAATGACATGCTATTTGTGCTAATAGAATGCTAAGGTGAGTGTATGAGAAATCAAAATCAAAATTTGATAAAAAATTAGATATTTATTAAAATATATACAAAAATATAATTATAGCTCATAAATAAAAGTATATTATACTAATTTTATTTGTATATTTATAAAATATTATATCATTAATGTAATTTTTATCTATAGATTTAGCTATCATCCATTCTTCTGCACTAATCTCTTTTATAATACAGGAGTTATTACCGGTGCACGCATGATGGCTGCCCCGTGCGCAAGCACGTGGAGAGGGCTTCCGAGGACGCGACATCCATAGTGATAACGTACGAAGGCGGGCACAATCACGACCGTCCATCTCTCAAAATCCACACTGATGGCGCTTCTGCAGCCCAAGCCTCCATTCCGCTCCATTCCTTAGCACCAGATAAAAACTCTCCTTTTTCTTCCTCATCCTCTTCTTCTTCTTCTTCTGAAGGTACGAACAACTCATAATCAATCAGATTTTATTCAAGATCTTTAGCTCAAACCTCCTGCTGTTCCGCCGAATGAATCCGCATTTGTACAGTAGCTTCTGACCTCATTTATTGCTTCCTCTGCGTCGAGCATTCCAGAACGTTTCAGTTCTATAGAATCTTATCAGAACCTGATCAATACATTGATTTCGTTGACGATGATGAATTTCTGTTTGTTCTGGTTCAGGTGCGCGACGCCCTAAATTTGAGAAGGCGACAATAGCAAGCCCCTACATTTATATGGTGTAATCTTTAGAATAAGGCGTCTGTTTTAAACTATGTTTTATTTTTAAATATGTAAAATTTGTGCACTCTTTTTTATGTTCTATGTGGATTTGAACCATTCATTCCATTAAAATTGATTACTCTTGTCAGCTATTATTTTGATTTTGGGTCTGAGCTCAAATTGTGTAGAATTGTAGCAATTAATGTTGTCTGTAATGCATCTTTTGATATAATATCCTTTCCTATGCTAGCTTCATCTCATCTACGATATAAAGTAATCTAATTTCAGTATGATCATAGTATTTTTGAAAAAATAAATCTGCCAAATATTTTCCGTCCGTCATTGGCATCAGCCATTGGCACCTGCGAAGCTTGAATAATAAAAGAAATATATTTAATTTGATTTGTCGTATCAACTCGTGCTAATATGAAAGACTTTCTTGAACAACTTAGCATTGGGTTCTTTCCAAATCACATCTATGATAGTACCAAAAGAGAGCAAAATATCTTTAAGAACATATTTACTCAAGTTACTCGTGTCCTCAATAATTTGAGATAGAGAAGGAGGAAAAAGATAAGTGCAAAGACTCGAAAAGTTGGCTTTCGAAACATCAAAACAGTACGCACAATTAAAGAACATGTGATTCCTTTTTTAAGATTGCAAAACAAAGTTTTCATTCATAATAATTTTTTGATCCATCATCATAAAATAATTAGGGAAAATTTATTTAAGGAAAAATCCTAAAAATTCATAGTTTAATGGCAAAGTCAAATTTTTGATTTGGGTCAATTTATTTTATCTAATTTTCTGAGTCATAAAATTGACAAAATAATCAGTTCAACATAATGAGGTCCGATTGATTACAAAACTTCAAAGTTAGGTTTTAATAATTGAATGAAAATAATGAAATAAAAATTAAGAAGTGATTACACTCAAATTAATTAAGGTAACAACTCATGATTGTTAGAATACTACTTTTTTATTTATTATTATTATTATCATTACTATTATTATTTATAGTAATAATATAATAATAATAATTCTTAATTATTATTTTTATTATCATTAAGATAATTATAAAAAATAAAAAATTTTATATCACCAAATTATCATTATTTTTAAGGATAATGATAAATCATAATAATATTATGTATATAAATTATTATATTTATTATTATATATATAATAATAATAGCAATATTATTATATTATTCTCTCTACTATTATCTTCTAATAATAATAATAATAATAATAAGTATATATCTTACTCAATATTATTATTATTATCATATTATAGTAATTGTAATACTAATAATATTATTATATTGTTATTATAATATTCCCTCTTTATTATCATCTTCAAATAATAATAATAAGTATATTATCATACTTATTATTATTATTACTATGGTATGAATAATAATAATAATAGTAATAATAATAATATTATTATTATCAGAATATTCTTTATCTAAATTAACACATTTACATAATATTATCATAGGAAATAACGACATTCTTTAATTCCCATTATCATATTCTCATTCTAAGATAAATAATAATATTCTTTACGCGTAAATTATCATATAAATGATAATGATAATAAAATTATATTATTTATTATCATTATTATTCCTACTTCTCTTTCTAAGTAATTATATATATATATATATATATAATATTATATTTTTTACTATTATATTCTCTCTCTAAAAATAATAGAATTTTTGACTTACAATAATATTATTATCTTATAAATAATAATAATAATAATAATAATAATAATATTATTATTATTATTATCCCTACTATTTCTACCATCACTATTTGCTATTTAAGTTATCATATTTCACAAACAATAGCAGTCATTAAAGGTGAGGAATTAATGGGAGACTAATCATCTTTTCGTTCAATAAATCAGATCTTCTTCATCGAACTAGAAATGTTGTTACATTGGCATACGTAGTGTCTAAATTTTATGAGGATTTTTACTATGAGATTATATTAGTGTAAATTATCATTTTTTATATGAAATTTAAGAATTTAAGTGTTTGACATGAAAAAAGTGTGAGATAAAATAAAAATGTTTGGATAAACGTTTTACTCAACTATAAATAGACCACGATAAAATCTTTACGATCAAATCGGTCGACTTCCGATTTTACGGGGACGAACTGTTCACGATGTCGAAGAGAAACGCGGAGACAAAACTCATTATGTAGGAGACGAAGCGCATTCGGCAAGAGATGAAGCTCATTCGGCAGGAGATGAAGCTCATTCGATGCCAGTGGGCGAACATCCATCTTTCGTTCAGATTGTCTCACCTAGTCAACTATGAGAGGCAAAGCTCGTTCAACGCTGAGAGACGCTCGTTCGTTTGGATCATTAGTTCTTAGGGATTCATTCGGATCGGTTCAAATTGATTCGTTCATTGTTAGGGATTTGTTGGGATTGATTTATTTGATCTCACTAATGGAAAAAACTTGATATGTTTGGATCATTTGGCTAGATTATTCTTATTGATTTGTTTATTATTATTATTGATTTTTACTGGGGTTTGAATCATTCAAGCTCACTAATAAAAAGTTTTTCTTAAAGAAAGTTGAAAAAAAATTATGGGGTAATTTTATCCAAATAAATTATTCAAAATACCATACTTTGCAGATTATTATATTCAAAACAGAAAAATCTAGCTAAAATAAATAAATCATATTACATTGTAACTGGATCATACCACCATTTATAATCTTTTAAAGTCGTATCAAATAACAAAATGAATTATTTGTGTATGCGATTCATATTCTTCTATATCTTGTATTACTTCTTATCCGAATATTTAAAAATATTTAAATACAAACAGTAAATGGAAATTTTCTTCTGTCAAACCAGCCCAACATTTATTCTGAAATTCAGTCCCCTCCTGATTCAGCACATGCTGTCCTGTAGCTGAGGCATCGAAGCTCTGCTCCCTCCGGTCAATTAGGGTTCTTGCATTTTGAAACGGGACTTCAGCATCCCCTTCTACTCTTTCCTCTCGAGCTTTCAAAAGAATGAGCTGTTGGCCGTCGTGATGTAGAGGCGGCATTTTGATTACCGATTTACTGATATTTCTTCTGCGATCTGTGGGAAAGGATTGATAAGGATGACCGTGTCGATCACAGTGATGACTCTGAATCTTTCGGACGGAGATCTGCCGGCAGACAGCCCAAACGCATGGGAGAAGAGGAGGGAGATCTGCGTTAGCGTCATAACTAGCTACTCGCCCACCATTCTTTGTACTCAGCAAGGTCTGATTCATTGTTTATGTTTGATTTAGTTGTGCTATTTTTTGGATTTTTGGAGTTTATTGGTTCGGTTGATGCTGTTTGTGTTGATTTTGATTCATTTTGTTTGTTGGGTGCTTTGGTGCAGGGCTTAAGTGGCAGCTGGAATTTCTGCAGCAGTGCTTGCCAGGTGATTCTTATTATTGCCTCTCAAGTAAAAATTCCGTGTGATGCTGATAAATTGAATGCTAGTAGGAAAGTGCTTTCATTTTTTGGGGATACTTATATAACACCCAAATTTAGAGTTTAGAAAAAATGCAGATTTTTATAAAGCTAATTCCTTATAAAGTTAATTCTATCTCAATCTTACCGCATGCATGGAATCTCATCCATTTGAAATTATTGAAGAAACACAAGTGGGGGCGATAATTTTAGTGTAATGATGGGATTGGTATGGCATGTATGAAATCCTCCAATCCCCATGTATATATATATATATATATATATATATATATAGTTATAGTTGATGTATTAAGAACTATGGATAGAAGCCAAAAGAAACAAAGAGTTGAAGATGAATCAGCACGAAAAGAACCTGTTTGGTGACTGAATTTAAACTATGGATAGAAGTCAAAACTTTGGAATCTCAATTTTATAAACTCACATTTAAAAAAGCTATAAATATAAGCATTTATTTGATAATGGACAGTGAGGGAAAAGCGGTCTTCATTTAAAAAGGGTATTAGCTTAGTTCATATTTTTTTGTATCTATGTATAATATCATTAAAAAGTTGTTTTAATGTTGTATATGAATATTTCTAGTAATATATTGCATTATTATATGTGTATTAGAAGCACTCTTGTATGAAGTATAGGTGCATTTTCCTTTCACATTTCTCATTGTCCATCATATTTTGAATTACTTGAATTTAAAGTAGCTGTCAGCAAAAATCTACATTTAGCACTTCTTACTCCTTTTAATTAATGGACATTAAAATCTATATAACATTGTTAGTCCGGTTAGATATTATAATTTCTTGAAATTACATTTAAGTCTAGTTGATATATTCATATTCTCTTAATTTAACATTTAAGAGGCACTTCTCATTTTTAATATTACCTCTAGAATTTGCATTTTTTATTCTTTTTGTTTCATCTAATATTCAAGGTTTAAATCTCTAATACTTTAGTATCCCTTTATCTTTTAATATTGTTGACAAATAATTTGAAGATCATACGACAGATAATATTGTTGACAAATAATTTGAAGATCATACGACAGAAATAGAAATAAATTGGGCCAAGGAGTTCTGGCACAATATTTGCCATATATTTCAATACAAACTTTGGTCAGCAATGTTTGTATTGCATTCATCTGCTAGCTAATCCATTAGTTATAAAAATCATCTCGACTAAGTTGAGTTAGGACTTTCAGACCCAATGTTTTTCTCTTTTGAAATTACTTGGGAGGTATTCCATCTTTGTTCTATAAGTTATTAATTTTCTTTTTTTTAATTTTTTTTTTATTTTATAATTTATCTTAACATTTGTCTGACTAGGTCGAACTGTGCCAATGAATGCATTTTCTTTTGAATATCCTTTTTAAGCATGTTCTTAATCTATGCAAAAAAATATGGGCTCAATGTTATTCTGAACTTACAAATTATTATAGGTTGTCTTATGCAATTGATATACCTTGATAACTGTATTAGAATGTAAGCATATAATGAATGCTCCCTTATTTTGTCTGCTATCAATTTCTTTGTGCTAATTGTAAAGTCTAAATCCTATTCCATTGTTGTCATCAAATGCAACTCTAAACCACTCCCCTGACTGTTAACCAAACTCATTTGCTTGAAATATTGATGACTAAATCTTAAGCCCTTCAAAACTGCTAATTGAAGTTGAGTCGCTTATTATTATACAGTTATGATTTTTGTCAATTTCCTCCAAGTTTTCTAGACTAGAATGCCTATCTACTAATTATACTTTTGATGGTTCTAGGTGAACTTGTTCTCTCAATCACTCTTTCATGGACATCACTCTATGTACACCGATGACAAATTCAACCTTTTGTGGAAGGGTTTTTAACATCCATAAGAATTGATGCTGGGCATAAAATGATTACTAATGTTTTTACATGTCTATCACATCACATCAGATGACACCTTTTAGCAGTTTGTTATGAGCAGTTGGTTCGTTGAAGTTTTATGGCATGGAGGAGATGATCACTATGAGTGAAAATTGAAGCATTTTTTTTCTATTTTCTCTAGTGTTATTTCTCTCTTGATCAGACTCTTTCCCCCCTTTATCCCTTACTTTTCTTTGGATCTTTTTTATCTTAATTTCAAGGCACAGTCAAATACTTTTATACCACCATTTGATAATGTATTTATAATTTATTTTCTTTCTTGAATTTGGCTGAACCGTTCTACTAAAGTAATAAATTTATTCAACCTTCATTTAAATGTTAATGCCTTACTAAACATTTTATGCATTGTGCATGATTTTCTTACGTCTACATGAAGTTAAGGATTCTTAGTTTTGCAATTTAACTGACATCCCCATTTTATGCATTGTCAGGTCTAGTGCGATTAAATTGTTTTAAACAAACTCTTGCATTATTTGTGTCCTTTTTTTTTCTATATTCTTTTCTTTCCAAAAAATTTACTCTCTATCTACATCCCTACTACTTCCTATATTATTTCATTAAGTTTGTTTTTTCCATTAAAAAAATACAAATGTCAACTTTATAAATTTCATGATAAGAATCTCATCAACTTTGTTCATTAATAAATCTATTTTATGCAAAAGCAGGGTGCTGGTGCCATTCTTACAAAATATTTATAAAGTTTATAATGCAACAGAGAAAAATCTCTTTTCCATTAAAGGGTTATTTGGTATGAGAAAATTTGAGAAATTTGAGTATAAAATAATTTGGTTACATGGAAATATGATTGTAGTATAATCAAATTATTTTACCATTACTTGGTAGTTTTACAGGAAATTTAATATTTTTTTGTTTGAAATGAAATAATCTATGAATATTATATTTTGAGTAAATTGAAGGGATAAATTTTCTTAACATAGGCTCATGTAGAAATCTCTATTGTTTGTCTCAAGCTAAAAATACTTTTTCATTTATGTTTAGAGTTGGCCCACTTCTAGATTCATTAATATCTTAAAAAGAGAAGAGAATGCTTTGCAAGTAGTTTTTTCAGGAAAACTTGTGTAGACAAGCACTTCAGATTTAGATTAATTATTGAGTTTGTTACATTTGCACCATTCTCTACTCTTTAGATAGAATTTAATCAAAGGAAAACCATATTTAATCACGTAGACTATTATTTAAAATTTATAAAAATCTATTTTGTTCCCTACAGCCATACATGACGTGTCACTAAAGTAATAGGCTTAAAGTAGGATTGCATGCTAAGTGCAATTATTACAATGGTCACATCATCACAACTCTATATTGCTTGGCAATTAGTGATCATATAATTATATCTATTATAATTTATGACAGATCGCTAAGGTTTTATTTGGAATGATTATAGCCGTCTGAACAGTCAGTTTTTAAGCTGCTGTTATTAAAAAACTAGCTTTTTTACGCTAATGCTGAAGTAGTTACTGTCGTTTGGGAATCCACCTGTCACATTGTGGTCTAGAAACAAAAGCATTATAAAGCCCTTAAGAGTAAAAAAAAAACGCTCAAAATATATTTATGCCAGTATTTCATGTGAGTAGCATTTTGGATGTTCGCAAGTCAGCAGCTTGGTTTGCTCAAAACAGCATAAAACTTTATAAAAGTTAATTGTTACTTTGAACAGTGGTCCAACATTCTTAAAAAGTTAGCAAAACATTTTAGATAATCGTGAATGAAAACAACCTCACTGAGAGACGGCAGTGGTAGGTTGACGACTTCACTGAGAGCCGGGCCAACCAGATCTACAGAGTTGAGAGGGGCGGTCGGCCGTGGCAGTTTGCGGTCATGTGGGAGATGACCCTAGGCCTCAGGGAGGCTTGTTTTCTGTGGAGGTTGCTTAGTGATGCTATCCCAACAAGTTGTTGGCTGTTCAGTAGAGGGCTCACTCAGTCTATAGCTTGTGTCCAAGGTTGCAATATAGAGGAGGACAGAGAATAATTTGTGATAAATTGCAGTTATACAAGGGTCATTCTAGAAATTTTTGTGCGTTAGGGTTTGTTCCCAGCTACTATGGCCACTTGGGACTAGTTCACTGCCTTGTTCTCGATTGCTACTGCCTCTCATCGTCATCACTTCAGTTGTCAGATTGTGGGCTACTCCCTTTACCAAGCTTGGAGGAGCAGGACTGAGCGTTCCCATGACCGTTCGCACCCGATGTAACGACCCAATGTCATTACTTGGCAAATTAGGTCAAAGCCTGCCTCAGGCATCAGGACCCCAGGGAACTTTGAATTAGGGCAAACAAAAATACCTTTAGATAGAAATAATTTTTAGATCAAAGTGCCATAGTTTGGGAGAACCTAGATAATTGAAACTCCCACTTTAATTTTTTTTTGAATTATTTAAATCTAATAAATTGAGAAAATTAAATACGTGTTTGAATTCATTGTTTTTCATATCATTATGTTAAGTATATTATTTAAGGGTTGCTCGAGAAATTTCATCGATTTTGGAGTGCCGGATCAATCTTGATTAATTTTCGAAGTTTAAAACTTCAGAAATTAATTAAAAATAAAATATTTGTCTGAATTGAAAATGTTTTGGCACGACGGTGTTTGTTACATCATAACACACATCGGTGTCAAGTTTTGTTATTTTTAGACGTCAAACGACAAAAAAATGCGAAAAATTTTATTTTAAGTAAATATTTAATTTTCTATTCATTTTTCCTTCTTCCCTCCCCTGTTTTTTGTGACCTGCGATCGGATCGCAGGATCTGTCCTGTAGGCGCTGAAGCTTCCGCGCCTTGGAAGGGCCCTGCGCCGTTTTGGCGCAGGATTGGTCGGTCAAGTGCCGGCCAGCCCTCCCTCTCTCCCCCTCCTCACTATAAATCCCCCACCCAGCCCCTCTCCTTCCTTCCCCAACAACAACCTTCTTCTCCCCGAGCCCTCCCTCTATCCCTCTCATAGCAGCCCCTCTCCTTCAGCCCCTTCCAGCCCAGCCAACCCCCTTCCAGTCGGTCAACAACGGCAGCCTCTGGCCGCCACCCCTCTGCTCTGGCCACCCACGTCCGACCTCCTTTCATTTTTCGGCAACACTAACTTAGGCAAGTGGAGAAGGAAAAGAGGAAGAACATGAGAAGAATTTCTTAAAATATTTTATTATATTATCATTGCATTATTATTGCTATCATTAATTAATAATGAACAATAGTACAAATGCTATAAAATGACTATTACTTTCATTTGTCAATTTTAATTCAGGCATTTTTCATTCTAACATTTTATTATTACTTTCTGCAAATTTTTACAATCATTTTTATTTTTTTCCTTTCTTTCATTTATTATTTTTATTATCATTACTACATAATGATAATAATAACATTATACTAAATATAATTACCATCTTCATGGACCTAAAATTTTGTTATCTATCAAGATAAAATAATGAAAGAAAGACAGAATAGAAAAGAAGAAAGTAAAAATCTCTAAAAAAAAATATCATAACTTTTATTTTAATGTTAGCTAAAAGGCTAATTTAAAATATCAAAAATCTAAATGCAGATTCGATCGAACTGTTGAATTTTTGAACTTAAATGAATAAGGTACCATGTCTTTTATTACTCTTATTTAAATATGCTTTTTTCACTCGACATCGCACAAATTAATAAAAGTGCTTTTAAAAGTCATAAAATGATATATGAAAAAGTTTGGATAACTGAGTAGCAAGGGTTCCATGTTGATATATTTTTAGTCTGTTCAGACAACTGCTATGACAGGGCTGCCCGACATCAGGAGTCATTAGGAGCCTATACTGATAAGCCTTGAGGGGGCAGATATAGAGGGAAGCTGGGATATAAAAGATGAACCCCCTTTTTCTCAATTTTGTACTCGCCTAACAAAATCATGTTTTGCGCCAGATAACAAATACTAAAATTCTATATTTATTTTTGTGACCGCAATTATTTTTATGCTAAAGTTTCAAGTGCAATTGAAACAGGTTTGCATGGATAAATTCGTTCCACTTTTAGTTCCTGTCAAATTATTGCTTATTTTGCTTATTATTTAACAATTGTAAAGATGACATCTATCAGTACTTAGTTCATAACTAACTGGTATTCAAATGTTCGCACTTTTGAAATATGCCCAGATCAGGAGTTCGTCCTAGAAGAAGGGTGCTAAAATCCAAACAGTGCTGATTCTGCTTCCTGCTGTTTTATCGCTCTTCGGACTATTAAAAATTTTGTAACTTTTGTTTTATTTTGATCTTTGTAATCAAGACTTATGAATTAATGAATAAATAAATGAGTTATATTTGATGTCTATATATTTGTCTCTTAAATCACTCAATATGATCATGCGGCTAGAGGACTTGTTATTCCCCAATAAACCGGTGCTGGATTAGCTCCCGCTGACCCGACACCGGGTCCTCACACTCAACTCTGTTACTTTGTGCGGGTTCGATTCTTTCTGCATTAGTCAGTGCCGGATTGCATGGCCCACTAGGACCCCTCTACCTCCTTCAGATGGTGCCCCCCCTCGACTAGTTGACTGAAGGACAACATTGGCGCTTTCTACAGTTATGGAGAGCCTGTTGATTTTGATGGTGCTATGATCCGTGACTTAGGAGGACACTTGTTCGCTGCTGTTGAATCTCGTCTTCAGGCCTCGTCTCCTTCAGGCGGAGGTACAAGCGATTACCATTCTCCGCCGAGCCCTCATGACTAGAGATACTGATACTGATTGACTTATCATTGAGAGCGACTGCTTTGGAGCGCTCAGGAGGCTCCGAGGTCACTGGGAGAGAACTCTCCTTTCACGAGGCGAAGAGCGTCATGCCGATTACCTTGCTTTCTTATTGGATATTCCTCGTGTTATTTTTGTCCACCAATCGCGCGATGAGAATCGGGTAGCTGATTTCTATGCAATGTATGCCTGACAGGGCGACTATTGCTTTGCAGGGGATATGTGCTCCCCGGGAGCGTTTGGACCTTCTTGCCGTTGAGATCATAGAGTTTGATCCCGATTAATTTTGTACTCTTGCATTTATATATATATTCTTAGGCTGCGGCTGTATTTCATGAATGAAAACAACCTCTAAAAAGCTTGCTGCAATTTTTTTAAACAAAATAACAATTAAAAGGTATTCTATACATGCTTAAGTGTAGATTATTTTTTCCAAAATTTTAATGTCATTTGTCTTCTAGTTTTTTACATTGAGACTAATCTGCTACTTAAGTATCTAATTGTATGATGTTAATTTGGGTTGATATGTTGGGTTTTTGGTCTACTCGAATTTGCTTTGGCACACAAACTTGCCCATTTATTATGCTCGTTGAATTTCTTGAGGCGAATGATACAAACACAAACCTCATAACCGGAATCTGATTAGCGCAACCATTTATTATGCAAAGCATCTTTTTTTAGTATTGGTATTTGATGTGAAAAGAGGCGATTTTGTGAATGAATTGGGTTACTTATGACATAAATTGTAGGTATATCTATTTGGTTACAAGAGACTAAAGTATATTGCTTATAATATAAGAATAATTTTTTTTTCTAAATACAAATCTTTCTAAATGATAGCAATTCATATGCTTTACATTAAAGATTTATACAATAATTTATGAATCTCAATCTAGTGGTTAATATTCTCCAGCACTCTCCTTCAAACTCATGTTGTTAGATAATTTTAACTTGTTAATATTGAGTTTGTTGAGAGATAAAAGTTTTGCTACTGTGGGAGAGAGCATCTGATTCATTGAATAGATTTTTAGCGTGGCATGGGCGGGCGAAAATAGTTGCAATTGAGAGAAATAGTTATTAGATGAAGTTGATTTGATTTTATTGGAAGTTTAGATGAGTGCCCTCATAAAGAAGCCGACTAACCCATGCCTAATTGATCAACTGTATTGACTTGAGAGGAGGTGATGACGAGTAGAAAAGAGTCTTTACTGAGATTCGCATGTACCTCGGGAGAGACAAGCATTTAGAAGGTAAATTCAAAAGACCAAGTTATTATTTGAAAATGTTGAGCTGTTCGGTGTATCACTTGGAGTTTTGATGAGTATATGGGTTCAGATGGACTTCACATCGGCAACAATTGTTGAGCGTCAAGGACTGCTTGGGGACGCTAAGTCAATAGTTGAATATTCTGAAGATCTCTCAGCATATCCATCCCCAAAGTATATTCAAGGACCCTCAGCCAAGCCATAGAGCACAATCGGCTGGAGGAAATGCTGATCGAAAGTACTATCAGACGTGCCTGGTAACTGGCCAAGCGTCGTCCTTCCAAGATAGCTGATTGAGAGGAGCTTAGTTGTGAATTAATCATCAAGTCTCTGAGTGACAACCCAAGTGCCAACTATGCAGAGGAGATCATTGGAAGCAGTAGTCCTGCAGAAAGCTATCGGAAGAAGAAGAAGAAATCTACAGAATATCATTCCTATGAGTCGGCACAATGTTTCCTGATTTAATCATCCAGTTATTAAGTGACACTACACATGGGATAATAAGCAGATATGGAAGGAGTTGTCCGAGTGTTTTTCTTTCAGGTTGTGCGCGAGAACATTTTTATTTATATCCCTTGACAAAAGTCCACATGGTGAATATTTTCTAGATAATTGATATAAATAGCCTAGCACTTTATTTTGTTTTTTAAGGTCTCAATTTTTTATTATCCTTGGATATTAGAATATTCCTTTTTTTGTTTGTAGGTGAGTCTCCTTGGATCATCTTCTTTGTCCTTTTTTATTTTAGTATATAATGAAGAATCTTCCATTGATCTTGCTTTTTCTGTGCTCGTTCTTGTGTGGAGTTGCATTGCATCGTCTTCTTCCTCTTCTTTCACCGTCTTTACAGCTAGATCCACTAAAAGTTAAGCGTCCTAGTGATTTTTGGATATTCCTCAGTATATTATTCTTGCAGTTAAGAGCCTCTTGAAATCTTGATAGGCCAGCAACAAAAAGAATTGGATTATAGTTTGCAAGATTGAGGTTTATGTGGAACTGTGTGGAGTTCCATCAAAGCAAAATTTTTTCTTTTACGGACTCAACACTTCCATTTTTTCATGGCATGAGAAGATGCTCATTGACTAGTTGGTTGTGTAGAATTAGTGGGTCAATAGGTGGAGATGGTGATCATTGAAGGAGTCTACATGCTCTGATAGAGTTGAAAGGCCCATGTTGGCAGTAAGAGAGAGGATATGTAGCCAAGTAATCGAAGGAATAGGATATCATTGCAATGTTGTGATGACTGATATTTTGCTTCTATTAATTTAGAGGATGATAGGAGACGTGTGTGCTGGGATGGACACAAACACTATGACTAGCGATGTTTGATTTCTTTGAGGAGGAAGAAGACATGGCTTTGTCTAATAAAGAGAGGTAGATGTGCCTTAGAAGGAAGGAAAAGAGCAAGGATCAATACCTAGAGTATTAATATCATGCTATAGAGACAAGAGGCTATATTTTAATTAGATCAGGATTATAATGTGTGAACATTAAAAAAAAAAAGATGTGATGGACATATATTAGACATTCCGAATATGTGCCATTTAATTTATTTTTGAAATTTTTTTGGATACACGTGATCAACCTATGACACACGGGCTTGATCTATAGAATGCATGTCCTAAAAACAAAAAAAAGTTATTTGCATAGCATCTAAAGAATGTTTATATATATTACTAAATATTGATAATTATAATACTAGCACCAAAATATAAAGTTACTTTCTCTTAAAATAATTGCAAGAGATTAATTGGGGTGATAATTTTGATGTAATTATAAGGATTATTATAGGTATTTTATAAAATTTAAAAAATTGTTGTTAAATATGAAAATAAGAAAATTTTGAATTAAACATAAGAAATCATCTAAAATATAAAATAAAATGCAATCAGTGAAGATATATATAATTACACTAACATAATGAAGTTGATAATAATTTAATTAATGTGATATTACTTTGAAGTTATTTTTGTTTAATTATTATGTTTGTGGTTTATAAATTAATTTTTACTTATTTAATTTTTAATAATAGCCCATATGTGTGCATCTTAGGTTCTTAGGTAAACACAAGTCTCGATCCAATGATCCATACTCTCAAAAAGTCATGACCAAACCCAACTTGACATAACTCTCACAACATTCATTAAGGAATAAAATTGGGCCACTTCTAGATTTTATGGGTCTGCTTGAACCCAACCAGAAACTAAGCATCTGAACTTCAAACTTTTGCCCAAGCCATTTATATTTTGGATCAGGCTTGAATCAGATTTGGCATTTCTATCTAATTTTAAATTATGGAAATGCTTTTTTGTGTAGAAAGGCTTCCTGGGTGCAACTAACTGGATTTGTGAACTAGACACAAAAAGCAATGACTTGAACAATTTCTTTGGTTGACAGATATGAACATTTGTGATTGAAATTAACAGCTTATACCATCATTTTTGGAGATGTATTTCTTTTAATTGTAACTTATCAGTTAATTACATTGAGTATTTGACATGTTCATAAGTTTCTGCCCAATAGTAAAGATAAATGCAAAACCTTTAATTTCACGTCTATTTCCAGGTTACGGTCAAATTGGTATATCTCGAAAAGGATTAGAGGACATTTTGGATGAGCATTGCACGATCTTCTATGACAAGGAGAAGGTAAAAACATTTAACTCCCATAAAAACTTCTTTTCAAAAAGAATTTTTTTTGTAAAACAGTTTGTTGCATCTGTGGCAGAAATAGATATTCCAGCCATGAAAATACTATGGGGTTTTACTTATCCCAAACTTTAGTATTATCAGAAACACCATTCATCTCCTTTTTCATAAAGTGCGTGGCACCTCATTTATACATAGTTAATATTATTTATGATAGGAGAAACGATGATTGTAAATATTGAAGTTTAGGTGGTGGATATGTATATTATAATGAAACGGGTACTATGTAAAGACCCCAAATACTAAATTTATCTTTGCTTTGATGAAGGTTGAACTTCTTGAAGGTGGTACATTTTGGCTATCAGAATCACCATCTATTCCAGGAAGCCTGTCATGGGGATCAACAGCGCCATGTATAGCTACGTGGGCGATATCCTTTAGACATCAGATATTTCTTTTTCTTTCAAAAAGTGTATCTTTACTTTGTTTCTTTGACCTGATATATACACATTTCAACTTAAGAGAGTGGAACCTCCTGGATTTAGCTTCCAAATTGTAAATACTTGTCTTGATGAATTCAGCCCTCGTTCTCGTAGACGCGGTGCTTTGCTCACATGGCAGCACATTGCATCCTTGCCGCCTAACTTGCCGGTTGTATATTGTGGAGGATTCAACACACAGAAAGAATCAACCACCGGTCGTTTTCTTCTTGGGAGATCCAGGTAAGAATAAAAATGTACATCTTGGTATGTTATTTATTTTATTTTGAAGGGTAATTAATTTTTAGTAGGATCTCATTTTATTTGGTGTTATCAGAATGTTAGTGTTTTCAAGTTGATAATATCTGTTTTGCTTAGTTCTATTGTTTATAAAGATGCCAATTTTAACGTTATTTTTATTTAGTTTAACGCTATTATTATTGTGGTTTTAGCTTTGTTGCACCAAACATGAACATGATATTGGCACAACACATTTGTTATGTTTAAAAGAATAGGGCACAATCAGGCATTGAACCTAACTTTAATAAATTTATATTGCTTCATCACGAGAGGTTGTTACTTGAAAAAATGGTGTGGGAAGGCAAGATGACTTTACTTTGTGCATTTACGGCACAATACTTGGCCACTAGAGGTCAAAATTGGGATCAATTTGAGAATAGTTCTTTGGTGCAAATCGAGGGCTTGAATTAAGTCGGTGGGTTGGTACGCCAATAAGAGGATGCCATACATACACAAGTTTAAGCTGCAAAAAAATGCTGCATGCTTTCACCCCCGCTTGGAAAAGGTCACCCATTTCCACAAAAACAATAATGCCAAGTTCAACGCCAAGGATTTGTTGGGATTAGCTTTATAGCTACTGTCTGTTTGAGAGCTGCTGTTTTAGTGTTATTAAATTGCTAAAGCAGAACTTGGAGGATGCTATATGACAAATCCGTTTTTATGAAAGCAACTTATATGATTTCAGTTATGTGAAATTACCATGTCATCTCTTACTCTTTTTGACCACAACATCCACTATTCAAGCTGAACATTTGAAGTTGATGTTTGACCTTGTTGCCCAATCTTGCCCCTTGCTGTTGCTGGTGACCATTGTGATAGTAAATTTTTTAGAGAAAACACATGAAAATTGCCCAACACATTTCAAAAATCCCATTATTTGACCAGAAACGTTAACTCCTTGGATCTTGGGCCCTCTCATATATATATATCACTTAATTTTTCATCTATAAGCAATGTGAGACTAATACAGACGAGCAATTTCTTAACAATCTCTCCCTCACGTGTGTATCCACTATCGGGCTCAAGTATCACACTATTAATATAGAAGCCAACTCAAGCATGTTAAGTTGCTGAAACCATGTGAGTTCATCAAATGCTCCTTCATATGCACTCTTAGGTTCACAAAAGATGGGTAACACAAGCTCTCAATGGGGGGCAGTGGGAGCAACAACCGAGTGCAATCTCTTGATCAAATGAATCATTGGCTATGATACCAGTTGCAGGGGAGAAAATATGTGTGAAAATAGCCCAACACACTTTAGAAATTCAATATTTGACTCAAAATATTAACTCTTTAGGTCTTGGGCCCTTCAATGTATATAAATTACTCACTTTTTCATCCACAAACAATATGAGATTAATACACGCGCAATTTCTTAACAAGTTTTTGGCTAGCAAGCCCCTAGTCCCCTCCCCATTTACCTCTTGCAGTGGACCCCCTCCCCATCTCACTGGCGACTCCCCTTTGCTTCTCTCTCTCTCTCTGTGCTTCACATACTGTCTGTAACGACCAAATATCGTTATTTTTCGAATTAGGTCAAAACCCGCCTCAGACAACAGGACCTCGGGAAATTACAAATTAGGGCAAACAAAATTTTCATTAGATAGAAATATTTTTTTTAGATCAAAGTGCTATAGTTTGGGAGAATTCGGATAACATAAACTCCAGCTTTATTTTTCTGAATTATTTTAATTCAATAAATCAAGAACATTGAAATACATGTTTGAATTCATCATTTTTAGTGTCGTTGTATTAAGTATATTATTTAATGGCTGCTCGAAAAATTTCATCAAATTTTGAGCTCCAGTTTGATCGTGGTTAATTTTTGAAGTTTTTAACCTCAAAAATTAATATAAAATAAAATATTGCTCCGAATCGAAAATTTTTGGTGCGAAGGTGTTCGTTATGTCATAACACACTTCAGTGTCAAGTTTCATTATATTTGGATGCCAAACGACGGAAAAATACGATTAATTTAATTTTAAGTAGTTTTTTAAGAATTTCCTTGAGAAATTCAGCTTACACATGCAGGTTGAACCCTAAAATATGCTGCTACCTAGGCTGTTACTGTTTTGGTTTACTGCATGTCTAAAAACTCTAAAATTAAATAAAATAATAGAATGTAAATAGAGTCACAGCACCAGCTTACATTTATAGTTAGAACCATAAAACATGCAAATAACTTATTGCAAGATTGAAAACTTTGAAAAAATATAAAATTGCTAGACTATAAATCTATAACTGTAATTGTAAAATCGCAATTCCAACTTATAGCTTAACTATTAAAAATATAATTATAGGCTCATAAAATATTGCATGTGACTATGTGAGCATGTCAAAAAACTTTAAAATTAAATAAAAATATAGAATACAAACAGATTCATAGTATCAGCTTACACATGCAGGTTGAATCTTAAAACATGCTGCTACCTGGGCTGTTACTATTTTGGTTTACTGCATGTCTAAAAACCCTAAAAATTAAATATTGCATGTGACTATGTGAGCATGTCTAATAACTCTAAAATTAAATAGAAGTACATAATACAAGCAGATCCACATTATCAGCTTACACATGTAGGTTGAACCCTAAAATATGCTGCTATTTGGGCTGTTGTTGCTTTGATTTATTGCATGTCTAAATACCCTAAAATTAAATAAAATTATAGAATGTAAATAGAGTCACAGCACCAGCTTGCACTTACAGCTTGAACCATAAAACATGCAAATAACAGAATGACAACATCAACTTGCACTTGCAGATTGAATCATAAAATATGCAAAATATTAAATAATGGCAAAATATTAAACCCTAATGCCTAAACCTAAAAAAATTGAAAATCCTAAATCTAAAAATATCAGCTTGCTCTTGCAACTTGAATCCTAAAACTTACTGCAAGATTGAAAACCTAAAAAAATTTAAATGACTTACAAAACTTCCACATATATTTGATTTCCGAAAGATGACGTGAAGAAGCAAAGAACATACAGCTAGCAAGATCAGACTTAGAACTCAGGACAGGATCCGACAGCCAGTAAAGGCGAGAAGCGAGCAGAAGGTGAGAAGCCAGACGAAGAGGGTGAAACTCGAGAGTCGAGAGATCCAAAAACAAAATGGCCTGATAAGAATAACCCCTTGCGAAGATAAGGACAGCCGCAGATTATCGTGCGGCTTTTAAGTCCGCTTTGAAATCCGCTGCATCGCAGCGGATTAAAAAAAATACATTTCGCCATTTCTGGGATTCGAACCGCAGCCAGTCGGGTATCGAGCGAGCGTTGCACCCGACTTTGTTGCGGTATATTTCAATTAAAGTATGCGGCTTTATATATTTATGCATTAACCGGCAGTATATTTTGAGTGGACTCGAATCCAATTCGAGTTGAGTCAATCCTAACTCGAACTCGACTCGAATTGGGTTCGAGTCCAAATATTCAACTCGATAATCGACTCAAAAATTTCGAGTCGAGTTCGATTCGACTCAAAATTCGAGCGATTTTCGAACGAGTTTCGAGTTTCGGGCCCTAACAGTAGCTATTGGACACGTATAGAATCATTTTGAAATTTTACAGATGAAAATGTTAGTTTAGAATAACTGAACACTTCTTTGTTTACTTGGAGTTCGAGTCATTTAAAATGTATCTGTATTGGTTTTTTAAACGCATTGAATGGTATCAAGATAGTATTTTTTATTAGTTTTATATATGCTCTCTTATCAGTAAGTTTATTCTTATGTTTCACAATAGAGAACATGGAGTGGTTGGAGATCTGAGAGATGCTTGGCCCAATGCCCGTGTCAGGAGAAATATTTCCCTTATACACACATATCATGGATTCAAAGGTTAGTCCCAACCTTGATTTCACTCGCATTGTCCTTCCACAAAATATATAATAAGCTGTTGATCCCCTGTTTTCCTTATTCTTGGCCTGCAAAAAGAGCTAAAAACCAAAAACAATCGTTTATTTTGGTTTACTTTTTTATTTAATTTAAATAACCGTCTGTATTTGACCTTTAGAACCATGTAGTGAGATTTTAGAAAATAAATTCTGAATGGTTTGTGTAATTTATGGGAATGTGCATTTTCTGTCTTAATTTGCAAAGTAGATTAAACTTAGAAGAAAGTGATATCCTGACCGGCCAATTCTGCATCCTTCACCGTCCATCGTTTGATCTAAAAGTCATGTATTACAATATAGCTTCTCGTCTTGTAGTATGCTTTAATTTGAACTTAAATCTAATTATGGACGGTGGGGGTATAGAGGAAAAGTGCTCTTTTTCTTCTCACAGATGATATAGATGCTTTCATATAATGTGATTGTAAGGTCAAATTTTCATTTTTTGGTATTAAATTGGACTTAAAATGAATAGCTGAGGGATTAAATTGAATATATTGATAATGAATGCACTAAATTGCAATGATTATTATTATATATGTATATATATATAGGGTTTTGAGTCAACCTCATAGCTTGGTTTTGATAATCTCAAAGTGTAATTTTATTTTTGTATTTGAACTAATCATTTTATCTAAGTATTGTATTTTGGGTTTACTCATTATCTATAGATAGTCTTTCAGCAGCTTTTGATTTGAAAATTTAGCTTTAGTTTTTATTTTATTTTATTTTTGTATAAGATGTATTCTTATGCTGTACTAAAGTTTGAGAGAGACCATACTTACAAACAAGTTAAATGAACAAACACCGTGAAGGCATGTCCAAATGCAGTTGCCCACACACAATAAGCACGTGCGCAAATGTTGCAAATGCAACATGGTCTGGAACTAAAATGAACAAGTTAAAATAATTGAGGGACTATTTTAACAAATTTCTTGATCATATTGATAGTGATTAAATTTTTCTTATTTATCCAAATTTTAAATATTGTAACATTGTCGTTCATGCCTTTATTATCACACCAAAATTGCCATCTAATTTTGCGTCTTCTATGCTCTCAAAATAAAGAAAAAAAAACTAAAGTTGTGTACGATCCGGTGGGACTTTTTAGAATTTAAGATTTTTTTTTTTAAAGTTAAGCTTCAATTGGTCAATTATATGGCTGATAGGAATTGAACCTTTGGCCTGTTGACTTCAAATTCAAAGATCCTAATCACTGGGTCACAACACCGTTCACATTATAAAGATTTAGATGCTAGATATGTAAATGCAGATGTTTTGCAGGCGATAAGCAAGGGGTGGTGGAGTTCCTGAAGCTGATATTCAGGGCGCTGTGCCTTTGCTGGGACCGCCAGACTCAGGACCTGCATCTGGACTGGATTCTCTTCAGAGGGCGTTCTCTGATTCCGGCCTCCTGCGAAGTAATCAATGATAACATCGACGGGCTCTACCCTTCGTCTCACTATCCCATATTTGCGGAATTCACACTGCCTCGGACCCTTCGGCCCGTAGAGCCTCCCTCTGGCGGTTAGCCAGACAGACTCCTTCCATTCTTCCTGCTTGCTTGCTGTATTTTTACAGAGAATGGAATAGGATGTTGAATATTGCAGATATGATGAAAGAAAATGTTCAAGTTAACCCAATGGTGCCTCCAAATACTCTCCAAAGTACGAGAGAAATGCAATAGCGCCTCTCTTCTTTGGGAGTATTTGGAGAGAAATTAGGTAACCGTACATTGCTCTTTATGTAATCCATTTGTATAAAAAAGAGTTCATGATTTTATTTTTTATTGGGAATTTTGCATGCTCAGCACCTAAATTTTTATAATGTGCATATCCGGCACTCAAACTTTAATATTTATTATTAAAGCACACTATGGTTTTATGGAGTATTGAAGTTGGGTTGTGGATATGTAAATCTTAAAGATTTTGATGCTGTTATGCAAATTTTTTTTTTTTTCTTTGGAATGTATTTATTGCTGACGATTATAAGTATAATTAGTATTTATGATATGCCATTTGTTTATGTAAAATATGGATTAGAACATATTTATTCTCTTTTGCCTTTTTTGTTTAATTAGTTTTTCAATTATTGCATTGTTAGCATATGCTAAATTTGATAGATTGTTGAAAATTGTGGACTGTTCGATGCAAATATATGTTAGATTTGTTGATAGTGTTAAATATTCACTGATATTCTTAAACCCATCAAAATCGTTGTATTATATTTTTAATTACTAAGAATGAGATTTTAAATATTTAAATTCAGTATATATAATTTGCTGTATCATCTAATATTTCTATACTTTTTATACTACTATAAATATATAGAGAGCCAATGTTTATCACATTTTTTTATATTTAGAAAAATACTAAACATTAGACCCACTGCATAATTTATAATATTTCATTAATATATTTCTTTTATATATGCATAATATTTAAATTATATCAAGCTACAGTGTAACAAATATTTTTAATCTCCTGCGCAAAAAAGTAACGGTACAATGCCATAATTTTTTTCTCCTTTGGGTTACATGCTTTGGGCCCTGTTTTTAGTACATCTCTAATTTATATTTCTTTTCTTTGCTTCCTAATAACTATAGTGATGTGGTCATATTAGACGAAAAGTAGTTTTTTCATTTGCATCATGAACTATCATTTAACATATGAAAATAAACCCTATATGTATGTATGTATATGTATATATATATATATATATATATATATTCCTCACAAAATATAAGCAATATGCATATAATAATAAGGCTCGATTCTACAAATTTACCATTTTGCAACATAATTTGCACAAGAAAATAAAGTAAGTCATCATGTTACAAATTTTAATGTTATCAATATATTATTAGGCGAACATGTATTATATATGCATCATTGAGAATACTTAAAACAGTAGAACACTGGTTTTGTTAAAAGCTCTATCAACTATTACAAAGTGAAGCTAAGATACCAAATTAAAATATATTAAATAAAATTGAAGCTTATTATTTAAGTGTAGATAATAATTTACTTTAAAACATAATTAATTTACTTAATTACCAGCTTCAGAGAGTGATAAAAAAGTCGCAAACGTGATAAGCCGAACAAAAATAGCAACACCTACAAGTGTTTATTGTGAAAATCACCAGCAGCATCTCCCGAAGTATGCGACTGGTGTAACTCAATGTCAACCAAATTTTGCCAGCATTTTAGGTTGGCAGTTTAAAATAATACATTAGTGAATCAAACACATGCTATCTTGAAATTATTAGAAATAACATAACATAGCATCAAGATATTTGCAAATCGAACAGCCCCTAAATCCTACTACAGAAGCAATGATGATGATTAATGCATAATTTCTAGTCCCTCTCGCATATATTTTCAAGAAATTCATTTAAGAAAAAAGGATATATTTTATAGGCTTTACAACTAACCCAACAGCCAGTGGTACAATGCAATCTTATAAAAGAAACAAAGCCTTCAACAAGTAAAAATCCTATACTTCTCAACATTTCCATACATACTTTCAAAAAAGATATAAAATGAGGGTCTAAATACATACAGTTAGACTCTAATCAATCTAAATAAAAGCTGTAGCAATTGGTTCAACCAGAACAGCATAAGGCGAATTCCAATCTGCATCGAAAATCTGTTGCAGCTGAGCAACAATAGATGGGTGATACGTACCAAAACTCACACCTGCTGTTGAATAGAAATAGTCCCAAACAAGGTTGCTGGTTCCAATATGTGCCCTAACATCGCTGACGGCGTATTTTCCATGATTAACACGAGTATAAGCAGGATACTTGTTTCCTGTGAAGGTCCCGTTAATCATGGCAGCACCAGTTTCGTTGTACCCAGGAACCTTGTAATACTTTATTGTAACTTTTCCATTACATTTGTTATGTTTTGATGATTTGCATAAAACATTAGAGTACAGAAGATGTTCGAGGTACTGTTCAGTGCCTTCGAGATTGTGTGTCCAGTATGCTATCAGTGTATTGACTGTGGCATTCTTGGAGAAGATTACCTGTTTCAGGTGATAAATGTGAATGTCTGACTGAGCAAATGTGATTGAAATTTGAACAGCTTGATTGTACACATTGTAATCTAAAAGATACTGTTGTTTGAGTTTTAAATATTTTTAAATGGAAAAATTTCACATACAGCTCCAAAAATTTGCATTTTTTGCATGCCAGCACCTTATGTCCCCAGTTTCCAACAATTCATCCCTTACTTTGAAAGGCACGACAAAACCCCAACATATCCTTCCATTTTTGTGTGGTAACCAATAGTTTGACTTAGGCACGGGTAATTCATAAGGCTCGTAGTTATTCTTTTTTACTAGGAAAAGAACTGATAAATAAGAATATTTTGATGGCATGTGTATTATTATTATTATTATTGCCTTTTTCAATTCACAATAATAGAATCAAATGACAGTGAACTTGGGAGCATAATTTCATTCAAGTGCATAAATTTGCATTAACCTAAAAACACCATATGTACAGTAACGAATGAAGCTCACTGCAGGAAAAAATTTATAAGAGAAATTTACCAAAAAGGGTCTCTCAAATGTTACAAGTCGACTTACTTAGTTCCAGACTATTAAGCATGCCTAATTTAGTTCCCCGAGCTAGAATGTAAATGAGCCAAGTTGAGCTTGAGCTAGTCCAAGCTAAATCTTTTGAGCTCAAGTCGAGTTGATCTAAATTTTTTTAGTTGAGCTCTCATCTAAATTATTTTTTGAGCTTGAGCAAATTTATTAAACTCAAGCTCAATAACAATCTTGAGTATCGCAAACTTATTCGACAAGTCAATAAATCAGATTTTATGTGCGAGTAATCATGCGTTAACCTTAACTAAATCAAAACAAAATTAATAATTAATCATATTTTAAGTTTATATGTTTATTCTACTATTTAATATAATTATATAAATGAGTTGGCTCAACAAGCTAATGAACAAAACCAACCTAAGCTCAAGTACTTGTAATGACTCAAGCATGACTTGCCATTTATTGTTGAATAATACATCAATAGTTGCATGAAAAACCATTTTAGGCACAATAGTTATGCTCAGAAGAATACTAATGATTTTAAAGATACAAGTATATATACCATGTGATGAATTACTTTTGACAAAAAGTATTGATAAGTTTCAGATATATAGGAAGCTTTTGTTTGATTTTCTTCCAGCATGGAATCCAAGTATTCGAATATTGTAAATCTCAACTTAAGTACCACCATCCTGCAAAGTTTTATTGGGCTCGGCTTGCGAGCCCAATAACCTCTGCAGGCGAGAACCCATTTTGAGCTTGCTCACACAAGCTGGCTCGGCTCATTTAATCTATTCACCCATGACTCAAGCATGACTTGCAGTTTAAGCTCGGCTTGTGAGCTAATTAAGCTCAGCTCTTGAGCCCAAAAACCTCTGCTAGCAAGCCCATTACGAGCTTGCTCGCAAGCAGTCTCGGCTCATTTATATTATAATAACTGACTATTCAATTTGAATCCAATTCAATCCTCAACTTTTTAAAGTGATCCTAATTAGGTTCTAATTTGAAGTTAAAATGGGATAACGCTAGCCCAAGAATAATCGAGACCTGCATCACATTGCACTAAATATGCCATGAATTTAAAAGTGGTGGCATGCAAGCTACCAAAAAGAAAAATTTCATACCTCTGATATCGCAGACGAAAGAGAGGACCAATAGATTGTTTGTTTCGTGTATTGGGACTGCCCTAGCCAATTCATTGTACTGATTCTAACAGTTCCTCCAAATGATACAGATTTGATTGTCTCCACCCATGCTTGTTCGTCTGCTTGGAGCTTATTAAATAATAGCTGCTCAACATAAACTTACAGATAATGTAAATGAATATCATATAAAAAGAATTTGATATCAAAACATTTTATAATAGATTTAAGACTCCAAAAAATGTGAATATTCTGCATTATAAAGAAAAATCGGAAAGTAATTATTTTCTTTATTTACTCCCATGCTACCAAAGGGTAAATGTGCGTGTAATTACAGTATGTAACAATGACACTACCACTACTACAAAAAAATATATTTTTATTTTGAAATTTTTGAATAACAAGGATTCGCCAATGATTTTTACATAATATTATTGAGGATTAATATGAAATTTTCTGATTTTATGGATGCTATAGATCAGGATAAATTAATTTTATTTTTTTCTTCCTTTGATGTTGCAACTTGTACCAATAATTGAACATTTTGTAATTAATTTATTACAACATTTAGATGAATCATTAGAACTAGAAAATCTTGTTGGCTGAGTGTAAACCATGTTAGTGTTGTGGTATATAAATAATATCAGCCACCAATGACAACATGAAAGCATCTCATATCCTCTCATCTCAAATTATATGGAATTTTAAAAGGTTAATAATAGGCAAAAAGGATTATTACTTACATGACAACCTAAGCCTTATAATTTACATATCTAGGAAAACTAGCATGTAACTTATGTATTGTTTATCATATTTGATTAATGAGTAGAAAAAGACATAAAAAAGCTGCTAGTTTTTTTATTATAGCTTATAAATTCATGTACTATATTATTTAGAATACCCATGCATAGAAGTATTCAAAAGAAATATTCACGTACATAGGACACAAATCTTTATATATTACATATTTAGTACCCTAACTTTTAACTTTTAAAAAAAATAAGCAATTTCATCTTACCATTTCCAAAGTGCATGACACCTCATAACTACTTATAGTTGACAAAATTTAAAAATTGATGAAACAATAGAGTTTTACTTATAAATATTGATGATTAGGTGCTAGTTATGTAGTATAAACTATGAGTGTTATGTAGAGAACCATATTAAAAAATAATTGCAATTTCATTATCTTTCAAAATAAATAAAACTCTAGAATTTTAATACTTAAGAGTATAACACACATTTTTATATTAATATTATGTTAGGTAATTGACGTAAAATTTTATTGAATCTTTTATGGTATGAATCTTTTAAGAAAGTATACTAAAGCTAAGCATCTTTTAGATAAATGCAATGAATTAAAAATCGGACCGGTCATCGAATTGTTAACACAAGAGGTTCAAAGTTCAAAAGTTAAACGGGGTCGAACCGCTGGTCAAACCATTTTGACTCAATAACTCATAAATAAAATAAATAATAAACAAAAAAATATTAAAAGTCTTAACTTTTTTAAGAAACTTTTTTTTGGCTCTCAAACTTCTAAAAAATGACTATGATTTAATTTAAAAAAATATATTTTGTGTGTGCTTCTGGATTTTTTGTGTAATAATTTTTTTTTTGCATTTTTTAACAATTTGAAGAATTTTTAATAATATGGTTTATATATATTTGGTTCCCACATTAATCTCAAATTATCAAGATTAGTTTAAAATAATTACTAGTTGATGTGGGAATCTTTTTATATTTGGCTCACATCATAAATTCTGTAACACATTTTATATATATTTGGCTCCCACATTGCATAGTTTATATATATATCATATTATTAAAATTTTATATATATTTGGCTCCCATATTGCTCTCAAATTTTTAAGATTTAGATTTAAAATATATATTTTTTGCGAGCCCCACATGCAAAATCGGATTTAAGCAAAACTATTTAGTCCCACATCATAAATTTTGCAATACAATTGTCAATTTTGCTTATAAATAAAGCAAGGATAAAACTTATTTCCTATCTATTTGGCTCATCAAGTTTATTTTATGGACCATTATTGGATCTGCAAGCCCATACAAAACCTGCTTGGGCTAGTGTGGGCTTATTTTTTGGTTTAAATCAGGTTTTTGGGCGGGACCAAGTTTGACAATTGAACCGTTTGGTTTTAATAAAATTGATCCGGTTTTACGGTTTGCTAGTTCAACTGTAAAATTGGTCGGTTTTATGCCGGTTTGATAAAATAAGATTTAACCGGTTTAAAAAACCGGCATCCGAGCCACTTTGCAGTTGAACCGATTGAATCGATCGAACCAACAGGTCCGGTCCAATTTTTTATGCCTTGGATAAATGTATTTAATTGCATGGATGTAGTGAATAGTGTAAAGATTGCTACATCGATGCTCATGTGTAATGCTAAATAAATAGAGGTCCCCACATCATGGGAGCATACGAGTGAAAAATGACTAGTATGTGACACTAAATTAATAATTAGTTAAATTATTGACACTCTCCTTAGCAAATATATTGAGTTAATAGATGTTGATTAGCAAGATGATACATATTTTATGTTTTCAAGAAATGAAGTGAGCATGACAGAAAGCAAAAGAAACTGATAATATGGGCTTTAAACTCTGGTACTCAAGTAAGAATCATCTTAAAAATGCAGGGTATTATCTTCAATTTTTTTTTAAAAATAATATAGTAAAAGTTAAGAGAATGGGAGATAGAATTGTCTCCTTAAAGATTAAAATTGAATAATAACTTTAAAAATTGCAAGTGTTTGCGTTTTTTAAATAATATTAGATGACTATAAATAAAATTAACATAATTTGGAAAAATCAATTCAAGAAATACATTAAGAGGAACTATTAAAATGGACATATTACAAGGGTAATTGAAAAATTTAATGATATTCATTTGTTTTAATTTTGAAGGGACTAACAAAGAAAAATGAATAATTTAAATATTATTTTAGCATATGATTTTAAGATTGCTAAAATTTTGTTTAAAAAAAGAAATGCATTTGCTATCACTTATAAAGTGAAAATTTAGACTCAAAATCAATATCATCTTTTAAAGAAAATAAATCCTTAAACTAAGGAAGATTTTTTTAGTTCAATTCCGGGGTAGGAACATTAAGATGATACCCTAAGATAATTGAGTGATGATAAAGATAGAGGGATAGTCCCATAAGAAAGGCATTTCTATGAGCCAATAGGAGAATATTGTCATAGGTTCACATTAGTGAATTGTCGTAGAGGAGTGAAAAAGCTTGAACATCTTATTAGTGACGGCCCCAACTCTATTAGGCCCGCACTTGTCGCGCCAAGTAGAACGATTGTTCCACATAACCCAATAATGAAGGTTGCGTTGATTTTTCCATAATCATATAATAGAAAGACGAATCCACCCAAGTTACTCTCAAGACAATAGAGTCTCAATTGAGCACAAGAGGCTCTATTTCTTCAAGAAAGCGATAGTTTAGCAAAAGGCTCAATGAGAAGAAGAGAAAGCTTTTAAGAATTGCAAGATTAATCTAGATGATTCCTTATCCAACATCAATTATTAGTTTAAGATTTACAAATAAGTAAAAAAATAATACTAATAAGTTATGTCCTTAGACTAGAAGAAGATTTATTCTTAAAAAGAGTACAATAATAGGAAAATCATTATACAAGTTACCTTGTGATCAAATACATGTTACATCCCCATAATGAATACCCTTAATAGTATCAATTTATGCCACACAAATTTTAAGAAGAGTGATACAAATAATTTTAAAACTGAGATCTTAAAGTTAAATAGCAGTTTTTTAAGAGTAGGCTAATAATATGTGCAATCGATTGCTAGTATTTAAGGCAGCAACTAAGAGTACACTTGGTGAATCGAGATCTAAAATACCTAATAATAAAGATGCTTGCGAAAATAAGATGTTCTAGTAAGAAAATAAGGAAAAATAATTATAAATAATTATTTATGCTACAACAATGAGAATATAAGGTATATAAATTAGCTTAACAAGAATCCAAATAAGAAGTACATGATACTAAGAATACAGCATTCAATTATTTATATAAAAATTAGAAAATAAAGCTCTAGTCGAATTAAAAGATAAAATGGCTAAGAGATTGACTAGTAAAATATATATTTACTAACACTTATGTGGCTTACATTGATGTTATTAAAGATGCAAGCAATAAGGCTTCAATTGCAAACTGGTTTGTATAATGATTTTCTTGGTACTATTAGATGCATTAATTCTTCTTTTGGGCCATAGATCCTTGCTTTAACTATGAATTTTATAATTGAACAAAACCAAGAGAAGGTTCCTTGGGCATATTATTTATGATGGAATTCTCCTAATTTATAAAACTATAATAATGTCAAAAAAAAAAAACTCAAGTTGTATAGGATTATTTAAAAATCTAAAAGGTTTGATTTTAGTAACTATAAAATGAAATATATGGAGTTAAGATTAATTATAAAAACAGTCTTAGTTCAAATATACAAAATAATGATGAAATACAGGGTAATATGATCAATATATTCCAATCTGATTGGATGAAATGAAAGTGCCTTTGGAGCATTTTGTGATCAAATTATACAACTCAAAATTAAAGTTAATTTTATAGAGTTGTTATATGACAAACTACTATATATGAAGTTGAAAATTGGCCAACAAAGAAGAAACCTATTGATATAATAAGTGGTAAATAGATGAGGATGCAACAGTGGAAGAGTAGGTGTATTCTAAAGAATAGGATGAGAAATGAGTTCATCCGTAGCAAAGTTGGAGTTGTCCCAATAATGGATAATATTAGAGAACACAATATTATATGGTTTGGTCATATTAAACTTAGATTGTTTGATGCACTGTTAGAAAAACTGAGTATATGAATATATCCATGTCACAAGCAAAAAAAATAACAACAAAGGCATGGGAAGAAACCATTGGAAATGATCTTCTCTATTTAGAACCTAAGAAAGGGATTTTGTTTAATTGCGCATAATGTAAAGAAGCATTCATATAGCCAACCCCGCTTAATGGGAATAAGGCTCAGTGATGTTATATCAACAATATGGCTAAATATATGCTTATTAGAGAAACATTATGAAAAAATTCCATTATAAAGATATTTGGTAGCATAAGAGGATGTTTAAGAAAATCTTGAATACTAGATTTATTATAATGATTGATTTAAATGCAAAAAATAGAAAATGAAAGAAACTTAAATTGGCATGCTGTAAATCCAATAAAATAGTATGTTTTGATAATTATTATAGGAACGAAACATTATTAAGGAGGAGACAGATAAACTAGCTAAATTAAAAGCTATGAACATAAAAACTTTTTTACAAGTAAAATTAATATGATTATTGGCTGGAAAACCTTTTTTTAGAAAATATGGATGAATAATATTCACAAGCTTTGTAATGAGGCTTTTTATAATTTGATAAAATAATTAAGTTTAGTAGCTTTAGAGAAAATATTAATTAATTTTTCATTTCACAAAAATAAAATTAAGATTTTGAATGCTTTAAAGAAAATGAACAATAGGATCGAATGGCACCCGTATAGATAGGTGAAAATGCTTGAGTGACAAAGGGATTTTTGACTCATGAGCTATTTATTATAAATTTAAAGGTTAAATAGATTTTTGATGGATGAAAAAAGTTTTGTAATACCTATAAAGAAGAATAAAGTGATTTTTATGATCGTACAAATTGTAATAGAACTATGTTAATGAACCATACTTTGATTTTATGACACTAATCAACTATGATGAAAACACACTTAAGGTTTGGTGAAAAAAACCTAGAAAGAAGATGTTCATTTTAAATGTACAATTTTAGACAAGACATGATACCTTGAGTATCCAAAGAAAAATGGATGTGTTGCTCTAGTCAAAAGCTATTAAAGAATGTATAATAGAACAATTACATATGTTTAAATGCAAGCAGTTTTTTCTAATGAATTTAGTTTGACTTAAAAAGCATCAAGGTTGGTTTTAGATTGTATCTAGTCACATTAATTATGAACATTATTACTAAACACAGTCAAAAGATGCGTTGGTGCATATAATTTGCAAATGATTCTTCTTATTGATAAAACCAAAGATGGGGTGGGTCAAAGAAAAACTCAAGTTATAGAGGATTTTCTTAGAATCTTAAAGATTTCACCTTAGTAGATTTAAATATATCGAGTGTATGTTTAAGTATAATGGAAGCTATAATATCAAGGATATCAAATTGGAGCTCATATAATCAAAGCTTTATACTAAGTATTATGGATATGAGATGAGTGGTATCACAAAAAGGGTATGATGCAATATAAGTTCATTTGTAGCAAGGACAAAGTAGCTTTAAATGAGAATAAGCTTAAATAAAATCAGCTTAGATTGTTCAAGCATGGAAAACAGTTTAATGTAGTCATTTAGAAAGCCATGTTTATGACTTTAGGTATTGTTAAAAGAAGATGACCAAAATGATATGGCAAGAAATTTATAGAAAAAAATTCAAATACTTAGACTTAGAGAGTTGTTATTTGATTGAGAATAATGGAAACAAAGGATTCCGGTAATTGATCAAACTTAGTGGAAATAAGACTCAGTTTGTTAATGTAATTGTAATTAAATTATAGAATTTGAATTTTTCATTTTGAATATCAAAGCAAAATACATATAAAATACATGCATTACAGTTTCTGTCTAATGTTCATCCCAAATTTTAGGAATAATTGAGTGCTATACTTGTAAATTTTAATGAAAGAGTGCTGGATTTGTAAATTATAAAGATTTTGGTGCTACATATGTAAATGTATCAAAAATTAGTATACTTTGTTCTCATAATAGAATTGCAAGGTGGATGACATAAAAAGATTAAAATCTAAGGCAAAAATTCATGACTATATATATAAACTTAAATGAGAATTAATATCTACCTCTGGTGGAGCAAATGAAAGATAGCTCGAATATACAGGTGTAGATGACATGTCATATCCAGGAGTCACAAGTGAAACATGAAACTCATCAGCGTCTGATAATATTGGATATCCATTCATGTGTGGAATGTCAACATAATGCCTCAAAGGTGAGCTGCTTGGAAGTACAATCCCACAATTAATCACTAGCAAAAAAATTTATGAAAAGAATATAATCAACATAAAATGCTTAAAATAACAAGTTTTAGCCTAAATTAGATGAATTCAAGTAGAGCTGTCAAAGGCGATTGGATAAGAAGCTCATATTCTACTCAACTGAAAAAGAAACAAGTTGAGCTTGAGCATGAATACTAAATTCATTTTCTTAACTATCCAAGTATGAATAACACATCATTCAATCATGTTTTGTTCGGTTAAAGGCTTAAAAAACGAGTAAATAATATTAATGTTTAGAAGTGTTTTTAAAATAATACAAATCTTCTTCATGCCCAAAGATAAAACTCTGCTTGTACCTCTTTAAGGAATGACTCAATTATAAGTAAAGTTAAGTGGTGGTTGAACATATTTTTTTAAAATTAAAATTTATAAAACTATCTAAGTAGCATAATTATAAAGGTTATGCATACAGTGCTTGATTATAAGAACTTATCGGTATTTAAAATTCTATAAAAAATTATTACATAAAAAATGGTTTTACAATTTATGTTTACAACAAGATGTCAACATTTGATTGCTTGATTTAGAGCAAATGATTTTTTATAATATATGATTTACCATATCAATTGCATTTGATAATATGTAGACTTCATAAAAATCATTAAATTTTAGTATGTTTACACATTCTAGTTCTCAAATATGTTTAGTAGTTTTCATTTTATATTGTGTTTAACTTGTGCTTGAGACAATAACAAATGAGCTAAATAAGAACATTATTTTTAGTGCTTCATGAAGGTTATGCCCATATTTGTATTTGACCCAATAGTCAAATATGAGCAAACTTTGTTCATTCTCATTTGTCCAGTTACACCCTTAAATCCAGGCAGTGGGTATAGATACGTGTTATTAAAACTTATCATCAGTTAGAGTTCATCAAAATCTCGCATGCCTATTAAATAATTACAAAAGTTTCAAATTTCATAATGAAGAACCAAATTATACCAATGGTTGTCATCTACCTGCATCTATCTCTGTGAGAAATAAAACGAGACCAGCAAGGAACTTTTCTAGAAGTTTGCCATGTTTTATCCCAAATAGTTCTAGTGTAATCCATGGAATTAAGCAAAGATAAAGTCCACATGTTGTCAAAATAAATCTCCAATATTCTGGCAATACTAGGGCAGTCTTTCAGGTAGATACCAACCTCTTTAACCTGCGAAAAATTTCAAAACCATACATAAAGTATCTAAAAAGCAAATTAAGAATGATTACTGGACAGGATCTACCTAACTAACACGGTAAAATAATGGTTGAACAACAAGGTAACAGGAAGGTTCATTGTAACAACAAAATTGGAAATTTGTATTTGTTTTAATATCTGTTTAAACTGTTGCGCTATTCACACCAATATATTGCAATTCAATCTAGGGATATTTTTGCTATCAATATAATAATATGTTTTATAAAATCACTTAGTAACAAACAAATTTTTTAAAGTTTTTTTGGTCCCTAGGTCCGTAATAGTTTAGAGACTTGGAGAAAGTATAGATACTGCTATATTCTTGGCCTATTTTTATTCATATTCTTCTACATTTATGTCCTTCACAGTGAAAATCCACTGGTCTCCCCCTCCCGTGGTTTTTCTCAATTCAAGTTATCCATTTAAATTTGACGAAATTATTCTCATTTCTGATTGGATGCCCCATTGGTTTATTCTAACAGTATAGAATAATAACGAGTTTTTATGCCAAATGATCCCTGCAATTCTATGGAGAACTAAAACATGAGCCCATTCATAGTTCAAATAATGTATCCCACAGCAATCTCAAAAATCTTAAGGCAATTATCCATGCTAAGAAAGCTCAAGCTACAATCACTGTCCCTTCGTTGTAGTAGGATATGCAGCAGTGGCTGTACTAAGCCTTTCCTCTTCACCAAATAAGCTTTAGTTGAATTGTAAGTATGCGTTAAAATAATAAAGAAAAGGTGTAATTTCAGAAACTATACGGGACAAAATGCTGAGAAGTTCTGAGTATTCTGTTTGGTGTGCCAGTGCACTTCCAAGAGCTAGAAATTGGCGTACAAAAATAGAAATTATAAAAACCAGTCAACAAAGACATGTTATCCCAAAAAAGTCTGGTGAATTACAGACGAATAATTTACATGCCAAACTTGCTTTTGGAAAATAATTTAAATGCATATAAAACATTGTTGAAAAGGTTCATGTAAAAAAGAAAGAACTATCTCTTTCAAATGAAAAATAATCTTTTAGAATGCAAAAGCAAAACTACATCTATTCATGTGGTCAAAACATCCAAACGAAAAACAGTCAGCGGTTCCAATCATAACTCTCACATGTCTTAGAAATGAAAGGCAGCTGACGCCCCTATTAACATGCACAAGCAAAATGTCAAAACACAATTTATATTTGACATGTTTACATAACACCCAAACGTTAATATTTAATGGAGAAAATTATTAAAATGATCCATTGACACTTGCAAAATGTTCAACTCGTAAATATTTTTTTTTGGTCAATTGAGTTTTGTTTAAGATTTTTTTTTCTTCTGTTAAATTTGTTTGTTTTTTTAAGCCATAATAGGCCGCTCGAATCCAGCATTTGAAATTAGCTGCTTGCAGCTAGAATAGGCCACCGGATTCCAGCAATCAATTTCGGCTGCAGGAAAAGGCCGCTTACAGCTGAAATCGACAGCTGGAATCAAGCAGCGATTCCAGCAGCTAGAATCGGATGTGTAGCTGGAATCAATAGCTCGATTATAACGGTCAAGCAGTCAATACGGCAGAAAAACACAAAAATAAAAGAAGAGTTAACAGCATGAACAAATAAAACACTTAAAACAAAAGTCAATAGATAAAAAAAAATATTTGCAAAAGTTAAGAATAATTTTGAATATTTTGCAAGAATCAATAGACTATTTTGCTAATTTTCTCATAATTTAATTACTGAACTCTCAATATTTGATATTTATAAAACTATCACCTAAGATTATTCATATATGTAAACTTGTCTCCATTTTGTGACTGAATCAAGATCTAAGTAGATACTTTGACTAGCTTAGGAAAATTTTCATGATATTAGTAAATATAAAAAATTATGTTTAGGGCAAATTATGAAATTTTCAGTGGATAAAGAAAATCATATAATGCATAAAATTATATCAAAGAAAAATAAAAAAACATTTAAACAACTTAACAAGCTTATCAACTTATGTCAATTTTAGATGAACTATTCTTGAACTAAATAGCCCAAATTTTGAGTAGTTTGTTTGCTAGTTTAAGTTTAAAATGATACACATTAAATTTACTAAACTACTATTTATAAATTATATTATACTAGAAATTATTAACTATTGTTTTTTTAATAATTTAATAATTAATATATACATAAGTTATAATTATTGATTACTATATTTTAATATAGTATTGTTTATGTATTGTTAGTCAATTAATATATCACTAAATTAAAGTTTCAACAACAACACCAAGCCTTAGTGTGATGGCCCGACGCCGGTTCAGCGAGAACTGTCCCGACATCGGGTACTCATATACCGCAGGATCATATTGAGCAATTTGAGAGAAAAGAAAATACATATACAAAAGCCAAAAATATTTCTCATTTATTTAATATTTTATATTACAAAAATTTTCCAACATTCCTCTTTACAAAATTCATCTAAGAGGAACTGAAACAAAAGGAATAGTAAAAATAAAAATAAAAACAAAAGTAGGATAATGCTAAGATCCATTCGGCAGTTTGATAATTTAAATTTTAAAGTTCTTCTTCAAGCTCCCCCAGAGGTACCTGACCTGGCATTGTTCAGAAAATAATACTGGGATTGGAATTTCCAATAATTAGAGAATACTAAGTACCACAGTAAACAAAATAATATTACATTTTTATAAAAACAAAAATGCGATTAGCAGATATAAAGATGTAATAAAAAAAAGCAGGAAGAATAGGAAAATAGCGCCAAAGAAATAAAAGTTTCCCTCAACAAGTGTTAACACAAAGATGTTGGTTATTTGATATTTTTTTTCCAATAACTAACCACGAATGTTACAATCACGAATAAAATGTTGTTGGTTACTTGATGTTCTTTTTCCAATAACCAACAACGAATGTTACAATCACGAACAAAATGACGTTGGTTACTTGATGTCTTTTTTTCAATAGCCACCCAAGAATGTCATTGATATCATTTTTCTAGTGACCCACGAATATTACTGATGTCATTTTCCAATAACCCACGAATGTTATCACGTTGGTTCCAAACAACCAACCAAGCTTCAATTGAATTTGGCTCAAAGCAAATAAGCGAAGTTAAGCAGCAATAAATTATAAAAAGTAATACATATCATATAGTGGGTACCCTTGTTCTTTTAAGATCCAAAGTTTGACAGTTCGACTTTTGAATCTGCATTTAGATTTGGATATTTTTAAACTAGCTTTGTCGGGAGGCTGAGGGAGGTCAGACGGCTGCAGGAGGCGGTTGAAATGGTGGCTGGCTGGTGGCTGGTAAGAGGAGGGTTGCTGCTGGAAGGGGAAGAGAGGGGCAGGCTGGTTTGGAGGGTCCGAAAGGGTGGCCGGGGTTGCTGTCGGGGCTGGTGGTTGGCTGTGGGGGGGGAGAGGGGGAGATGAAGCAGTGGGGCCCTCCCAGGCGTGGAAGAGGCGCTGATTCCGCCTAGGAGGCGAAGGGAAATAGGGAAGAGAAATTTTTAAGGAAAATTAAAGAAATTTACTTAACGTTAAAATTTTCATAATTTTTCATCGTTTGACATCAAAATACAACGAAACTTGACACTGAGGTGTGTTATGATGTAATGAACACCCTCGCGCCAAAAAAATTTATTCGGGCAATTTTTTATTTTTTATTAATTTCTGAAGTTTTAAACTTCAAAAATTAATTTAGGTCGAATCGACGATCAAAAATTGATGAAACTTTATGAGCACTTTTAAATAATGTTCTCAACACAACGACACAAAAAATCGATGAATTCGGACACATATTTCGATGTTCTTGATTTATTGAATTTAAGAAAATTCAGAAATTAAAGCGGGAGTTTCTGTTATCCAAATTTCTCTCAAACTAGGGCACTTTGGTCTAAAATTTATTCTTCTTTAAAGATATTTTTTGTTTGCCCTAATTTAAAATTCATCGGGATCCTGATTTTTGATTCGGGATTTTGACCTAATTTGCAAAGTAACGACCTTGGGTCATTACACTTAGTCCCATTAAGTGGGGACGGCAACATGAATCCTTTGTTTCTATTGTGCGTGATCAAATAGAAATTCCCACGAGTTCAAATAAGAAATCCTTTATAATAGTTTTTCTCGTGTCTTTTTTGGTATTCCTTTTTTAACATAAACAAAATTCATGCACTAAAAATTTTTAACAGATACAATGAACGATCTACGTTTAATATAATCAAACCATCAAAGACAACATTCTCTAATATTATCCACTAACAAGGACGCTCGAGCCTTGCCACAAATAAACTCATTTGTTATCCTATTATTCCAAGTACACCCACTCATCTACCTTAGTATCATCATCTTTGAAACATTTATTCTATCAATAGCCAATATTCTACCCTATATAACACAGTTGGTTGTACAGCAATTCTATAAAAAATTTCTCTAATTTTGAGTAGTATTTTCAATCACACAACATTTTAGTAGCACTGCTTCATTCCATCCAACCAATTGTCTTATTAATCACTTTGACCTATATTTCATCATCATTTTGTACAATTGAATCACAATTCGAACCTCACTCTCTTGATCATATGGTCTTCAATAGTTATGCCCTCAAGATTAAAGCTTCAATTCTGATTAAACCTACACTTTATTTATTCTATTTTTAAATCTACTAAAACAAAACTTTTTAAATTCTAAAATATCCCACCACAACTTGACTTTTGCTTAACCCATCCCTAGTCTTACCCATAAGGAGAATGTCATCCATTAAAATTAAAGTTATTTGAAATTATAGTTTTAATAACACTAATTGAAAAAATTAGAAAATTAACAGATTTTAATATATTAATTATATTAAAAATGAATAATAATTTCTAATTGTGATTGATTTTGATAATTTATCAATTAATATATATTGCTCAAAAATACTCAAATCATTCAAAATTTTTATTTGAATTGTAATAGAATACAATGAGGATGAGGGGCTGCCATATAAATAGTAATTTTTTTTATAAAAGGTTAATGGGTCAATGATATATGCCCCACATAGAGCAAATCATATGCCTGGGCTGGCAGGCTTAAGTTAGGCTAAAGGAAAGCTCGGTTAAGAGCCTGGATTATGTGATTAGGGAACATGGAGGATATTAACTAGGCTGATTAAGGTGTGCTGTTGACATACAATTTTGTGCTTAGCTAGGCTTGCAAAAAGCTAAGTTCCAATGAAACAGGTCCTAAATATCATCCGGAATGAAACTTGCTACCTCTTTCAAACTACCATTCCCAACTAGCATTTCAAACAATCATTCACATTACTGTTTCAATATTTTCAGCCAGAATAATTTAAATAAAATAAATGCCAGCTGTAGGAAGAAACGTAAGTTTTGCATATGCAAATAATTACCTGAGTAAGAGATTTCCAGTCATTATTGGCTGATCCAATATAAATGTCTTCAGAATCTGATATCCAAACTTTTGCATGCACAATTCCGGAACCCCACCAGTCATCAAGAAGTAAAGTGACATTGTGGACATTAGGTTTTCCTGAAGCAAGAGTAGATGGCTCTTGTGTGTAATCAGGATAAACTCCAGAATGATGCAGAAACCTAAAAATAGACTGGATCAAACCTTATTAAATAATGAAAACTGAATGAAAATAAAGAAAATCTGAGTATCTAATCGGGAATTGACAATAACAAACAAAAAAGAATCCCTATAAAATGTTGTTCTAATGAAAAAATGCATAATGCTCTAATACTATCTGAAATTGGAACAATAAAACCTAGTCCTCAAAATCCTATGAAAACTAGATCACTGATGGCCTTAAACTGAAAATATTTCACATTATGCCAAAATGAGAGCATGAACTTATTTGCTCGACATGCGATGCAGCATTAGTAAATTCTCGTGTCTTTTAAATATTAAAAAATCCTCGTGTCAAATTTGACGGATTATATAATCTAGTGTTGAAAAAGGGAGAAATCAGCATTATCGAGCAATGCATGAAAAACCCATCAATGAAAACTTAAGGGAGGGAATAATTTGGAGATGTTGTTTCCGTGACTTAAACCTATGATCCTGTGTCACAATAGAGGAAATTAAACCTTTTTCTAGGTTTTTTTTTCGAAATATTAATTATTTATTTTAAAAAAATATTCTTCTTCTTTTCTTTACATTATGGCTGTATCTATTCTTATTATGTTAATAATAATATTTTAGTACAAAAAACCAGTTTCATGGTGCATGAGAAAATAAGAAGAACGGCAGATTTATACTTCATCTATCTTCAACCATGGAACCCATGATTGATTAAGATAGCGAGTGGAATAAGAAAAGCAATGTTTATATTTGTTTTATTGAATTCAATTCTTCTTCAAACAACACTTTTAAATGATCGCCTAAATATATTTCTGCAATTCAATAGTTCCTATATCAACTACCTTCATGAAAACTGACCATCGCCAATAGTGTCGTATAAAAAAAAATGGTTAAAAGAGGGTAATCCTAGGTGGTACGAACTACCCTCATACCCTCCCAAAAATTAAGAAAAAGTATCGTGAATAGCATCTCTACAGCCAAAACAAAATCTCCGCCATGGGCATGCGTAGAAGAAAAGATTGCAGGGGTTACAAGATCTAAAATAATGAACAAACAAAAAATTCCTAAGCAAAAATAAAGAAGTTATAATAAAAAGAGAAAGAATACATAGCAAAAATACTATTAATTATAATTTTAACATTAAAAGTTAACTTAATAATGAGAAAATTCTAGCGAAAATTATTGCTTTGAGAAGTCAAATATTACAAATAGTATTTTAATGGTTAATTTCAGGCTACTAATCCTTGGTTTGAGGTTCTCAAAGACTTCGGCACGACGCCTGGACGCATCTAAGCACCTATCTCATTCCTCAGGGCAGAAATGTCGGTTTCTAAGTGCCTAAGCGCCTAAGCTGCTCAGTACATGCAGTTACAACCGTCCAAAGCAAAGCCTCCGGTGTCTAAGTGTGCCTAAGCGTTGCAACCGTTCAAATCAAATAAAAGATTCGGCGCCCAGGCGCTAGAAGCAGTTCATAGCAGTTTCTTCAGCAATTTTCAGCCGTTTAGAGCAGTTTTTTAGGGAGATTTTAAAAATGAATTTGTTAGATAAGAAAGGGAAAACAAAAAATTAATTTGAAGGATGAAATTCATTCAGGGGAAACATTCCTACAGCCCTTGGGGTGAAGAGAAAGGATACTTTGTTGAACCTCGGAGGAGGAGAGAACCTTCTACAGGTTACTTAAACAAAAGGAAAAGTCGTATTGGAGAAGAAGCCTACGTTTGGAAAAGAGCCTATGCTAGAGATCAAAGAGGAAGCATCTTAACATCAAGGAGGAGCACTACAATTTCTCATATTCTTTTCTGTTGTATTCCAATTGTTGTATTTTAAGAAACATGAACTGCTTGTTATGGATATCTTTCATTAAGCATTTTCTTTTCTTTTACACCATGACTAAGAATTTCTACTAAAGGCTCTTTGTAAATGAGTTTGGGATTTAAGTATGCATGTATGAATATGGGATGAAGTTACTCATTAATTTGTGTTATATGAGATTTCTGATTTACGTTATTAGTCATGTATTTGCTGTGATATGACAATATATGTATGCACATATCTAGTCATTCCAAACAGATATGTATATTCACTTTTTTATATTTTAGGATTTGCCAGAGATAGAGGTCATCTAATATTTTGAAAGTCAAAAATCAGAAATAATCTATTTGTGTTAGTTGCAATTTCTGATATACTTTATTTATTAAGCATGCATTTATTCATAGAGATATAACAATAAATATATACACATGTCTAGCAATTCGAGAGGATCATGATATGTGCATTTACTTTCTTGCATTCGAAGGTTTGCTAAAGATTGAGATCCTTTAATATTTCAAAAGTAACCTAAAAATTGTCTTATTGTTATTTCAGGATTTGTTTTGGCTAAAACTAGAGCTACTTTAGTTGGGATGTTTCTATAGAGAAATGTTAAGTTCGAGAGAATTAGTAAATACCACTTTAATTAATGTTTAATTTCAAATTTTTTCCTCACATATCTTACAAGTAAAAAACTAAACCCATAACTGCATGAACCCCTAAATCAATAATTCAACCCTTGATAGCTTCCCTCAGCATCTTAGATTGCAACACAACACTTGAGCAATCAATTTGTTAATCAAAACAAAATCTCTAATAATTGATTGATAATTAACACTCACTTCCTCGAGAATGATTATAAACTCTCGAGTACTAAGATATTGTCTGCTTTAACCTTAATGAACTCACAAGTTTATCATTATAAGATAAATTTCCAATAAATCACCCGTTATGAGAGTGCTTCTCACTCTAGATACTCACCAATATCTATATTACTTGCAACTGCATGCATTTGCATATTTTGGGTTTACAACGATAGTACTTTTTAGGGTAGCAATAGCACACATCATGAGTATCAAATCAGCACGCATAGTTGTACACACCAACAAACCACACAAGCCCAATAAATTTTTGGCGCCGCTGTCACAGAAGTGATGTGCTAATATCAACTTAGGTTTTAAGAAATCTTGATTTTGACTTTTCTTTTTCTTTTCTTTAGCTTACCTTAGTAGTAGTTTGTGGTTGTTACCTTGTGAATGCAGCATTCACTAGGCAAATGACCATTGCCCTTTGACCCCGAAATAGAAAGTACTTTGCATAGTAATAGACGAGCCAATACTTTACCGCTAACCCAAGAAACATAATTATGGATGATCAAAGTAGTGACATTGACCCTGAGATGAGAGATAAGAAGCGTTTTTATGAAGCTATGCCCCTACGAGAATATGCCTTGCCAACAATTCATGGATTCCCCATGCAATTGTTCGGCCCGACATCCAAACAAACAACTTTGAAATCAAACCTACAACCTTGCAAATGCTGCAAAGCTCGCAAAATTCTGGATCTCCCTATAAGGACCAAGCGCAAGCATCGCAAATTTCATATAAATTTGCAATACCTTTAAGTATAACCCGGCAGCGAGCAGCCCTGAATTGCACCATTAACGGTGGAGGCCAAAGCTTGGCACCAGTTCATTTCAAGGAAGTTCATGCCGTCGGATCACACGGAAAGTGAGACCCGGCAACGGGCGCCCTGAATTAGCCATTATCCGAACCGTGCCGAACAATATCAATCGCCTTATTTACCGGCAATTAAAAGCAAAAATTGCAGCCCAAAAGCAGACACTGGCTTTTGGCTCGCTGATCACCGAGCTTTCCACCGTTGTTGGCATCCAAAGGCAGCTGTCTGAGCTGCTCTTCCAACTTCGCCCTTCAGTTACTCTCCATGAGTTTGACGGCATGGGCAGTCGAAGGCACGCAACTCCACCAGCAAAGGAGCCACATCAAGGAGGAGATGGCACAAATTGATCGCTCGCTTCGATCTCTTGGAGGAGTGAATGGACAACAGGGGAAGACAACTTATTTGTCCTTTGAACGGCACGAAACACACCTTTGTTCCATCAAGAACATGTGCTGCATTTCTACACTTGAAAATTGAGAGACCCTTCAACATAATGATCATTCGATAATACCATATACAGACTAAAACTTCATGAAAATCACAAAAAAAAAAAAATGTTTTTGTAATTTGTTAGACAAGAAGCACTTAAAAGTTCAAAAAAAGATATATTTTCACCCAAGTTGTTGAAGACTTGGCTCTAATGCAAATTGGTGAAATCTCTCAAATTAAAAATAAGATTTACTATGTTAAAAAGGTGCGAGAGTTGTCATCCACCAAAAAATAGAGTTAGTTTTTTCTTTTAAATGCTTAAAATAACATCCTTGTTTAACATAGTCACGAAAACAATAATTGGTTATTTGGAAAATATCGAAGCTGTTTTAATGTTATCACTCGATCTGTGGTTAATCTTCTCCAAAAATTGATAACGTAGCAGTCTGTGATTAGATTGTATTCCTATTTTACTTGATTAACAACCATAGAGTCTAAATTAATCATTGCACAAAGACAAGCAATAGCTTAAGTGCAAGGAAGTTTTGTTTATTTTAACATTAAACTTTTATTTAAAAATAGAATATTTCTAAATTATTTCTTTGAGGTCAAATATTATATAAAATATTTTATTGATTAATTTCAGGAAATTCGGCCTTTATTTGGGGATATTAAAGACTTCAACACAAAAAGAAGCATTTGGAGTGCAGGCCCATCTCATTCCTCGGGATAGAAGATAGCCTAAGCATGTTTAAGTGACGGAAGATGCAGTTACAACCGTCTAAAGTAATACCGCTAGTGCCTAAGCGTCAGACCTTAGTAACAAAGATAAAACATTCGGCACTAGGTTGGCCTAGGCACTAAAAACAGTTAAGAGCAGTTTCATCAGCAGTTTTCAATCATTTGGAGAAGTTTTTAAGGGAGATTTAAGAGAAAATTTGCTAAAGAAGAAAGGGAAAATGAAAAACAAATTGAGAGGACGAAATTCATTAAAGGGGGAACATTCCTACAATGCTTAAGGAGAAGATAAGGGATACTTTGCTGAACTTTGGGAGAATGAGAAGATCTTCTTTAGCCTACTTAAAAAGAAGGAGAAGCCCGAAGCCTACCTTTGCATAAGAGTCATTGTTGGAGCTCAAAAGAAAGCATCATAACATCAAAAAAAGAGAAGCACTGCAATTTCTCTTTTTCTTTTTTTTTGTATTCTAATTGTAATTTATATATATATATATATATATATATATATATATATATGCATGTTTAAGAAAAAGGACGATTATATATGCATGTCTAACAATTCAAAAGAACGACTATATTACAATTACTTTCCTGTATTTTAAGGTTTGCTAAAGATACAGATTCTCAAATATTTTAAAAGTAATAAATTAGAAAAAATCCATTTGTGTTCAATGCAATTTTTGGTTTACTTTATTAAACATGCATTTGTCCATAGAGATATGACAACGTACGTATACGCCAGTAGCGTAGTGAAAAAAAAAAAAAGTCTAGCAAATCAAGATGATCATGACATGTACATTCACTTTCTTGCATTCTAAAGTTTGCTATAGATAGAGATATTTTAATTCTTTGAAAGGCACAGCTAGAAATTATCTTATTATTATTTTTGAATTTGCTTTGGCTAAAGTTTGAGATTATTATATTGGGAGATTTCTAGTGAGAGATGCTAAGTACGAGAGAATTAGTATATCTCACTTTTTTTAATGTTTAATTTCATTATTTATCCTCACATATCTTGCAAGGATAAAATCAACCCGTGAACAGAGCCCCTAATTCAACCATTGATAGCTTCTCTCAATAACCTTGTGTTTTTTACTTTTAAGTGCATGTTAAACATAGAATCATAAATTTTAACACATAACACTTCAACAACCAGTTTGTGAATTAAAAAAAAAATATCTGCGGACCATACTCTAAATATTCACCAATATTTATATTACTTGTAACTACTGCGTGCACTTACGTATTTTGGGTTAACAATGTTAGTAGATTTTAATATAGCAATAGTATACATCGTAGCTATTAAATCAGCACACACTGCTGCACACGCACCAATCCGCACAAGCCCAACACACAGCCACCAAATTCCTTTTTATTCCTCTTTATCGTCGTTACTTTGTAATTTGTAACCAAGTAAGGCCACCCACAAAACTATCAAAGCAACTACCCAATCATGTCACTGAGAATATTAAACATCATGAAAATAACTCAAATATCTTGACGAACGGAACCACGTTAGGTGTGTGCTTCTAGTTCACAGAAGTCCCCAGAGTTCAAGGGTGACACGGATAGACCTGCTCGGTTAATCGCAGCGCTCCCTCTATGTCTCTTCTTTTTGTGAGGTCGGTTCACCTTAATTTTTGCCGCCATTTCTCTCTATAATAATGCTGATCCTCCGCTACCCCGTTATTTTTTTTTCCAGAATTTAAGTTTTACACACGAGTTCTCGTGTTCGTTTGTTCTTTGGTTTGTGCAATCTTGTGCTTGCTTGGTCTTGGGTTATCCACCATACCTTAACAAACCACTAGTAAGCATCTTCCTAACACAAAAACAAAAAGACCTGGCAGTTCACAAAAAGATGGCACTGGCAAACTGAAAAGCAAGAAGACAAAACTCAAACATCCAACAAATCCAAACCATATAAATAGAATCAAGAATCAGTGATTTCAGGCGATGGTCAATCAATTAAAGCATCAATCAATAGAACGTAAAAGATGAATGCCTGACATCGACCATCCTCTCCACCGCATCCTCCAATGCCTTGTAAACGGAACGCCCCTCGCCGGCGCCGAACCTCTCTAAGTCGGCGTTAGAGTAGCCGTAATCGCCGGAATTAGGGTTTCCAGGTTGCGCTAAAAGCTGCCAATACTGCGCAATCACGTCAAGCCGCCGAGTGGCGTTTCCCGCTATCCATTGAAGCACGTTGCCTGCTAGAAGGCAAGCATAGTCATAGAGAAAGAAATCCCCCAAGGTTGAATGGATTTTTCGATCATGTTGTGGGGGCAAACGGTACCAGAGGAGAGTACGCCGTGTACACGGGGAAGATGCGGCATGTCAGTGGGGATGGATTGCACAAGCCATGCCTTGCAGGATTCCGATGACATCCTGGCGTTTTCTGACGAGGCCACGGCGGCGAAGAGGAGGAGGAGGAGGAGCAGGTGAGAGCAGCTCATTTTTGTCAAGAAATGAATAAGAAATAAAATTTATTCACTAGAAAAATAACTAAATAATATACTAATTGTTTTTATATATATATATATATATATATAGGAAAATATTATAATTACATAAAAATATATATCAAAAAATATTTAGGATCAATTAAAATTTTTTTTTATAATTTTTGTATATAAGTCTTATAAAAAGTACATTCAACTAATAATCTACTTACATATTAAATTGATGTATTATTTATATATTTTGGTATATATTAGTGTGTAGTAATACTTATATATATATATATATCAAACACTGTATAATCTCAAATTTAACCTCAAATTAATAATATTAGTGCTTGCCACGGAATATCAAATCATCATAAATGTCTCCGCATTTTTAAACCAATACTTCAATATTATAAGATCCCTTATATTTAAAATATATATATTTAATAATTGAGCTAAATATTAATTTAGTTCCATTTGATAGATTAAAATGATGTAAATGATAACCCACTTAAAAATTAATCAAAATAAAATATTGATGACTAATATAAATTTTCTTTCTTTTTTTTATTTTTATTTTTGAATATTAGCTATACAAAAAGTAAATTTCATCAATTATTTAATAAAATACTATTCAGTCCTACTAATATGATATTCAAAAATACCCATTTAATTAAATTTGGATATCATTTAATAATTATTTATTTATTTACATTAAAATAATATAAATATTATTTAAAAATTTGTATTAAAATAATATCTAAATTATTTTTTTAAGTACTACTAACAAATTATGTGTAATTATTAGTCAAATGTGTAATTATTTAATTGCAGTATAATCTCTTTCTACCCTGCAATATATCACATTAAGAATGGGCGAATAAATGAAAATAATATACACAATCGTATCTCAAAATTTCACACCAAAGTATCTTCAATTGTAATACACCAACCACGAACACAATATAAGGCATTTGCATCAAAGAGTTCGAAGAATCTTTTATTTATGGGAAAACGTCTTCAAACTTAGATAGCATTTTCTCAGTAAATTCAATAGAAAATTGTTTATAATATTGTACATTAAACTTGTAAAATTACACCGTACATTAGCTTCAGCTGCATCTATTATCGCTCGCTGAAGGTTAAATGGTGGCTTAGGGTTGTTGAAATGGCTGATCAATGGCGAAGAAGTCGTTTGAATTATTTGACATGAAAACATATCGTATTAATGAAAGAATGGAAAATAAAACACAGAAAAGATATTTATTTGACTCTCTAAAGTTCTCCAAAGAAAAATACCTCCAAGACTCGCAAAAATTACAAATAACTGATATTCAATAATAGTTTTTTTTTTCTCGCAGACGACAAATAGCTAGCATGCACAATTACACAATCATTGCACTAGAAGCATATGGGATTTAACTGGAAAGCCTTGATGAGAGAACAAAAAAAGTCTTAAATAGAATACAAACAAGCTGCACTGATTCCTCATAACTAGAACATATACAGATCAAAACCAAATTATGCATATAATTTATAAAATTTGTCTAATTTTTATGAGTTACATGAAATAAAAATTATAAATTAATCTCTATTATTTAAGAGAAGAGATTGATGATAAATGGCTTAATTTTTATGAAACTTTATTGAAGACGATGGACATTATTTTTTGAAAGAGAATTGAAGATCAGTTGTTATTACATATTACTTGCTCATAAAGGAGGTTCCATCCATGCTTAATATGAAAGTGGAGTGGTGTTTAAATTCAGCACATTGGTTCTCCAACATTTTGAGTATAGTCGGTAAGGCAGCCCACTCTACAAAAAGAATAAGCTGTGCATACCTAGAGGAGTTGATCAATTAAGTGGATAAGGAAAGCTTATACATCTATGGTATTAAACCATTATGGAATTAACAAAACTCTTTTCATCTTACAAAGATACATGTATTGGCATAGGTTGCAAGTTTATGTGTCCAAGTGTATCAACGGTTGTTCACATTGCACATGCAAGTCTTTCAATAAGAAGTGCTGTACCTAACTGTACCAATCCTTAGCCAACCACGAGAGAGCATCTTTACTGTCTTTCTAAGGTAAACGTCCTTGAATTGGAAATGTTATTATTATGTGTTTGTAATGTGGATCGATTTTCAAAGATGGTCGTCTTAATGCCTTGCAAGAACTCTGTTTTCAGAGAAAAACAGCATTACCTTGAAGAGTTTTATCACAAGTAGGAAGACACTCTCGCCAAGGACGTGTTACTCAAAGTTACGCCGATGAGGTAAATTGATCACCCCTATTGGATCAGGAACTAAAGCAACATTAGTAGCAGCCACAAGTGAGCTGATTTTATTTTTGTTTAAGTTCGACTAAAAGTAAGTGAGCTGTGGGAGGTTTTCTCAAAGCTCTTCTAGATTCTTTGTTCAATCAAATTCATTTTTCCTTGTTAACTTAGTGTCGTCTACAAGAAATTTTCCTACAGACTTTTTTTCTTTGTGGAAGATGAGTCGTATTCGAGAATTCACCGTATGTTATCGTGGTCTAATATCATGGCAAAAAAAAAGAGGTAATATACTGAATTACTCGTTGTCAACAAATCAAATCATATTGAAAAATCAGGAGAGCTTCTGAATCATTGACATAACAAATCACGCGCTGATCTTTTTTTCGAAAACAAATCAAGCCTCCAAAGACGAAGACGACGAAAGTCTGAATTAAGAAACAAAAAAGGGGAGAATTCTAAACACCAGCACATAAAAAAAGAAGAACAGGTTGACAGAGCGGATCTGGATCGAGCTTCCGAAGGAGGTCTCGGGATGATTCGAAAGGGAATGGGGCGGAGAAGGAAGAGGCAAGACCTTGACGGCAACCTTCATGCCTGAGAAGCAGAGCCAATTGCCACAGATGAAGAAATAATCTCCGGTTCTATTCAGGGCGATGAAATCCTTGCCGGAGCTCCAATTTCCGGCGAGCCCGTCCATTGTGCAGTTGTCGTAGCCCGTCTTGTTCACTTCGAACACGTTGTACATGTTCTTCAGGTACCTGAAAGCTGCATTTTGTTTTGTTTATTTTAGGGTTGGAGTTAGCGTTAGAGTTAGGGTTTTCAGGAAACGAGATTTGAAGAAGACGGGGTGGAAAAGATGAGGGATTCCTTACAGATGAGGTCATTGATGAAAAAGGTTTGATTGGTGGACCAGAGGGTGTAGTTGATGTTGGGATTCCAGCCGAGGTGGCCGCCTACAATGTGATCGGTGGCGGAGGAAATGCCGGCAACGGCGGCGAGGAGAAGGAGAAGGGGCAGAGGACGAGGATCGGCGTTAATGGTTTTCAGCATTTCCAGATCTCTCTCTCTCTCGCGCGCGCTCAGTAAAGAAAGAGTGAAGAGATGAAGCTGAGCATTGGTAGACAGCTACATACGAGTGGTTAATGAAAAAGACTTGTTATATGGGTCTCAAATATTTTTTTAAATATATTAATGATTAAAATTTAGAGAATTAAATTAAATAAATTTTTTTTATTAAATTTATTTTTGTTTTTAGGTCATAAAAATATATTTTTTAAATTTTAAATTCTAATCATCTATATTTTTTAAAAAATATTTGGGCTAACTAATATTTTTAATATATGTTCATTATTTAAATATTTTTTTTTGTAGTGTTTATATTAAAAAAAATAAAAAAATTTCCATTAATTCTGATAAATTCTAAGCTTTTTTCTAATGTTGGAAGCAATCAAAAACTTAAAAATAAATGTGAATCATAACCCTTTTAGAATAATATTTAAATAAGAAAAAAAATCAAATTAATAATATATATATATATATATATATATTTTGATAATACTAGATTCATGAATTGATAAAAAATATGATTTTATTTATGAAAACCTCTTACTAAAGTTAGAAATGGAACATAAACTAAAAAAGAATGTGAATACAACCTCTTAATAAAATATTTAAATAAGAAAAATTCAAATAAATATAAATAGTAAGTATAAATAAACTATTCAATATTAAAATAAAATTATTTATGGAAATAAGGAAATACATGAATGACAAAAGTGTTTATTTATACAAACTTGTATTAAGAATTAGGAAGGGATATAAAACTTATAAAGAGATTGTGAACACAATCCTTTTAGAAAATATTTTAAGAAAATGAAAAAAATATAGTTAAATAAGAAAATAGTATCAAATATAAAAAAATATTATAATTTAAAATAAAACTATTTATAAAAATGAAAAAAATAGTGTTAGGAAAGTAATAAAACAATAAAAAAAATGCCAATGACCATTTTAAAAAAAAATTAAATAAAAAAATAAAATAATTAATTAGATATAAAATTATACATAAATTATTTTAAATAAAAAAATATATATTTATGAAAATGAGAGATTTATGAATTAAAAAAAGGTTATTTATTTATGAAAAAAGAGAAATTTATGAATTATAAAAAATGTTATTTATTTTATGAAAAAGGTGTTTCTAAAATTAGAAATTGATCAAGAAAAGAAAAAAAAAAGATATGAATACAATCTCTTAAAAAAATATTTAAATAAAATAAAAATAATTACATAAATATGCAAATAATATATAGTATTAAAACTATTTTTAATTAAAAAAAAATATTTATGAAAGTGTAGATTAATTCATAAATTATTAAAAATATAATAAATAAAAAATCGTCGCCTGAGAGATTCGAACTCTCGCGGGGAAACCCCATGTACTTAGCAGGCACACGCCTTAACCACTCGGCCAAAGCGACAATTTATTTGTCTATATTAGACTCTATATATATACGTGTCTTAGATGACAAATTTATTTTCCTGACAGCCGAATAATTTATGATAGTCGTTCAGACGATCCAGGAACTCTCCGATGGCGGAACAATCTCACGCCCCTTCACCGGTTCCAGAACTTGCAGGCCAACAGGATGCCGCCATATCACATGTGAGTGGTTTCTCTTTCCGATCCCGACTTCGCTTTTCTATGCATACTTTATTCGGTTAAATTTGTTTCAGTTTTCTCCGATCAAAGTGCTTTTTATTGTTCTTAATCGCTTTCGTTTCTTAGTTACCCAATATCTGGCAGGGGATTTAACAGTCTTATTGTCTTATCAATCCTTTCAATATCGAAAAAAATTTACTTTGTCGACTGTACAATGAACTGATTGTTTAGACTTCATCGTTGCTATTCATTTAACTTTGATCTAAAAAATGTCGTATGAGTATATAGTGCCGTTTCTGTGACTTATGGATATGTTCTATAGTTCTACCATGCTACTGAAGCTTTATCTACCTATCACACTGCCGTTTTTTTTGTCATTCCTTTACGTGTTGGGTTTGGTTTCAAGCTTCAGTGGCAAATTATTTGGCAGCCGGCAGGATTTGAGTTAAGTACATTCACTAAATCTCTAGATCCGAATTTGGTAAAACTTTTGGAATGTTAAGTTCTGAAAAACAGTTCGGCATATGATTTATCGAATATTGTTCAAAGTTACGATATTCATTAAATCCGCTGAGTAAGTAGTAAATCCTAACAAAGGGTAGATTTAACAAATCCAAGATTTAAAGGGATTTTAGGATTTTTTTGAAATTTTTTGTCGTTAGAATATTGTAGCAAGTTTGGGCATTCTTGTTGTATGTTGTCAAACTTACAAGGATGTTATAAAGTTGCATGTGTGTCATATTTCTAGAGATAAAGTATAGATTTATGTTATATGGTTAAAGGTGTTATGAATAGAGAATCATGAAGTGTTGACAAGATGAACAATTGATATGTGATTGCTAGATTCATAGGAGATGTGGTAAGCTTAGCATCTAGCATATGAATTTTATCAGATCTAATACAAACTCAAAATGGATCAATCGTGGATCTTATAAATTATTGGGTCATCGAAGTGGTAGGTGATTCATGAGCCAATTAGTCACTCTTAAACTCAAGCGTGAGGGTAGATAAAGTTGATTCCGAAACAAGTATATGAACATTAAGATCTACAAGAGCGGTAGGATCAAACTCAATAAATAACTTAGTACTTGATATCTAGTAGGGGTAAATTAGACTTCATTAATGATCTCTCAATATTGTGGTATAGGTGATTTGACATTTTGTGGAGTATTGTACATTGCTTTTTCATGTTTTTTAAAGTGTGGCACTTGAAATATGTAATACAACTTATGGAAATTAAGTCATGATTATTAGCCTTGATTTGCTACAAGACATGTTTTGATCCAAATTTTAATTCATGATTACATTGCCTTTAATGTTTATTTTGAGTGTCGCAATTTCTTTAGTTTTTGTTGCCATTATATAAATTTGGACTAATTTTCTATATCAGAAGTGTGAAGGTTGAACGAGTCTAATGAAAATAAGTTTAAGTACTTAATATTTTAATTTAATTTATTATTTGCTTACTTTCAGTACAAAGTAAGAACCATTGACTTTAATCTTTTTAAAAGCACTAAGAATAAAATTTTAGATCTAGCAAGGTTATGTGTATCATATGATTTTAGTAGATTATACATTTTAGAAAATATGTTCTTTTTGTCTGATGAGCTGACTAATTTGGTAGGCCAAATTCTTAGTGGGCTAAACTCGATGAAATCATGCACAAAACTTTAATGACATGTCTTGACATAAAATATTTTGTATCTTTGACAATTTAAATAAAATACTTCACAAATAATTAAAATAAAATAAGAAATATCTCACCTCTAGTGGTAGTTTTCCACAAGGAATCCAAGCAAATTAGCCCATGAATTTATCCAAAATCTTAATATGTATTGCAAGATCCTTCTTATTATTCCCTTGGATATGAGGATTGTCATAACAAGGTGCATGTGGATTGTTCCTCTTGACACTAGCAGCACTCACACAACATTGTGTGCTTGTGTATGGAACTTTCCAACGGCTCGGTTGAGGAGACCTTTTCTTGCCATTTGATCACACTTGAAAGAAAGGCAATGACCTAACATCACACACAGTGATTTTTATTTGCCATGCATGGGAGAGTGTGCATAACTAGCGATTGACAAATAACTACTAAAAAGGGCTGCTGATGAGTACCATAGGTGCATAATTGGGTTGGCAGTTTTTTTTTTCCTATACAGTTGCGCTATTCAGGTGGAATTAGAATTCATTACTATGTAATGAATTGAAACTCTCCTCCTTCAAGATGCCTACGTACCCTCGGCCCAAGGTTTGGCAGTTCTTTGCTAAAATATTAATCCAGTATCTGCAATTAGAGTACAGTTCTGATTTTCATAATTGGATAATAACTGCACTAGTTGGTACTTGTGCATCATGTGCTTTTGTTTCATCCTTTTTCTTCATTGTCTTTGCTTTTATTTGTTCTTTTGGTTGATTTTGAAGCCTAGCTGTACTCTTATTTTTAGTCAATTAAATTAAAAAAAATGCTTTTGTTTTTGTCCTACGCAGTAAGTTTTCCATTTTTTTTGCTGTACATATACTATTAACGCTCAACATATGTAACTATGAAAGAGTTAGTCGCAGACTTTGTACACTTTTTATGCCTTAGAATCATGAAATTGCATACAGTGTTTTTTATTGTATTTTGACAGTTTTGTAATGTTTACTATACGGTGATATTTTCCCAGGTTCAAAATAGCTCACAGAGCACCAGCCAAGATGCTTCTCGGCAGCAACCCTCTTTGGTGAACTCTTCAGCTGAATTTTTAGTGACGCCTCCACAAAATCCAGACCATAGTGGTTATGGACCTGGCTTATACGCTGTCTCTACTTATCCACAATTTATGGGGATGATGACTGGATTTGCTACCAGCACTCTTATCCCTCTTACCTTTAAGATACCCGCGTAAGTTTCTCAGTAATGCACTCTGGCATGAAGTACTGGTCCATGCTTTTTAATTGCTGTCATTTCCAGTTATCGATATTTCCCTTTTAGTTTATAGAATGAAAATGTTTTATAAATACGAATGCTTAGTTTCTCTGCTATATGCTATAGATATAATTCTGAATTTTATCTTGCTAGCTATTTGAGTTATTTCATGCTTATTAGATTATATTAGTTTGTATGGAGTATGCTAGTCGATCTCATAAAATTTATTAGTAGTTTATTAATGATTTGTTTGCCGTTTGTTAGTGGCATATAAATTTATAGCTATCTGTTAGTGTATTGTTTTTATAGGAAGTTACTTGTTATTTGTTGTTTTTAGTTGTAAATATAGAAATTCTATATTATTTAAGAAGATAATTAGTTGTTTGTTATTCAGATTAGAGGGACTACGTCTTGGTGTTGGTATTGTTGCTGTATGGTATTATGCAATTCTCATTGTGAATGTGAAGAATTCTATATAATTTAAGATTTTGGTCTTTGATCAAGTGTGAAACTGAAAATTTTTGAGGACATTCTTATATTGTTTTAAGGCTTGCTTGTCTGGTTGTTTTGATAGTACGTCTTGTTCTCATCAATCTCAAAACATCAAAGTCGGTGTTTATTTTTAATAGTGCAACCTTCCTAAATTAAACTGCTTGAAAAACAATTCAACATCACACGAATGAAATGCTTCCAAACAATCCTTAATCATTGTAGTCAAGTGGGAAATGCGAGGCCAAGTCTAAGTTACAACAAAAAATGACTTTCATCTTATCATATTATCATATTATAGATATTAACCTCATTTCCAACAAAATGCTCGCTTGCAATATAACCTGCAACGTTGCATTCTATTCTTCTTACAGCAAGCTCTAGAATGAGTTAATAATGGTGATTTGGTGTGCAAGGAGAAGGTTGACATTTCTTTCAACTTAAACAGATGACGATGACACAAAAACCCAACAATATATGAAGCAAGTATTAAGATCTGATGGAAATCAGGTCTATACTTGGTGTAGATCTAGCACATATTGCATAAAAGATTAAAAAAAATTTATTGTCACAGTACCACCACTAAACATGCAACAGTAGCAACCGGAGATCCTGCTGACGATGGTTTCTCAAACATGTGATCACAGACATTCCCTTTAGCAAGATTCAACAGCTAAAAAATTTAATTTGTGGAATGATTCCTTGAATAATTTTATAAGTGCTGAGTTTACAGAGAATTTTTTCTTGTTTCGATGTAAAGCTAGTATAACTTCAATAACATCGTTATTTATCTTTTCTTATAAGTTTATGGTAATTTTTGTTCAAATTTGGGACATTATTAACAAACGATAGCTTGAATTTTTTTTAAGCATCTTACCTACTCTATAGTATATATCAAGGATAGAGGAGAGAGAAAATTTGTGTTTTGGAGATGTAGTTATGTGAGTGCAGGATATGAAAATCCTGATTTTCTAGATTTAAAATTTTTAATTTTATAAATTATAATAAGTTTAGAAAGGAGAGCAAGAATGGTACAAGAGAAAATCTTTTCAGCTAGTGACTTTAGTGTACGCGAGTTCTGGAAGGAAAAAATTGCAAATAACCAAAGGAAAAAATGGAAGAGGACTCAGCATTAGATAAATCACACGATAGAGAGGAGAGTAAGAGTTGCCCAAGAAAACATAGTAGTCTTCTCAAGGAAAAAACCCTAAATAGCCAAAGGAAGAGTCACATAAGAGAAGATGACGAACCACTCTAGAGAAGATCAAAGTTTATGAAGGTGTTTCTTCTGCCCAAAGACAGCATCACATGCATGTTGATTTGGCTCAGTGGAGACACATTGTTGAAAAATTTTCTGTCTATATATTTCATTAGACTATCTTTCTTTGCTTAATTATATACACTAGTTTGGTTTTATAATAATAATTTTCTTGCATATATTATTTTGAAAGTTAAATGAGTATGCGAGATTGCAAGATGTGGAGAGATAGATCTTTAAAGAAATGCAGTATGAGAAAATGACATTCAACAATTTATACTAAAATAGATGAAAGCTTTTAGTCTTTCAATGTTTGTTTCACCTCATATTTTAAAGCTTGGATACTAAAGGGAATTTTTATGAAAATTTTACAATATACTGAGAGCGATGTTCACTTCGAAAATGTGGGGTATATATACAGTGGTAAGAAGGGAGGGCAGTGTGGCTTGCACGTTTGTGCAGATTCCATCCTGTGTTCAAAATTTTCAAAAATGTTCTTTCTAGGGAACAATTTCACAGGTTATGCACACAGTCTCTAATCCATAAATATATACTTAAGGTATTTATATTTAAAATAAAATGGTACGTTTGGGATTTTTATATTGTCAATTTTCCAAAACGTCTCCATTCTTAATATCATGTTTAATTTTATTTAAATTTTTCATAAGTCTTAAAATTTAGGAGGCCTACCAGAAGAATATAGTAGTCATAATCATGATCCTTCTTGCATTAAGATCAGATACAAATCAAGAAAAAGTTCCCTCCGGATGTATGAATCCAGCACTGCCCACAACTGAGAATGGCAAGAATTAGTAATGGGAGGAAATCAAAGAGTTGTTTAAGGTGAGAATATTGACTGGAATAGAATATGATGAATTAAGAATTGAAAGTATTCCGGGAACTTGTGAGAACAAATCACAGAGGTGATTTAGTTGATAAGAAAACATTTTGTTAGAACTTTAAGTTCAAAATTGAAGTTGAGTAGGGATAATTATGTGGAGAATAAGATTTTGTGGAGGGTTATTAAAGAAGAGAGAAGAGAATTGCTAAGATGGAACTTGGGTTAATTTATTGTTTTCAAGTGATAGAAGCAAAATTTTCTATATCTTATTTCATTCTTGTGAGATTGTCACAACACTCAACTGACTCAAAAAATATCACCAACAATTTGACAGTTTGGGTTGAAATTGAAATTTAAAGTTACTCGGATGAATATTAACTAATCTTCAATGTTAAATACACTCCTATAAGATAGCTTGAGTTATGAAGGACAACTTCAGAATTTTAAGATTTTTATCTTAGCATATTTAAAATTGAATATATGGAGTTAGGTTCATTTGTATTTTAAGAGCTAATCTCGAGAATATAACTATTGAGGACTATGTGATAAAAAGAGCGAGAGGTTCAACTATCCGGGTTTAGTTATTTAAAATAATGGTAGAGGGCAATGTGATTGATAGGATCCAAGATGGTTGGATGAAATTGAGGAGCGCTTTTGGAGTGTTGTGTGATCCGAAAATTCTGCTCAAGATTAAAGGAAAATTTATAGAGCGGTTGAGCGACTAGCAATGTTATATGGGGCTGAATGTTGGTCAACAAAGAGGAAACTCATTGATGAAATAAATGTTATAGAGATTATGATGCTTAGGTGGTTGAGTGGGTACTCCTAAGGATAGAATAGGAAATGAGTTTATTCATAGCAAGGTTGCAGTGACTCCAATAATGGACAAGATTAGAGAATGCTGTCTTAGATGGTTTGGGCATGTTAAGCATAGAACGCGCAATGTTCCTATTAGAAAAATTGTGTTTGTGAATATCTTAAAAGAAGAAGAGGAAGGCCTAAAAAGATATGGGAAGAAACTATTATGAAGGACTTTCTCTATTTGGAACTTAAGGAGGGGCTTCTATTTGATTGTGCACAATGGAAACAAAAGATTCATGGAACTGACCCCACCTAGTGGGATTAAGGATTGGTGGTGCCATTGTTGTTGCATATATGTGGAGTTTTTAAATGAAATTATACAAATGCGATGAACTTTAGTGAGTTGAATAGCTATTAAAATGATATGAATTGCACTTTTATTTGGCGGGTCAACAAAAATTTGATTTGGAATGCTTAAAAATGATGAAGAAATTAAGTGTGTAACATCAGATGACATCTTTATTGTTGTATCGAAATGTTATGCTCTTTGTTCATATCCTTTTGCATTAGTAATTTATGTATTGAACACATTTAAAAGGAGTTGGTGCATGTTATTTGTGGATGGCGTTCGATTGATTAATAAGATTGTGGATGAGTTTAAAGCAAAGCTTGAGTTGTGAATGACTACTTTAGAATATAAATGATTTAATTTTAGCAGTTCCAAAATAGAATATATGGAGTGTAAGTTTAATTATAATGGAAAATATAATATTGATGACGGAAGTATTGAAGGTTATACAAATACCTTGGTGTGAGTTCATATCTTACATTAATAAATGATGTATTGAACACATTTAAAAGGAGCATCCTTGGTGCATGTTATTTGTAGATGGCATACTCTTGATTAATAAGATTGTGGATGGGGTTAAAGTAATACTTGGAGTGTAAACGAAATATACAGAGTGTAAATTTAATTATAGTAGAAACTATAATATTGACTGCATAACTATTGAAGATCATATGAATGCCTAGGTTCTATATACAATTAATGGCGAAATAGAGAATGATGTTAGTAATTGGACCAAGCCGATTGGGTGAAATGGATGGGAGTTTCTTGAGTATTGAATTGGAAAATCTCACTCAAATTAAATGAATATTTAAGAGTAGCTATATGATTGGCATTGTTGTATATGATATTTTATAGAGGATATTAAGGTGGATGATTTTATTGCTTGAAAGGATAGTATAGGAAATGAGATTTTTTGTAGCAAGTTTGAAGGGGCTCCAATGGATGATAAGATAAAAAATGTCATCTTTAGATAGTTTAGGCTTATTAAGTGTAGATTGTATAATGCCCCTTCAGGAAAAACTTGAATTTATGAATTTTGTCAAGAAGCAGTCTGAACTTCTTGAGTTGCTTGCAAAAAATTTTGTCTAGGCGTGGTTGCAATAAATTTTATTCATTAAACGGGGATGTTCAAACAAAAAATAAGAGAAAAAATTATTAGAAATGATAGTTTTTTTAACTTAGGGGGCATGTTTCTACTAGAATGTGCATAATGGAAGCAAATGGTTTGAAATGTCTTCCCTACGAGTTGATCACAGCCACAAAAAAAACAAAAACATTATTATTACGCATACAGGTAAACATTATGATTAAATAGGGCAATTAATCAATTAGACACTTGGCTATTTTGATCACTCTATTAACAATTTGTTCAATATGCTTAATATACGTATGGAAATATTTAATATGTTCAATTTCATTGTATAGCAGTAATTTGGAGATGAATTTAACTCTTCTCATTTAAGAAAGATAGGAATATCTTGATAAAATTTTTATTTATTTTGAAGAGGCTTATGATAGAGTATCAAGAGAAGTTCTTTGAGATTTTAAATTTGCATAGCATGTATTGATGTTATTAAAGATATGGAGATAATTTAAAATGGTTCATTGATTCATGCAATTTGTTCATTTTAATCTTTTATTCTTGCTCAAATATAAGAGCCAAGGATAAAAATGAATAAATTGTAAGAATCAAGGAATCATATTGACAAATTTCTCTAAAGATATGTATAATAGGGTTATAATTTGTGTTCGATTGCACGGTGGCTTATCTAATAATTTTGTTATTGTTGTATTATATCAAGGCTTTACTCTCAATTTATATTCTTACATTCAAGAGGAGGTTCTTTTGTGCATGTTATTTGCGGATGACATTCTATTAGTTGATAAAAATATAAACATTGGTAAAGTAAAACTTGAGTTGTGGGGAACTATTTTGTAATCTAAAGGTTTTTTATTTAATAGATTTGAAATAAAATATAACATTTTCTAGAGTGGGACACAAAAATAAATATCATTAATAAACTCTTATAGCCATTAATTTTTTTTTCAAGTTTTTCATATGATCCATTTGTATTTTGAGAAATGAAACTACTTTTATTATTTATATGTAACTCAAAATCTTCTCAAACGAACTACAAAAATAAGTAAATTAATGTGATTTTTCATATGGGTGCGACCATACTAGTACTAGTGCATCAGATCCCATGAGGATGAGACAAACAAAAAACAAGTAGTATTATCAGTTTAATTGTGATAGAAGCCATTATCTCAAGGACGTAACTATTGAGGATCTTGTAATCAAGAAGAGTAAAGGCTAAATTACCTTGGTTCAATTACTCAAAATAATGGTGAAATAGGGAGCGATGTAATTTGCATGATCCAAGCTGATTAGAAGAAACGGAGTGCTTCTAGAGTGTTGAGCGATCGAAAGATTTCGCTCAAAATTAAAGGGAAATTTTATAGAGCAGCTATACAACTAGCTATGTCATAAGGCACTGAATGTTGGCTAACAAAGAAGAAATATTTTGGTAAAATAAGTGTTATAGAGATGAGAATGCTAAGGTTGATGAGTGGGTATACTTGAAAGGATATAATGGGAATTGAGCTTATTTGGAATAAGGTTGGGGTGGCTCCAATAGTGAATAAGGTGGGAGAATGTAGTTTTAGAATGTTATGTTAATCGCAGACTCTTCGATACTCTTGTTATAAAAATGAGTATAAGAGTTGCCCAGGTTAAAAGAAGAAGAGGAAGTCCAAAAAAGGCATGCAAAGAAACTATTAAAAAAGAATCTTCTCTATTTGAAATTTAGGAACTTAGGAAAGGGCTTTTATTTGATTTATGAATACAGAGAATTCATATAGTCGTCTTGTGAGGTCTCGATGCCGGTTAGCAGAAACTGTTCTGGCATCGGGTGACTACTCACCGCTGGATCATATCAAGCAATTTGAGAGAAAAAGAAGACGCATATAAAAGTAAATAATATTTTTCATTTATCAAATATTCTTATTACAAGATCCATTATTGTACAAAACAAAGAAACAAAAATAAGTAATTCAGCGCGTCATCGATCTTTTGAAAATTAGGGTTCTTGTTTAACCTCTTATAGGAGCACCTGATCTGGTATTGTACAGAAAACAATACTGGGATTTGAATTCCCAGTAATTAGAGAATATTCTAAGTACAACAGTATGCAATAACAAATTACTTTATAAAGATGCGATTAGCGGAAGTAAGGTGAAAATAACATGCAGGATAGGTAAGGCAACTGCGCAAAATAAGCAAGCAAATTTCTGCAATAAGTAGTTATCACAAAATAACGGTTACTGATGTCATTTTCCAGTAACTAACCCCAAATGTTACTGATGTCATTTTTCCAGTAACAACCCCGAATGTTATTGATGTCATTTTTCAATAACAACCCCGAATATTGCTGATGTTATTTTTCCAGCAACAACCCCGAATGTTACTGATGTCATTTTCCAGTAACAACTCCGAATGATATCGATGTCATTTTCCGATAACAACCCCGAATGATATTACGTTGGTTTCAGGCAACCAACCAAGCTTCAAATGGATTTGGCTCAAGGAAAATAAGCGAAGCATAGCAGTAAAAAAAATGCAAGATGTAATGCAAGTCATATACTGGGTACTTTTGATCCTTAGGTTCAGAAGTTCAACAGTTCGAATGAGTGACAGTTCGCTCAATCTGCATTTAAGTCCCCGATATTTTTAAGTTAGCTTTTTAATCAAATGATTTATGAATTTTAATTTCTTTCATTCTGTTCTTCTTCTTCTGTTTTTGAAGTTCAATTGATTTAAGCTGCTATTAAAGCAGTTATTAAAGTGTCTTTATGATTATCATACTAATGTATGACGAAAAAGTCGGAATAATTGACTAACTTGGCCAATAAGGGAGAATAATAGTCATTTAACAATTTGTATCGTTCTCATTATTAATTAATGAGAATAATTCTATTGTGCATGACTAATCATAAACTCGATAGTTATAAAGAGATTAACCAGATTAAGAGAAAACGAATGTGTTCTTCTAATTTCCTCTTCTTACTTTAGAATTAGGATCGCCGGCACACGAAAAGAAGCTGGAACGGGTTGGCCGGGGGCTGGCAGAGGTTGCTGGAGCAGCTCTGGGGACTGCCGGGCTGCCGAAAGTTGCTGGAAGATACTGCCGGGGGCTGCTGGAAGCTGGTGGAAGTTGCTGGAAGGGGCTGCCGGCTGTTTGGAGGGAGAGGCTGCTGTGGGTGACTGTGGGAAGGAGAGGGGAGGGGATGGGGATTATATAGGCGCAGGGGTGGCGCCAAAACGAAAATGAAAAAAAATGGAAAATTTTAAACTTCAAATTAATCGCATTTTTTCATCGGTTGGCGTCCAAATACAACGAAACTTGATACCGAGGTGTGTTACGACATGACGAACACCCTCGCGCCGAAAATTTTGATTCGGAGCAAAATTTTGTTTTATTTTAATTTTAGAGGTTTAAAACTTCGAAAATTTTTCACGATTAAATCGGCTCTCAAAATTTGATGAAACTCCTCGAGCAACCTTTAAATAATATACTTAACACGTCGACACTGAAAACGATGAATTCAGACACGTATTTCAATGTTTTTGATTTTTAAAATTTAGAAATTTCAGAAAATAGAACGGGAGCTTCCGTTAATCGGATTTTTTCTCAAATTAGGGTACTTTGATCTAAAAATTATTTCTATCTATTGGTAGTCTTGTTTGCCATAAATTGAAATTCCCCGGGATCCTGATTCCTAAGGCGGGATTCTGACCTAATTTGCAAAATAATGACTTTGGGTCGTTACAAATATTAATCACAGACTCTTCGATACTCTTGTTATAAAAATGAGTATAAGAGTTGCCCAGGTTAAAAGAAGAAGAGGAAGTCCAAAAAAGGCAAGCAAACTATTAAAAAAGAATCTTCTCTATTTGAAACTAGGAACTTAGGAAAGGGCTTTTATTTGATTTATGAATACAGAGAATTCATATAGTCGTCTGAATCTTGTGGGACTAAGGCTTTGTTTTATTGTTGGAGGATCAAGTTAAACTTGTAAAACATCGATAAATTAGTTCAATCCTATTGAATAGTTTGAAACCAAGCACATCAAAATCTATAATAGATAAGTATTTGCTTAAACAATGCACATCACATCGCAATTAACTTATCTCATGAATTTACATATATAATATGACAATGCTAACTAAGCAATGTATTAATCAACAAGAACACATGAACCGTCATGAAGGAATTATGTCTACATTGGCAATAAAATTTTTAGCATTAATATGCATATATATGTATCTATAGATGTGACTAAAAGCCTTCGAACGGCTATAAGGATTTTAAAACTTGTCCACACCATGCACTGCATGCAGCTGTTGCATTCTGTTCACTGCGTAGCATTATTTTTAGCAGTATGTTTAACATCATCGTATCTACATATATTTGTGAGTTGCAATAAGAACATGATTTCAATTAGCCATTACTGTTATTTCTAATGAGAGATATTACTCTAGCAGGAGGACAGACTCTACTGGCACTGGTGGCGAGGAGCAGGGACAGGAGGCAAGGCAGCAGCAAGGACCACAAAGACCAGTAGCTGTTAGACGATTCCACCTTGCCTTTCAGCTGGACTTGGCTCTCATCATCAAACTCGCAGCTGTGGTCTTTCTGTTCAGCCAAGAAGGATCGAGGCAGCGGTTCATTCTCCTCATTCTATTCGCATCTTTCATCTATCTGTAAGACATTTACTTGAAGTTTAGGGTGTGCGATTTTATTTTATTTTATTTAAGTTTGCATTGAAATAGTGTGGTTTTAGGAGAATTAAGCTGATTCATGTTGCTGGATATTACAGTTATCAGACTGGAGCGCTTGCCCCTCTGGTCAGATGGATTCGAAGAGGTGGAGCCCCTCCTCAGCTGCGTCCCGTCATTCATCCTGAGCATGCTGACGGCAATCAACCTCGACCCGGTAATTTTCGCCCTCTCCCACCTCCAGTTATGCTGTTTTTGTAAATTGGATATTTTATTTATATTACCTGTACTTACAAATAATTCAGAATTATTTCTGTTGTCGCATCTTTAGTAATCAACAGTAAAACTCACCAATTTTAATCACATAAAATAGAATACATATTTTTAATTATTATATTTCTGTATTAGTGAAAATTTCCATTAAGTGTATCTCATTTGGCATAATATAAATGCATGCTTAATATAATAAATAAAATATTTAAATTTTGGTTTATGTAATTCAGATTTATATTTTTGAATTTTAAATAAAAAGGCATGTAATACACTTGCAAACCATTACAACAAAAACAACAACAAGCTTTAATCTCATTGGGTGGGATCGCCTACACGAATTCTTTGTTTCTATTGTGCTCAATCAAAATGAAGCCTCTCCCTAAGTTCCAAATAGTCAAGATTCTTTTTAATGGTTTCTTCCCATATTATTTTTTGGTCTACCTCTTTCTCTATTTATATGAACAAATTTTATAAATTCAATTTTTCTAACCAGGGCATTGAACTATCTCTGCTTAATATGCCTCAACCATGTAAGGCGACATTTTCTAATCTTATTCACTATTAGAGCTAATCCAACCTTGCTACGGATAAACTCATTTCTTATTATATCCTTACGAGCAAACCCACTCATCCACTGAAGCATCTTCATCTATATAACACTTATTTTATCGACAAGTTTCTTCTTTATTAACCAAGATTCAGTCCCATATAATATTGTTGGCTATACGACTTCTCTATAAAATTTTCCTTTAATTTTTAGTGGATTTTCAGATTGCACATGTGATGACCCTAGGGTTAAATCAGGTATCAACAGAACTACCCTTGGGTACATTCCCGCAGGATCATATTGATAGTTAAGAGAAAAATAGCATTTGGACATAAACTAAATAATAGAGCCATACAATATAATAAACTTGCCAATCATTCAATTTAAAGAATACAATATTCAGATTATTACAAATTAAATCAATATAAATAAATGTTTCAGTTTAACTTTAAAGTTTAATAAATAAATAAAAACTAAATGTGCCAATGTCAGCACCACCGTACTTTAGTTGTTCTTTATGCTATGTCAACTTCCTCCAACTGCACCTGACCTGGCATTATAAGAATACTGTCTCAATACACATATTAAGTACAAAGATGATTAAATATTATACTTAGCAAAAAAGCGGGAAGCGGAAAATAGAAAATTTTGCAGGAAATAAAAAGGTTAGAGCAAAATACATAATCCTGAAAAATAAATATTTTTCTTGCCATAATACTGTCACCTGTCATATAATAAGTTTCACACATATTTGTTTGTATGTATGTCTTGATTTTATGAAGCAATATTAACAGTCCTGTTGAGCAAATCCAGAACCATGAGGCTGGGTTCAATAAGAGCAACTCCTTCATCTGGGCCCCTCAAAGACTCCAGATGGCACCCTTATAACTCCCGATGGACTAGCCCTGTCCCTAATCTAATAAACCATCATTTCGGAACCCTTGCATACATTAATAAGACGTAACATATACATTTCATTCATGACATTACTCTGACATTTAATAAATATTTCATTTCATCAACAAGGATAAAGCTCAAAGCAGTGCTATAGCGGCAATAAAAGAATTTAAGTGTAAACAGTAAAATCAATGTACCTTAGTGTTTGAATTCCTAATTTTAGCACTCAAAAATTCGCGGTGTCTGCAAAAGTTATATTTGTAAACTATAATAGACTTTAAGAATGAATATTGCTTTAATTCATATTTTCTATTGCTTTACTTTCTCTTTTTGTACGAGGCTCTCTAAATAGACTTAAGAGCTTAGGTTCCCTTAAGGTTGTTGGGTAGTATTTGACAATCTACATGGTAATTTATATTTTTATTAAATTGGCATTTGTTTTAGTAAACTTCAGGTTGATGAGAAATGAACATCAATGAGGAGTATCAAGAATGATATAATGTTTCAGATACTTGTCTAAAGGTTAGCTTATAAATTGAGCTGAGACTTAGTGCTCCAATGTTACAATGCATTTATTATTATGGGTGATATAGCAACTTCAGATAAGCTCGTATACAAAAGGTCTTGGTGATATTTTGATCTCAACACATTCTTAGATCCATAAAGTCAAAGCAGTGTTCTTATCAACATATATGTTTTCCTTTTATATCAAAGTTATAAAATGACTCAAAACTAATCTCTAACAAATGAATAATCTCATTCTACTCCGAAAACCAAGAGATTTAATCCCAGACATGGCCATTAATTCTGCTCAATCTAGGAGATGTTCTTATGGATGGTAACTATCTAGCACATGTGATAGATAATAGCAAGCGACATGTAATCTGAAACTGATCACAATAATTGATTTTAATATCGATCTTATCTCAAAAACCACATTAACTTTCAAGGCACTGTATTACAAAGAAATAATTGAATTTCAAGTGTTCAAAGTCAATTACATGGGTTGCTTGACAAATATTATCAAGCTTAATATTTTTCTTTTAAGAGCATCAATATGCTCATAAAAATAGCAGCATAAGAGTATACATTAATTATAAAAATCTAGACAGAATATATATCTACTTTGTATTGATACTTTGTTCAACTAATTGCAAGGAATCTATATAATTTACAATATTGACTACTTCAAAATACCACCAATAAAAAATAAAAGTTGAGGATGTGTTTAAGGCTGCATTTCAAATAGAATGTGGCGTTTATGAATTAATGGTGATGTGCTCCAAATGAATGTGTTTGTGCAAATTTCACGGATCTGATGAATAGAGCTTTTGATCTAATATAAGAGTGTGGACAATATTTCCTAGCATCTTAATACAATATTGACAAATTCTATAAACATGATTTTTTTTTAATTCGAGAGATAGCTTTCCTAACTCAATGAATTCAGATTCAGTATCATTACTCCAAATCTGCAATTTGCAAAAATTCTATTTCATAATTTGCAAGACGTTTCTATTACAAGTACCACGGGATATATTAACTTGAAGTATCATATGAAATTGGGTTCTAGACATGTTATGGAAACTTTCAGATTTTCTTGGCTAGAACAAAACATTGATAGGTGTAGTTAAGTGAAACAAGTTGTAAGCAAGGATACGCAATAGAAGTTATAGGTAAAATTTAATATATAAATGGAGACTAAGAAAGTGACAAATGTATTTCATAATATTAACTTCTACAAATTTCCATTACTCCCTACTTGAGGTCTATCAGCAATTGCTTAGGCTCTTTCACTGAATTAAAGCTTCTGTAATAATGCATCTCAATAGTTGAAATCAGACTTTCCATACCTTATAAGGTCGGATTCCTCTCCATAAAGCGGGGACCGGACGCAGAAATGTCGAGCGGGGCTTCGGTGGATGAAGCCGAGCTGCGTGCCGACGGATGAGACGACCTCTGTCGGCGAACTAGGATCGGGCGGGAGTGGTATTGCAGGCGCCGAGTGTCTTCGTCGGCTTGGAGAGGCGTCATGGAGTCGTCACGAATCGGAGCGGTTCGAAGGCGTCGAAGACCTTCGGGGCTGCAGCTGCGGCTGCGTCCTTGCGTGCGTCGAAGGCTTCGTCGGCTCGGTTGCTGCGTCTGGAGCGAAGACGAGCAGAGAATGAGACAGAGCGTAGGATATTTCGGAGGATATTACGGGAGCTGCGATAGCTAAAATGTGCGGTGTCAATGGTTATGTCCGCCTATATATGCTTTCGATTCTCCCTCCCTTTCGAAGCGTCACCCCCCTTCCGCAAGAGTTCACGCATTATGGAGGCGTCGTTGCTGGCAAGTGGCGGCAAATTTGACAGGTAACACATGTGACTGTTAAATTTTTTTTTTTTTGAACTAGAGTAATAGCAAGGATAGAAATTCGTTGGCGGTTTATCAAGTCAAAACCAAATTTAGCGGGAAAAACTAACAGAAAACAGAAAATTGCAGGTATTAATACTATTACAGCGGTTAGTTAATGAACATTTAAGATTAGCGGGGACGTTAGTGACTTTTTTAATAACGACCAAGGGTCGTTAAAGCACAACGCTCCAGAAGTGTTCTGTCATTTCATCAACACCCCGCAAGTATTCCTTCATTTTCTCAGATCCTATTAACACGCAAGAATAATATTGTTTCCCATTTTATTAATTTTGATGCCATCCTTATATTTGAATTAACCTTATGATAAAAAGGTTTTTGAGTACTATAGAATCGATACATTCAGTAGAGTACCTAATGTTAGAATTTAGACAGGGCTCCTACTTAAAGAACAATTTTGAATAATTAATTTTGCTCCAATTAAAAATAGGAAGGAAAAGGTCTAGTAAAACTAGGCAAAAAATTATTAGGACTATTCTCACCTACTTGTTGAGTTAAAGGAGGGGCAGTCATTTGATAGAGCAGAATTAGATAGAGTTCATATATGCTTTATGCTACTTCACATTAATCTCAAATGTTCTCATGTTTGAGCCATGTCTAATTTCTAACATTTTCAATAAGTGCTCTACCGAGTATATTTATTCTATGTTTAGGACTTATTTGATTGTATGCCATGTGCAGTGTTATTCTGATAGCACGTTATTATTTTTAGATTTAATAGTGTTATCAAGCCATTTTTGTGTTGCTTTGAGGGCAATTTTGAGTGCTATTTAGATAGCACAAAATAGTGATATTTTTGTAATAAAATCAACAATAAGATACCAATAGCCCCTAAACACTGTCATGCTGATGTTGGTTAATTTGAATTAAAAGTGGTGCCTGAGCAAAATACATATCATGTATTGAATGGATATTGACACAGACATTTATTATATATATATATATATATATATATATATATATATATATTATACATTTTTTAGTTTTAAATCCGGAATGAAAAATTATGTATTACATTGTTTAAAATTAAAATATTTTATATATTATAGAATTTCAGTTTTGTTATGTTAAAATGAGATATATTTACTGATTAAAACTCGTGCATTTACCATTCATCATGAATATGTTTGTATGTAGTGCAAATATAATACTCATTTTTTTTGTTTGACAAAAAGTGAACTTCAATATGTGATTGATAAGAATTGAACTCATAATATGAGATTACAAATCCTAAGCTTTGGCTACAACCTCATTCACATAATACTTGAACTTATTGAATAGGTTCTGTTTTGCATTTAATGTCTTCTAAGCGCATTTGATACCAACTCAATGGGAACTTCTTGCTTTGCTCTTTCATTTTATGGATTTGGTTGTAATTTTTCATTCCATTTCTTTGCCGAAGAAAATTTTCGGGCTGGCAGTGAGGACGAGCTGCCGCCTGCTGCTGATGCAAATGAGAACCCGCCGGAAGCCGGGAGAAGGAATCGAAACTATTTGTGGAGTATTCTGAAGGAGGTTCAGATGTTTGTTGTTGGGTTCATCACTTCTCTTCTCCCAGGATTTCATCATCGTCATCACAATGAATAGAAAAGATACCTTTTCCTTTATATACTTCTTTATAAAGCTCTAATGGTGATTTTCTTGAATATGTTTCTTGATTAATAAATAAATATTCTTACATGGCCTTTTTGTGAAGTTTGGTGATGCTATTTGATAAGGTATAGAATTAAAAAAGAACACATGTTACAGTAATGACTGTTTAATTTAGAGATAATTACTTGCATTACACCCAAATTTTTGATATTTACATATCCGATACATAATTTTTAGTATTTGTAAAATTAAGATACATCTTGTGTATATCTCATGAAATTGAAAAATTCATTATGAAAAATGCTTGTAAAACCTTGGAAAAATTGATTGACTCTGTGATAGGTAATGTTATATTATTCCAACTTTTTCTCAAAAATACATAAAATGAGTAATTGTTGTCATATGTAAAAGGAAGATTAGTTTTATTTAAATGTATTTGTGTTGTATTTTTCTTTTTTAATATATTGTTATTTTAGAGAATTTGAAGCACATTTGAGGTATCATAGGAGGCTATGACCTTAATTATTTTACAAAATTGACCATGAAAAATGAAAATTTCTCACATTTTTTTTATAAGGGAACCAAAACAAAGTGGAGTACTTTAGATTTGGAAAATAATGAGAAAAAATTAGCTCATATTTGCTGACATATGATAAACTTTTAATCATCAAAGTATTGTTTATTTTAACATTAATGGGTAATATGATTTTATCGTCAAAAGATAAGTATTTAAGATGATAATTATTCTGTTAGTGCTCTCATATCATAATTCTTAATCATCAAAGTGTTGCATGTTCTGACATTAATGACTTTACAATTGTATTCTCAAAAGATAACTTGTCAGGAGATCATTCATCCTAAGAGTGCTCGTATAGCATGCTTAACTATAAAATTCTTATCAAAAACTCCATCATCATCTCAAAAAGCATTTTAATGTTTATAGATTGGCTTAACTATACATAAGGGAGACAATCTCTTCAACTTAAGTAATCTAATATCATTGTCAGTATTCATATACAAATCAAATAACCATCCAATAACTAAATAATACTAGAGGTAACCCCAACTAGCACAAGAGGTGTCGCCCACCATATACTCTCATCTTTGGGTATAATACTATTGATATTATTAATGAAGGTGATGAGATATTTCTAGGAGTAGTGAGATGGCTTAGCACATCATTAGAAGATGAAGACTGGCAGCACAGGAATATTTTCAATGTATTGATGACATGCAATGGCATTGCATGTAAGATGGAGATTGATATTTGCTAAGAATATAGTGTCCACATATACAATACTCATAATCTTAGAAAATAAAATTATTCAAATTAATTTTTGTATTCTGATTATGTTATAATTTGAAGTACTTTGGGTGAAAATTTTTTGTATTCTGATTTATAAAATTCCTCTAAAATTTTCAAAAATTTTAATCATTTGAGTAAAAAATGCATTTATGAATATTTTTTTTATAACTTAAATAAATATTTATATTATTTTAATTAAGTTAAATTATCGTCCGTTTTCTTAGACTACCGAAAAAACATTTACCAACGGATACGATGATTTAATCTCCATCATCATATTACTTCTAGTTATTCGATATCAAGTCTAAAGCCGTGTAGATAACCAAAACTATTTTGGGAGTGCATAATCCATTCCCCATCATTTCCTTGGTGTTTCCCCTCCATAACTGTGCTTTGGTACATAGTTTTGTTCCCTTAGTTCTCCATCACATAAAATCCTAATAAAATCACAAAAAATGTATAAATCTTTGTTATATAACATCAAATTGATAATGCCTGTGAATTTCAAATCATTATGACTTTGTTCAAGCAAATGGCAGGGCGGGTGGTGTGGCCGTGGGTAGTGGTTGGCATAGGGTACAGGGGGAGATATGGCAAGACATGATACACAATGCAGAGGTGCAATATGGGATAAGCTTTTCTAATTCCTCATGATTGTGCTCATTTTATCTTGTAAATGTCATAACTTGTGAATGATGTTATAACATTGGTTAAGATTCAAGATTTAGTGATTGAGATTTATGATTTGTTATATGGTATATTGGGTTCAAATTTCAACGATCACATATTTACTTAAAATTATAAGATCACAAGAAAAAAAAATTCCAGCTTATTTAATTTTAAAATTCTCTACAAAATATAGAAAAAATTGAATGCATTATTTATAAACTCTTTAAATATCAATATTTATATAAACATCACTTAAATTTATATTATTTTATTATTTTAAATGGTTAGAAGTTTTTGTTACTGCTATATTTAATATAATAATAAATATTTGGAAGATAATATTATTGAAAGTTTTTTATGAAAATTTAGCTAAAATATATATATTAGTAAAAATTTTAGTAGCCGGAGGAAGCCACGCCTAACACGCGGCCTTATCTCCATTTCGCTCGAGATTTGAGAGACGACGCAGGAATTTTGTCCGTCTCCGAGCATCAAGAATTCCTCTCTCTCACTCTCTTCCTTTCAGAAACCCTAGTAGTGCCATATTGATCGCCTGAGTTGAGTAAAGCTTCCCTTGATCAATTGCCCCGACGAATTGAGATTTTGCTTTCGCTTCATCTGCAGCGAAGATGGCCTACGGAGATCGGATGACAAAATTCGAGGATTCGGAAAAGGAGAGCGAGTATGGTTACGTCCGCAAGGTATTGCTTCCGCTATTAATTTTGATCTGACTGAATTTTTTGAAGATTGCTGGATTCGAGCGGGTTACTACAATTCTTTTTGGCACAGGCGTGCTTTGAGATGTCTTCCTTTTTATTCCTATGATTTTTTTCATGTTTATTTGAATGTGGGATGCGTGTGTGGGCGTATGCTAAGCTGCCAGCATCTATGGAAGCTGAACCTAATGAAAATTGATTTCTTGAACAGGAGAGATCTCACAATCTTGAAAGAGGAAGAATTAAATTATGAACCAATGTAGGGGAAAAATATCCCAGGCTGACTAAATTCTTAATTGTTAACTTCGTACAGCTTACAATAGTAAAAACACGCAGAAAAACTTGAAGGGGCTGTTTGGTTCGGTGTTATTTGAAAAGTTATTAAGATAGCATGCTATTCAGATAACATGTTATTCAAATAACAGTGTTATTCAGATAACAGTAGCTGTTTGGTTCAGTGTTATTTAAATAACAGATGTCAGTGTTATTCAGATATATGCTGTTTGGTTCAATGTCATTCATGTTATATTACACATGAGGTAAGAATACCCCCAAATAAAACTTTCATTTCATAAAAAATTTTGTGAAAAAAAAAAGAAGACAATGTTAACAAGAAATAATATCAGTACGTATTTTTAGCATCAAAGCATAAATGTGCAACATATCCTGATTTTTCATATCCAAAACAGGAATATGCATAGAAGAACACAATGAAAATAACTTATGAAGAAGACAATGTTAACAAGAAAAGTAGACGCAACAAATGAAACCCAAATGCCTAAAAGGTTTCCAATCTTTTTTCAAGATAAGGCAAATCATTTAACATTTTAAAAATAATTCATTATATTTTTTAGATGTCACCCATACCACATATATTCAAGCATATAGTTTTACATAATACAATGAATTTTACAGTTGTTAGTTTTTCAAAAAAGAGTTACGCTTCAGAAGTTCAGAGAAGAACATGCAAGAGAAAATAACAGCAGCCGGAACACAATATATGGCATTTGCACTCCTCTTTGGGCTTGCACCACAATTAGATTCCTATTAATAAAAAGCGCATTAAACTTACCACAAAAACAATAGAGCAAACTGAAAATGAAGGATTGCAAAGCCCAATCATCACTAAAGTCTTACCAAAAATTTAGTAATCGTTCAAGCCAACTTCCTCAAAGTTGTTAGAGTTTAAAATCTCCATGAATCAAATAGTATGGATAAGGAATTGCAACATAGGTTTTAAATAGAACGAAATAGTGTGATCAATTAAGCAACTTCCTCATACAATTACAGAATTATTGTTTAGCGCGCCATGCTTTTTTAAACTAAAAAACAAAAATTTCCTACTCTACGAGAAAGGATAAAACAGCACAAACCTGATCAACTTCATCCCACCAGCGGAACTCAACCTGGATCTTATTCCGCAGAACGTTATAAAGAAGCGTGGGGTAGAAGAGAAACCTCGCCTCGACACCTATTATTGCCATCTTTGGACTAAACGTCCTAATGCTGCAATCATCCACTGACCCCAAGACAGGCTCCTCTGCGTCGCTCCCTTCTTACAAGTCCCGGATGAGCATCTCCAAACACGAAGTTCAAATGAAATATAATTTCAGATTATCCAAAACTCTGCGGCCCTTCCAACCTCTGCGAAGGCAACGAAGAAACCCTTCCATGCGTCTCGGCGAAGGCGGCGACGGCAAGCAAGGCTCGGCGTCGACGGCCAGCAAGGTTCGACGTCGAATCTCCAAGTCGCGCGCGAAGTACCCTACCTCTCCCGTCTCTCCCGCGATAGATTGGCATAATGTTATCTGAATGTCGGTTGATTTTCGACTGACATTTAGATAACATTATACAATGACATTTTTGTAATTTTTAAGATGTCATTACTCAAATGACATCAAACCAACAGCTACTTTCTTATGAATAGTTTTAAATAACATCACATAACACTCAATAACATCAAACCAAACAACCCCTAAATCTCTTTATAAAAACATGCACGACATTTCAACACATAAAATGTACTAGCACTTTAAAATAACCTAAATGTTCTAGGAAATGTATTAAAATGACTACCCAAATGTATCATCAGTCGGCATTTGAAGGATAGGTTCAGAGGTCTCAATAAAAGTCAATGATAGCGGAGAGGGACCCAAGCCTCTTGTAGGAGCAAGAGATACTACACCTATCACTAACGGTAGAAAGCAGATGGAGCGAGGGGAGTCATTCGACTTCACATCTCAGACAAAATTATGTGATTGTGCAGGTGAGACCACCACCAGGTGATTACAACCGTTGTCGCATCCCTGGCCTTTTGAGACGGGCTATGTAAATTAAGCAGACTCTTGACCCAAAACTGCGAGGCAGGGGAAGGCAGTGCCTGCAACAAAATTTTCCAGTTGTTTGGCATTGAAGATCCAATTCGGAGGAGATCTGGATCCTTTGCAAGGCATACGAAGTTTGCAAAGCACGGGATCTCTGCTAACGGTCAACGGCAAGAACCAGTCCTCAACGAGCCATACCTCTAGAAATGGATGATGTTAAGATGAGGGGAGGTGAAAGGGAGATGGGAGACTCCGAGTTAGGAGATTGGCAAAAATAGGATCAACTAGTCGGGGATATGGAGGAATTCGAGCTCGAGAAAGATGCGAACCACACCCACAATCGCTAAAAGCGCATGACCCTCCAGAGATCACAGATATAAAGGAAATGCCATGGCTAGGGTGACAAAAGTTGTAGAGGGAATCAAACATCTCCCTTTTGTGTGTGTGTTTATAAAGTTTATACTCACAAATCTTCCATGAAATAGTCTTGGTTAATACTTTTCATTTTCCTTATACTAAGCTACCTTTTGTATTTATTTTTTATGGCAATCCATACAACAATTATAGTCAAACTTTCTTCTCATCTCCCAAAGGAGCGGTGGAGAATCCAATGTCTTTTCTTTTTGGGGTGCAAATATATGAAGTTCTTATTATAAAGAGCATCTAATTGAATTTTGATATAGTAAAATTGTTAGACTTGATTTTTTGACTTCTAAGATGTTTTTTATGATATTTAAAACATAATCAAGGCATATATTGATCGTAACTTTTGTCATATTAAGTAATCTTTAAGAGTTCAGCGGGCGTACACCGCCCTACATTTTTTGTTTGGAATCAACCCTTGTAATTCAAGTGTAAGTTGCCAACCACAGCTTTGTGCTCTTTCCAAATTTTTTTGCAAGAAATTTTCTTAACTTCCTCCTACTATTAAAAAAATAGAATGGAAAATGCTAGAAGTGAACTAGAAGAGGATTGTAAAGGTAATATTTGAGTGATGTTGTCAAAATGTCATATTTGATAAATAATAAGACACTTTAATTATTAATGTAAATAAATGGCTTGTATTGCTTATATTGAAGCTATTTTAGACATGTATAATGGCTTATTTACATGTATTTGTTATAAACTAATTTGTTAAATGATTTTTTTGTTTTAATTGAACACTATTATGAATCAACTTGTCAATATCTTTTTATATTAATTATGCAAGTTCTTATTGGAGATATTCTGGAGAAGGTTCATTAGTGTACATTGTTAGTAAATTTTATACTTCTTATTTATGACTGGATATGGGATTTAATTGAAGCTCATGATATGAAGAACAATTCTAAAATTTATAGGGTTTCAATTTAATGTTTAAAATAAAAGATATTTAAGTACAAGTTTAATCACAATAGACATCAATGCATTTACAATAGGAAATTATATAACCAAGAAGGGTGTAATGACCCAAGATCATTTATAAGGTAAGAATTAAGTTTCCGCAATATTCAAATTCGTTAAATTCTCTCGAAAATTTCAGTTTCCCGTTGAACTCCCACTAAAATTTGATTTTTCAGTTTCAATCCATAGTTTAGAAAGTTTTTAAATTTGTTTAAAGCTGAAATTTGAAATTTAAAACTGTCATTAACGCATATTTAAATCGGTAAAGCATAACTTCCTCATTAAGACCAATATTCAAGGTAAAAAAAATCAGCTACCCCTCTCTGAAACTGAAAAATTATGAAATCTCCATTGTATTAAGACGGAATACTTAAAGTAATTTCCATAACTTGTGGTTAATGAGCAGAATAAATCGGACGTGCGTTACATACGCACGTCCTATTTATTCGGGAGGAGACGGAAAACTCACCATTCAAGCAAACCTCCTCTCCCTCTCCTTTTCGCTCAACGCGCGTACCTGAGCCTACGAAAGCACGCAGCAGGCGAGCAGGCGAGCAGGCAACGGCGCGTCAATCCTTACTGTGGCCGACGGAAGGACGCTGACAGGAGCGCAGTCGACTCGATCCGACCTCCCGTCTTTGCGCCGATTTCCTCCTTTTTGCTCGACCTCTTCCAGCCCCGATTCCTCTTCGCGTGTCGCTCGACTCGTCCACTCAATCGTAAGGTAAGACTCTTATGTTAGGAATTGAATACGCGTGTATATATATAATAAATCATAATAGCAATAATAATAATAATAATAATAATAATGATAATAATCAAAATTAATAGTTAGGATTTTGCTTTGGCCTACTAGTTCACTTTGCCCTTTATTTATTATGTCAAACCTTTTATAGTAGGTTAAACTTTTAAATGAAAATTTCCTTTGAGTATTGTGATAAGTTCAGTTATTATTTTATAGAGAGTTGTCCGTAAATTCAGACAATCTCTTGTATTAGTATTATTAGGATTAAGATTTAATTGCAGCTAACTTAGTAGGTTGAAGTAACCTTGGGGTTTTTAATAATTATTTGATCGAAAGACTAGCTATTTTGAATCAAAGTTTGTTCCATAATAAGATGCAAGTATTTTAGCATATAATCAAAATTCGTAAGCTAGAGGTCTTTAATTAATATAAAGTTTCATTAAATTTATGTACAATTGCTAATGATAGAATCAAGAAATTCTCTGTTTGAAATTTATTTGCAATATATGTGATTTGGGAAAAATAAAGATTTTAATGCTATTAAACACTTTAGAACAACCTATGCTGCATTTCAAACCCGTAGAGAAAGCTCACTTAGGGTTTAAGAATACGCAAATTTTAATACTAATTTTCTCTACATTAGCTCGTTCAATCTCTTAAACAAATATGCATCATCAGTTAAGAAGAACGAGAGATCACAAGATTCATAATTAACACAAAAGCTTATAAATAAAAATATTAGTTTTCATAGAGTCGGCAAATACCTTCAAGGTTTAATAAAATCTCAATTGTAATTTTTGCAGACACATTAAGTTGTGAGTGATTCATCTAGTTAAGTCAAACATGAAAGGTACACTAGATATTACTTTTATGTTTTCTATATTTTTGCTGCTTAAGCATCGCTTGGAACCTGTTTTATATTTAATGATTTACTCTTATTGCTAGTCATTAAGAGAGACAAAATGATGTTTATGTCTATTATGAATGTTGCAAAGGGTTCCGATACGGAGGTTAAATTAAGTTAGGGACGGGCTAGTCCACGGGGAGTTATAAGGATGCCATCTGGAGCCTTTGAGGCGGCCCAGGTGAAGGTCATGCTTAACTGCATATATGATTTCATTTGGAGCATTTAAAGGGGGCCCAGGTGAAGGTTACCATCTGGAGCTTTGAGAGAGGCCCAGGTGAAGGTGCTATCTGGAGCCTTTAAAGGGAGCCCAAGTGAAGGTTACCATCTGGAGCCTTGAGAGAGGCCCGGGTGAAGGTGCCATCTGGAGCCTTTAAAGGGGACCAGGTGAAGGACGTGCTTAATTGCATTTTTTTTTTATGAATCCAGCCTCATGGTACTGGCTTTGCCCATCAGAACTGCTAATATTGCTTCATAATATCAAGTCATAAACGTAAACATAAATTTTATGCTATATTTATTTTTCCTTTTGAAACTTGGCATGTGAAAAGAACATTTATTTTGCAGGAGACGTGATCATCTTTTATTTGAAACACACTATATTTTCCTGCTATTGTTATCATTTTTGCCTTCCGCTTTTGCTTAAAGTATATTTTTAATATCCTTTGTATCTAGAATGTTCACTAAGGCATTATCTTTATAATGCCAGATCGGATACAGCTGGAGGCGATTGATATAGTTTAAAGGCATGGCGCGGAAAAATAATTGCCCCTTCAAGAGATAATAATTTTATGTATAATGAAAGCCATGTAATATATTTTGGATAATGTTTGCTTTAAATTGAATGAATGTTATTTCTTATATTTGAATGACTTTGGATGTTTGTTTAACTGCTATTTTACCTAACTGCCAATATTGCCAATATGATCATGCGGAAAGATGCATCCGATGTTAGTTTGAATGTTACCAACTTAATATGGATCATCACAAAGGGCAATTGATCATATATATTTGATCTATTATATTAATAGATATGAAATAAATGGAAATTTGATTAACAAGTACCAGGTATGCTGGATGAAGTGGAGTGCTTATTGGGTGTTGTGCAATCGAAAGTTCTACTCAAACTTGACAAGTTTTATCTGAACTAAAATGATTACTTACAAAGTAGAAACATATTGATAAGTGTCATGGAGAAAAGGGGATGCTAAGGTGGATGAGTGGGCATGCACAAAATGATATAATAAGAAATGAGTGCATTCATATCAAGGTTTGCTTAAATCTAAATGAGGATAAGCACAAACACAACCATCTTAGATGATTTGAACATATCAAAGATGGATAGTTAGGTGCTTTGGCATCATTAAGAAAAGTTGAGTAAATGTATTTTTCCCATGTTAAAAGAGGAAGAGGAAGATTAAAAAAAACACAAAAAGAAACTTATTAGGAGTGATTTTATAAACTTGAAGCTTAGGGCATGGTTGTTATTTGATCAATCACAAAGGTGACAAGATTCATGTAATCGATCATCTTTTGCAGGGATAAGGTTTGTTAATTAAACTAATTGATGTTGCAGTGATGTTGAAATTTTTTTTCAAGTATGATCTATGGAGTTACCTTTTTTAAGTCTTTAATTTTTAGTTATAGTTAGGCATAATTTAAAGCTAAGGTCAAACATAGAGCTCATATGCCAATATGATGCAAAACAATCCAGGAAAAATTCATAATACCGCCAATAAAATATGAAGCATAATGTCACACATGCAAATTAGATAAAATTTTAGATTGTTAGCAACTATTATTTTATTATCTCAATTTCATTTAACTTTTAGAAAATGATACTTGTCTTTTAAACAATTTGCAATAATGTAGTTGTAAATTTGGAAAATTTGTAACAAGAACACAAGAATGTTTAAAATCAAACACTATAGACAAAATAAGAAAAGGAAGTAAATTGTTTGAAAGTAAAGAGAGCTAGGTCTCAAATCAGGTACAAGAGGAAGACATTAACTTTTGCTTAAAAATTTGATTCTCTCCAATGTTGGTTTAATAAATATTAATATACATGAACTTCTCAAAATCTACTTGCATGAAATTTTCAAATATATATATATATATATATGTGTGTGTGTGTGTACATGAACTTAGGATAGTTAATCTACTTGCATGAAATTTAACTCATTTATTATTTCATACAAAATTTATTATCAAAATCTTTTCAGCAGCTCACCCAACTATCCCATCGCGCATAAAATTTTCATTGTAGCATACTATGGGGTTCAAGAACCTTGTAGTAAAGTAATATACCGCTACAGCAAACTAAATGTCATGATTGCCCACTATAGCTGGGATTGGAGGGAAAGACCATGAGACTCTTTTAAAATGATGACAATTTACATTCCAAATCAGTTAAGACATTGCATGCCCTATTTTTGATGGAACAATTATATGCTATCGCTCCAAATTTGTCGAGAATGTAGGAGGTATCACGTTAAATTTGCTGGCAAATTTTTTTCGAGAAAATTGCTGCAGATCCAAATGAATTTAGATTGATTTTGTGCCAATCAAGTAAATCTTCGTTTTCTAGAAAAATAAAGTACATTCTTCTTTGGTTTTAATATTTTCAGACATCAGAGCTAGTATGCACTCAATTACAAAAACATTTGGAAAAAAAAAATGAAAAAAAAATTACTACTAATAGTTTAGCAAAGATAATTAGTACTTTTTATGATATTTTTTGAATAAACATAGATTTTTTGAAGTAGATTTTATAACTTGTTGATCTTAATAGCCATTGTAGCACATTTTTATTGAAGCCATACAGTCATATGACATTTTTTGTCTTAAGCTCTAGCAATTGGATGTAAAAAAGCTCACTTGTTTTTCTTTGCCATTTTGATTTTCTTAATTTTAAGTTTAGCAATTAATTGCTATCAGATTGATGATAAATGAAACTATGTTTTTTATTTTTTTACTTTTCTAAATATATGGCTGTATAGATTATCACTTGATCTAGCAAGGACTTTTCACTTTTATTATGTTCAAAGAAAAAGGTAATTTCTTTCATTTCATTGGAATTAACCACATTCAGTGTCTATTATTTAAAATTACATTTTTTCCAAAATTTTCTTAAGTCTTATCATTGACATCTTTTATATTATCCTGCTTGCATCAAATTCAATAACTATATGTGGTACATATTTTGGCAAGGTTGATGTTAGATTTGCTAATACATCATGTTTTTGTGCTATATTAGAAATTGTACCTCAATTTTTTTTATTAACTTGTTTATCATGTATTGTTGGATAATATTGATGGAGTTGCAAGACATATGGTGTACTTGAACACATGTTTTTTTCTTTAGGGCTGGCCTGATGTATTTAAATTTGCATTTTTGTTGAAATATGCACGGTGTTATTTTGGGTTAATATGTCATGAGCAACTGATCGCACTTTCTTTTAAGTTGCCGCTATTTTATTTTATATTGCTTGGGCTTTTAGTGTGAATTTTAAGCTGCTTTTTAAAAGGGAGGTATGTGTCCATTATTTGAAGCTACTTTCCATTTTAAAAAGTGTATTTTGCACTTTGGTTAATCCCAAATGTGTGAAAACCTACCCTTGTTCCTATAGCTATTAATCTGTCTTCAATCTCGGTGTATGTCTCAGTTGTAACAACAGTTTTGAATTAGTTACATCATTTGGTTTATTATGGTTTTAGCAGTTTGATAGTTGGGTCTCAAATATTATCCCTTATTTTAGGCACAACAACTTTACACAATAACTCTTGTTATATCTGATTTTTATAAACGATTGTAATTGTTCAAATGAATTTAAGAATTACAAGAAATCTTCAATAGCTTTTCGTCAATAATAACAGGCAATCTAATGGATGAATGCTAAATGCTTTCTTTGATGTGTCCTTGTCTTTTGTGAATAATAATGGATATCAAACCTTACATAAAGTCTGCTTATGCGCTCGCTCAGTGTTTTTTTAATGCTGCATATGTACTTCTATGTATAGAAGTGATCTTATAATACAATGCCTTACGATTTTTTTTTTCCTTTGAGTGATATCATGTAGGTATCAGGGCCGGTCGTGGTAGCAGATGGAATGGGAGGAGCAGCAATGTATGAACTAGTTCGAGTTGGTAATGACAACCTTATTGGGGAAATCATCAGGTTGGAGGGAGATTCTGCCACTATTCAAGGTTTTTTATTTAAAATATCCTGCCATTTGTCTTTCCATCTGTTTTTTTTTTTTTTGTTGATTTATAGTTTCAGCTCCTTGTTTCTTTTTTTTTTAATGTTGGATTGTAAAGTAGATGTACATAATCACAATATATGTTGTTTCACTGGATGACAGTTTATGAAGAAACTGCTGGTTTAACGGTGAATGACCCTGTTATGCGAACTAGAAAGGTAAAATTTTGAGATTGTGTTTTATTTGGACTGTCCTTATTTTTCTTTGGCTTTTTTTAATAGTTTCATTTGAACTTGCAGCCTCTTTCTGTTGAACTGGGACCTGGGATACTGGGGAATATTTTTGATGGAATCCAGGTTAGCTTCCTATTTTTCTTTTGAAAATTAAGCAAATTGGATGGGAGCAATTGCTTATTTATTTGCATTAGATTATTTTATCCCTTGTGCTTCTAACTCACATGTAATGGCATTTATTATTTTGTTCTGAATTTAAATTGGTATTGATTTTTTTTATTTGGTACATTCACAGCAATATTTTTTGTTTGAGACGGTGCTAACGTTACTGGTTGAATGATTTTGTTATTCTCATGCAGAGACCTCTGAAAACTATCGCAATTAAATCCGGTGACGTTTATATCCCTCGTGGAGTTTCAGTGCCTGCTCTTGACAAAGATATTCTGTGGGATTTTGAGCCAAAGAAGTTGGGTAATATTCTATTGATTTCCTTATGCACCACTGCATGTATATTTGCAGACTAATAACTGCACAACTTTCTCATTCATTCTTTTCATTTTTAGGTGTTGGAGATCATCTCACTGGTGGAGATCTATATGCTGTTAGTTATTTTTCTGATGTTCTATATTAATTATGTTTAAATATGCATTTTTATTGTGTTATGTATTTTTGTCAACTCTATATTAGTCTGTATTTGAAAACACATTGATGCAACACCACATTGCTCTTCCTCCTGGCTCCATGGGAAAAATTTCATACATTGCTCCAGCTGGTCAATATAGCTTAACGGTTAGTGTCTGCAAACTTCATCCCTATTCCCTCATGCTTTTGAGAGGCACTTAGTTTACATTTCTTGAGTTACATATTGACAGGATACTGTACTTGAACTTGAGTTTCAAGGCTTGAAAAAAGAGTTTACTATGCTTCAGGTTTTTCACAATTATCTTTTCAAAAACTCACTTGTGAAAAAGTATGCATTGATAGGGAAGCTTATGTGAATTTACCATGCAGACATGGCCTGTGCGTACGCCAAGACCTGTTGCATCAAAGCTTGCTGCAGATACTCCTCTCTTGACTGGCCAAGTAAGTTTAATTTATGTATGTAAAGAGCCTGATTTTTTATCATCTTGATTCCTGATCATGATATTTGAAATGTTGCAGCGTGTTCTGGATGCCCTTTTCCCTTCTGTCCTTGGTGGAACTTGTGCTATTCCTGGAGCCTTTGGTTGTGGTAAAACGGTTATTAGTCAAGCACTCTCTAAGGTACCTACATCACAGCGTCGTTTACTAATTTTTTAATTTTAGGTATTGCAAACCAGTTTGCTTTACTGTTGAAGTGATTATTATATTTTACAATTTGCAGTACTCCAATTCTGACACGGTGGTCTATGTGGGCTGTGGAGAAAGGGGAAATGAGATGGCAGAGGTTTCACTTACCGCAATATACATTATTTAATTTAATTGATTTTAGTTAATTTTTTCTCGTTGTATTGTTAAATGTTTATATTTCAGGTGCTTATGGATTTTCCTCAATTAACGATGACACTGCCTGATGGTCGTGAAGAATCTGTAATGAAACGTACAACACTTGTGGCCAATACTTCCAACATGCCTGTGGCTGCTCGTGAGGCCTCAATTTATACTGGTAAGCCTTGCAATATAGACCTTGAATTTATATAGCTGACAACTCGTAGAAACTGTGTTATATTTTTTGATATGTTAAATTATTTTTTTGTAACTAGATCTATAATTTTATTTTATTTGTTGGCCTAATGGAAACTTGAGGTAATTTTCTCTGTGAGCTGCTTGTTTGATAGAAATAAAAACCCTGGATAATGCAAAGTATTAATATATACCGGGTTTAAGTAACATCATTGGAAAATTAGCTAGAATAAGCAAAACAAAGGCATGTTGGTGATGCCAGTGATGTTGACAATAGGTAGATTAGGCAGACTAATGTTGGGGGCTCCATCATAAAAGATACCTTGTTTGGGTGATGCCATCATAGTCGAGGGTGATGATGAGGTTGATAGAGTTCGTTGACATACATGCAATGTTAGCCAAGGTTGAAGGTTCGTAGGACCTACAAAGGCTTGTAAATGCCCTGGGTGATTAGCAAAACTAGTGACTGCGCTTGATGTAGTTATCAAATATAATTTCAATTCTGATTGTGGCTATATGTGATTTGGCTGTGTTTTAATAGGTTGTTGGCTGGATGTCAGTCGTTGGATGGCTTGCTTGTGAAGGTTTTACAAAGTAGGAATCATGGGATTTGCAAGCTGCCTGAGACAGTTCTTTAATTCTTTGAATATATTCTATTTTAGCATTTGAATTCCCTCAAACTCTACTAGTTCATAGTGATGACTGGCCGTTAGTTGACAAAGCTAGTGGTGATTGTATTAAAGCCGATAAAGCTGGTAATGACTAGTAATAGGTTTGTAACGCCTGATGCAAAGGATCGTGAGGGATTACGGACCTAGTTGTGCATTTTCTTCTCTTGTGATGGCATACTGCTAGAGGCTGGTAAAAGATTGTTATGGACAAGGGCTGACTAAATCAACAACAATTGGTGGTAGAGGGTGCTTATTTTGTTGGAGGTTGCAAGGGATTCAATGAAGGATATTAAATGCAATACAATCCTTCCCAATGTAGATCACAGACTTGAGCTTCTAAGAATGCACTATTGTATCACCAAGTTAAGTCTTACCTTTTTGTTGCTTGCATTCCTGAATTTGCTAAATATGTTCTGGTCAAACAGTTCAAGTCAGCAGCACTAGCAAGTTTCAGATCATGTTAGAGTTGCTTATGCTATGTTTTTTTTACTAATTGGTGAAGGTTCTATTTTTGAAAGGCTTATCAAGATATTTTTAACAATAACATGATCATTCAATTTAGAAGCTCGAGCTGCCGTAATATTTTTTTGCTTTTTAGTTGATATTTGTGATTTCTTTTACTTGAAAAAATTGATGAAATTAATATTTTTTTTTCCTTCCATCCAACTTTTTTTTTCTTTCCTATAGCCATCGTCAACCTCCCTACTTATTTATTTTATTTTTCCAATCAGTATTTGTAACGATCCGATGTCGTTACTTTACAAATTAGGTTAAAAATATTGCCTCAGAAATCAGGATCCCGGAGAATTTTAAATTAGGGCAAATAAAAATACCTCTAGATGGAAATAAATTTTTGGATCAAAGTGCCCTAGTTTGGGAGAAATCCGGATAACAGAAACTCCCGCTCTATTTTTTTTGAATTTTCTTAAATTCAATAAATCAAGAACATTGAAATACGTGTTCGAATTCATCGATTTTCATATTGTCGTGTTAAGAACATTATTTAAAAGCTACTCATGAAGTTTCATCAATTTTGGATCGTCAGTTTAACCAAAATTAATTTTGAAGTTTAAAACTTCAGAAATTAATATAAAATAAAATATTTATCCGAATCGAAACTTTTGGCGCGAGGTTGTTCATTACATTATAACACACATCGGTGTCAAGTTTCATTGTATTTGGACCTCAAACAGTAGAAAAATGCAAAAAAATTAACTTTAAGTAAATTTTTAAATTTTCCTTAAGGATTTCCTCTTCCCCCTCCAAATTTTCCCGGCATCCAGGCGCTACTTCCGCCGATTTAGCGCCTGGAGGGTTCAACCACTTCTTTTTGACCCTTCCTCTTCTTCCTCCCCCCTCCCCACTCCTTCCTCTACTTAAACCCCCTCATTACCTCCCCCTTCCCCTCAACCTGGCTCTCCTCCTCAACCCCCTCACCCTGCTGCCAGCTCCCTCACCTTGCTACCAGCTTCTCTCCCAGCCAGCCGCCAGCCCCGGCAGCCATCCCGACACCCCATTCGAACCCCCCAACCCAACCAACCCCCTTCCCGGCTCTCCAAAACAGCAGCAGCCCTCCTCCCCCCTCTCAAACCCCTCCCAACAGTAGCAGCCCTCCTCTTGCCGGCCACCAGCCAGCCACCATTTCGGCCACCTCCTGTAGCCGTCCGGCCCCCCTCAGCCTCCCGACAATACTATCCTAGGTAAGAGGAGAGGGAAGTGAGGTAGAAATAAGAAGATTTTACTATTATGTATTTCATTTATATACTTAATATTTTATTATTATGAAATTAAATATGATAAGATTAGTCATTCACACTATTGTTATTGTCATTAATCAATAATATTAATAGTACGTGTGCTATAAAATGACCACTATCTCTATTTCTGTCAATTTCAATTCAGTCATGTTTATTCTCTTTTCTTTCGTACATTATTATTATTATTATTATTATTATTAATGATAATAATAACGTTAATGAATATTACTGCTATCGTAGTAGCATTAAAATCGAACTTCAATCTTAATATGAAAACGAAAGAAGAAATAATCGAAGTAAATATTAAAAATTACTTATAAAATATTAGATTAAAAAGCTAATTTAAAATATCTAAATCTAAATGCAGATCCAAAAGTTGAACTGTCAAATTTTGGATCTTAAAGAACAGAGGTACCCAGTATATAACATGTATTGTCCTTTTTTTTTACATATAATTTATTGCTGCTTAGCTTCGCTTATTTGCTTTGAGCCAAACTCATTTGAAGCTTGGTTGGTTGTTCGGAACCAACGTGGTAACATTTGTGGGTTATTACTGGGAAAAAGATATCAGCAATAACATTCGTGGGTTATTACTGGAAAAAAGACATCGGTAATAACATTCGTGGGTTATTACTAGAAAGAATACATCAGTAATAATATTCGTGGGTTACTAGAAAAATGACATCAGTGTCATTTGTGGGTTATTGGAAAATTACATCAGTAATATTCGTGGATTGCTGGAAAAATGACATCAGCAACATTCGTGGTCACTGGAAAAATGACATCAGTGACATTCCTGGTAGTTACTGGAAAAATGACATCAGTAACTTACATTTTGTAATAATACTTGTGGTAGGAAACTTTTATTCATTTTGCACTATTATCTTATTTTTCCTACATTTTTATTCTTATATCTGCTAATCACATTTCTATTTTTATAAAAATATAATATTATTTTGTTTACTGTAGTACTTAGAGTATTCTCTAATTATTGGGAATTCCATTCTCAGCATTGTTTTCTGAACAATACCAAATCAAAAGCTTCTGGTGGAGCTTGAAGAAGAACTTTAAAACTTAAATATCAATTGGCTGATGGATCGACGACGTTATTTTAACTTTTATTTATCTTTTTATTTTTTTTTATTTATAAAAGCTGAACAATGTTCGTGATGTACGATGAAGATTTTTGTAATATGTAATTTTGAAATGAATGGAAATTATCTTTGGATTTTGTATGTATATTTCATCTTCTTTCGAATTGCTGAACATGATCCTGCGGTATGTGAACACTCGAATGTCGGGACATCACAGTATCAGTCCCCGTCAGCCTCAACGTCCTTTATTAGTTCCTCATTGCCCCTTCACTCTATAACAGCCAAATAATCTCATACAATCTCCTCTCACTAGTCTTCATTTGTCCTGATTTCTTATGTTATGCCAACCAGCATTCTCCTTTACATTCACTCTCTGCCTAGCTGTCCTTGTCCCTCTCTCATGTTATCATCTCCTCATGCCTCTTCTTGCACCCCAAAACCTGCCACTAAATTTTCCTCTTTTAAATGATACCTTCTATCCTTCTTTTTTCCATTACATATACCATCCCTATTCCCCTAATCTCTAACAAATCGCCATAATATCCTATTCTCAACAGCTCTTCTTTAGCAGCTCGCCACCTAACCTCTCATCGTTTCCTTATCAAACGGTCCTTTCTTAAAACCTGTACCTACTAATTCCCTACTGCTCTCAAATCAAACCTAGAACACTTTATTTATCACCCTAGTTCAAACATTATCATCTGTTCTATTACCACTCATGACACCAGGTTCCCTCGTGAGATTTATATCCTATTTTAATTCACTCTGATTTCTATTTAAATTGAGGATTTGTTTGGAATATTTTTTTCCCAAATCAAGTGGTGAAGTTAGTCTTTATCTAGAACTTTACCCACATATTTATTTATTTTAAATTGCCCCTTTTTAACATATTTTGATAATTTCAAAACTTGGGATCGGTTTAGTAGTTTTTCTATTAATTGAGAAGTGCAAACTTACATTAATGCCGGTTTTCATTTGGATTAGTACAAGAATTAATTATCTTGACAAGCATTTGTTTTAATTGTGGATCAAAGCTATGCTTCTTTTATTTTATGTTGTTTTGAAAAATGTTATTATTTCTTTTGTGACTGATATGCTGCTGTTTGCTCACGGTGCCATTGTTTTGGCACTTCAGGCATCACATTAGCTGAATATTTTAGAGATATGGGCTACAATGTTAGCATGATGGCTGATTCTACATCTCGCTGGGCAGAAGCTTTGCGTGAAATATCTGGACGATTGGTACACTTTCTAAAGCAACTGAATCTATTTATAATTAACTATAGCATTTTTACAGTTATTTCGTTCATTGTTGAAGCATTTTAATTTTTCCTTTCAATGCATCTGTTTATATATGCAAAAATCTCAAATTTGAGTGCTTTTTGCTATTAATTTTTTTGATGATCAGTGAAAGCTACTTACTGTATTGACCGAGCTACAGCATATTGCCAAGCCGAATATCACAAGCCCTTAAGTTTTAATGTTCTTGTATATTTGAAACTGAATTTTCTAATCTTATCTTTATTACAACTATACTTTTTTGGTCAAGCAATTCTAAGGATATTAGGAAAAATTTATTTCCAACAAAATATTTTTCATTGTATTCATTAATCTCCAATACGCTAGGGACAACCTGAAGAAATCTATATAGCTTTCTAGAAGTGTTTGCTAATATTTGCTATTCTTGGTTTATTGTCTTGATGAATTTGACTGACGTAGTATATGATTTATTGGCATCTATATTTTTTTCGATTAATGTTGAATATTATGTGCACTTAGGCCGAAATGCCTGCAGATAGTGGTTATCCTGCATATTTAGCAGCACGATTAGCCTCCTTCTATGAACGTGCTGGTAAGGTGAAGTGTCTTGGTAGCCCTGACCGCACCGGTAGCGTTACCATTGTTGGCGCCGTGTCACCTCCGGGTGGTGATTTTTCAGACCCTGTAACATCTGCCACACTCAGTATTGTTCAGGTAATAATAAGTTACATCCTTGGATATTTGTTCATTTTTATTAGTTAAAGTTTTTCTAACAGAGAATGATACTTCATAATTGCAGGTCTTTTGGGGCTTGGATAAGAAGTTGGCTCAGAGAAAGCATTTTCCATCTGTGAATTGGCTTATATCATATTCCAAGTATACAAAGGTTTGTTGGCATATTGTTCTTATGTTGTTATCTTTCTTAACCATGCTTTTTGGTGATTTTTAGAAAAAAGACATTCTGATTAATAACATATTTTTGAGCTTAATTTTACTGATGAATAAACTATTTAGATTATTCATTTACATGGAAAAAAAATGGACATCCTTTTATAGGCAGTTCCTTTATTTTATTTGTCCCTTGTCTTTGGTTTTTCTTACAGTGACCCAACGTTGTGTAAATTGTCTAGTGAGATGTAAATATTTGCTTTTTATCCTTGAGCCATCTTGCAATTTATCAGTTCTTTGAGGAGACTACCATATTTTTTGAAGTTGGTTAAATGATTCAAAAATGCTAACAGGCATTTGTTAAACATCTAACTGCTAATAACTTTGTCAGTTAATTGTACAACTTTGTTGACATAAAATATTGTGGGGGGTGTTTCAATAGAATTGTCTAAAGGTGATTATAGAGTACTATAGTTGAGATCAATTTGATAAAAGGTATTGTATAAACTTGTTGGATAGTATCAAATTTCTAGATACGCTTTCATGTAAAGTTTGAAGCATCAATCAAAGTTTATATGAGTTCCTAAAGTTTTATTTTTTTTTCCTTTCAAGTCTACCATTATATGGCCGCACCCTCCAAGTTTTAAATACACCGAACTTAAAAATGACTATTTTTAATTTAGTTCATTCTCTCTATTCTTTGTTTATTTGCAAATAATTCAACATTATTAGCTTTCTGAAATAATCTCATTGTATTATCAGGCATTAGAATCTTTCTATGAGAAATTCGATTCTGATTTTATTGACATTAGAACAAAAGCTCGAGAGGTGTTGCAAAGAGAAGATGACTTGAATGAAATTGTTCAGGTATAAGTTTATTTTTACTGCTGTAAAATTAAAATTCAATCTTCTTAAATAGTTTTTCTTAGCTGTTTTTTGTGTGGTTAAGTATACAATTACTTCAGTAGCTGGTTTTGAACTGCGTTAGTTCTGGCCGTCTTGTTAAAATGCTGTTTAACTTCATAACTAAACATTGGAAGGTGCTTATTTAAAAGTTTTAATGTCTTCTTGGTCATACTGTTTTTTGCGCTATGAAATATACAATTTGAAGATTGTGAGGTCGATTGATGTGAGAACCGCATAAATTCTTTGAAATGTCAATATTCTTGCTCTTCCTGTTTGGCATATAAATATATTTTTTCCTTGAGATGAACAACTGGGGATTAACCCTAACAAGCTTGGCAAAATAGGAACCAAAGAATGAAGGCTTGATGTAGTCCGGTTGAAACTGATAAATCATTTGACAATAACATGGCATCCGACGATATGTAACTGCTATATTACACATTTATTTAATAACATTTCTCAAAAAGTTATTTAGCATTTATCATAAAATTATAAAAGGAAGCAACTGTTTTAAGGACCGTTTCAAACTAGATATTATAAATCACTACATTGGCTTAGGGCTGATATTACTTTGAATTCGAGCAAATTTAACCTTCCATTAATCTCTATTCTACATAACTCAATTTGAAGTCAATTTAAAATTGATTTTGAGTGCCATGTAAATTGAATTTTTTTTACCAAATAGATTAATAAATATTTATATAATTTTATGCATTATGCATCTATCATTGTATTCACATTTAGAAATGTAAAAAAATACCCATTTTGAGTTGACTTGACATTATTCTAGTTGATTACTTGATCAAAATTTAGGCTAATTTTGAGTGAACTTTTAGCTTTTCTTAGCAGGTCGTTACCATTCATTTAATCATGTTATGTGGCCCGAAGAGTGTTTCTTTTTATTACTTTGTATTTTTATTTGCGGTGGACTGGGGTTAGTAAAAACTGCTTTGCAAGTATTTAACATTCAAATTTTCTTAAAACTTTTTAATTTGGGTTTTTCATATCACCATGCTGCCAATGAAAGTTTTAGAACTGAGGTTGGGATCTGCTATTGTTTAAAAGCATGAGAACTGCTTAAACAAAAAAGTATTTTTTTCTTCCAAAAGAGGTTTTGATTTAATTTAACCACTCTTTCTAATGCAGCTTGTAGGAAAGGATGCTTTGGCTGAAACGGATAAAATTACTATGGAGACAGCAAAGCTCCTGAGGGAGGATTATCTTGCACAGAATGCGTTTACTCCGTATGATAAATTGGCTTATCAATTTTTTGTGCGCTCATTTACTTTGGTCATTGCTTATGTTGTGCTCATCGTAACTGCAATAGGTATGATAAGTTTTGCCCATTCTACAAGTCAGTTTGGATGATGAGAAATATAGTTCATTTTCATGTCCTAGCAAACCAGGTTAGTCCTTTGGTTCAAGTTCTACATCTTTAGCGTGCGAAGCTGTGTTTAATGCTTTTTTATTTAAGCAGTTTTTCTTCCACCTGTGCTAAACTTATATTTTGCATGCATTAACATGATGACTTTTCATAATGGATGTAATTTTAACTCTCAAGAAGTTTTGATCTGTATTGATGGGATTCTTAGGATTTTTTGCACTTGCAATAACATGGTGTTTCCTGCATTGAGTTTGTTTCATTGCATAGGCAGTCTTGATTATGATATGTACTTGAATGCTTGCGTTCTACATTGGTATTGTGTCTTGCACCTTGCTGCTGCTTTGAAAGTGGAACTTCTCTAACGGTTGGTACTAGGAGCTATAATTTATGTTATTTAAGTTTTTTTTTTTTACATGTTTAGCCTGTGAAAAATACTCAGGTTTTTAATATTTTTTAGAGTTCAAAGCTACAATATACTCCCTTAGCTCCCCTCTTGGCTAGTCCCACCATATATAAATCTCACCCAATTCCACTATTTCCAAGGCATGCATTTTTAAGATATCTTGCAGTTAAAATAATATAGCAAAAGAGATATAATATAAGTACAAATGCAGTGCTAAGCAACAAAAGAAAACTAAGCAATAAATGCATAATAGCTAGGTACCTTTTCCTTTTGTTGCTAAGGGACATCATGCCAAAAAGCAAATGTATCTGCAATGATTTATTATTTTAATTTTTGTTAACAATGTGCATTTTATCTTAATTTTCTTAATTAGAGCCTTAGAATTTTACGTATGCATTATTATTTAATCTTGACGTCTTAGTCTTGGTAGTGCTCTAATGATAAGAACATTCTTAAGTGTTTGTATTATTTTCTACTAATGAGGTTCTACACTCATTCATTTAGGTTTTAACAACTATATTGATTATCATGCTAAAGATTCATAGCTTGAGATGGAGTATCAATGCGGGGTATATGCATATAGAATTACATTGATCCCCTAATATGCGAAGTTTCATGCATAGGGCTTACTTATTAAAAGATCAATCCATCTTCCATGTTTAAGTTTTAAAGAATTCAAAAGTTGAACAAATGAGTATAAATGCTTTAATGTGAGCAAAGATGTTACTCAGTTTCATTAGTACAAAGATAAAATATTATGCTGAATTATTCATTAAAATAGGACAAGTCATTCAATATGAAGATGTGCTAATGTTTATTACTTAAGAGGTAGTCTTAAAAGCTCATGAAGATTCAAGTGATATTATAGTTGGGTAGTGTTTCACTTGGAACTTGTCATTATTTTACATTTGTAGCTATTAATCTAGGATACTTTAACTATTACACATGAATTATCGTATCCGTTAATAATATCAAGTAGCAATACTATAAATGTGCCTCATTTAGGATCAAGAGATTTGATTGAAGAGTTTCACATGCAATTAAATGAGCACATAGAAGGACCATTTTAGGAAAGTAATAGTACCTCGGATGGTGTGAAGCAAGGAATTAGGGCTGGCTGCCGATAGGTGCTGGAGTCGCTGGAAGAGGGAGAGGAGATGCAGGTCTCGGTCAAATGGGGAAGGAGGGGTCGTAGGTTAGCTCGAGTGTGGAGGGAAGAGGAGAGCTATGGCCATTTTATAGCCGGCCTGTATTGAGTAGACAGGGCTTTACCAATCAGGTGCCTCTTTTTGTGATAACTCGATGTTAGGTTAGTAACAACCAATTCAATATTGGGTACATTCTTGCAATATCATATTCGGCAGTTAAACAAAATAATATATCACTCGTACAAAGCCATACATAAAAAATAAAATAACTTCCATTCACTTTAATGTAAAACCATCCAGAATATTACAACATGACATAATGCCCAAAAATAATTAAGTAATCATGTTCATTACAACATGCGTAAACAAAATGAGGGATGAAATAAAGTTTAAGGTTAATTCTCCATGGTTGGATTTCTTTCAGTTCCCCATATGCTGCTCTCGAATTTAAACAAACATCTTCTTGTTTTGAAATTAAAATTAACATTATACATTTTTCTTGCACATCTCCCAACAATATGGTATTACTGAATGGCACTTAAATAATATATGAATTGTAGTGTTGATTACATTGTATCACTAGAGTGTTCATGACACTTATGCTTGGATGCAATATTAAGGGTGTTGTCAAGTTGAGTTCAAGCAATCCTACTTGAACTAAAAATTGAAACATTTATTTCAACTCTAAGGTGAAGTATAGTCAACAATCTTCAATTTTGAATTGTTTTGAGCTAAAACAGTCTTTAAATTTGGTATAATATATTTACTCATTGTGTAGTTTTTATTTATAAATTATATAATGAAAGATATAATATATAATAAATGTAAATGTATTAATGTGTTTCAATATATACTTTATGCATTGTGTAAATATTAGCCAACCAACATAAATTTATGCATATATTATATGAAGAGTTCCATGGGTATTGTTTACTAGTGGCATGACCGTTTGCAAATTGAAGCTTTAAGATGCAAATTTTTATTGGATATTGTGATCGTTGTAGGAAACATTTTTTGCTTGGGAAATGATGAAACAATGGAAGCAAAAGATTCCTGTAGCCGACCCTATGTAGTGGGATTAAGGCTCAGTGGTGTTGCTGATTCATGTAGCCGACCCTACATTGTGGGATTAAGGCTGGGTGTTGTTAGTGTTGTGTTGTTGAAATGATGAAACCTTTTTGGGTAAATTTTGTGTCTGTGATCTTGTTTTATTATTTTTGGAGAATTCTGAGTATTATAAAGAAGTCAATTATGTGATTTATTCAGTGTGGCATAGGTCTTAGGTACTTGCCCAACGAACCGGTAGGCTTGAACACCCATTGCAGAAATCTTGTTTTATTGAGAAATTTAAAAAGCTGATTTTGATTGGTAGATCGTAAGCAGAAGGCTAGAAGCTGAATATATAGCTATCACACCCCCATAGTACTCAAGCGTGATAATCAGACAACCATATATGGCAAGAGTTTCTTTTTTTAATGAAAGAACATTAGAGATGCAAGTGGCGCTCAAAATTTTTTTATTTTATTCATGTTATACTCATTCATGCTAATCATGACGTTGTCTTAAACACAGTATTTAGCGAATGTTTTACAAAAGAGCTTATGTTTTTTCAATATTTGCAACAAGCTGAAACAATATTTAATATATATATATATATATATATATATATATATGTAGTATTATTTATTTATTTATTTTTATTTATTATTAGTATTGTTGTTACTTTTACCTCAACCGGCAGTTTTCATTTAATAATCATAAAAAATACAACATGAATGGTTTGGATTGTCGGCGAATGTTTTACAAAAGAGCTTATATATGATATCATTTTTCCAATATTTGCAACAAGCTGAAACAATATTTAATATATATATATATTTAATATATATATATTTAATATATATATATATATATGTAGTATTACTTATTTATTTATTTTTATTTATTATTAGTATTGTTGTTACTTTTACCTCAACCGGCAGTTTTCATTTAATAATCATAAAAAATACAACATGAATGGTTTGGATGGCCGACAAAAAAGAATAGAAAAATAAATTAAAAAGCCAATCCAGATCTGAGGAAGTTTTAACCCGGACCAAGCCTGAAGGTTAACCAGCTAAAGAGAAAATACAAGAGCAGCATGGAAGAATTAAAGTATCACAGTCAATTCCATCCACAGCCTCTCATAGAATCATCGATCTTCAAGGAACCCCATATTTATCAGCAATTAAAGTGTTGAATAGCAACTCCACAACCAAAGCAAAGAACCATCAGTAATAGATCAAGAAGTAAATGAAACCTCAGAGAACTGGGCATCCATAGCCACACGGCTGTTTAAAGAAAAACCAATCCTCCATGTCATTATAGAATATTCAAAAACCTTGTCAATAGGACATTAGCACAGGAGGAAAGGAATAAAACAGGAGCAAACGATTGTGCATAATATAAATTGGAGTGAGCCCAGCACAAAATGCCAATGCAAGCTTTCATATATCAGCAAGATTAAAGTTAAACCTTCACCATTGAGGTTGGAGACATTCCCCAAACCCAAATCAGCTAGAGATTCATAACCACTAGCATAGAAAAGCTAAAGTGTTTGGAGGAAGAAAAGTAGCACTTCTATCACATCGGAATTTAACTCGCTGCAAGGAAGCATTCAACCAGCACAACCAATCCTTAGAGGTAATGCAAAAGGAAGAAACAATACTTCAAACCAATGAATCATATAACCATAATACAAACTAGTTTAGAAGAGAGGTATTACTTCTAGCTAGGCGACAAAGATTGATTCGTCAATTGAGGAATATATGTATCATATGCTACATCGCTGAAGGAAAGATCATAGCTCGCAGAAGTCGGGACGACATCGCAGGTTCTACGAAACGCCCGAAAGCGTCTCTGTAGAAGAGGGCTACATTGCCCTAACTAGCGGGGGCCATCGCTGAAGGAAAGATCGCAGGAAAGGTAGGTCGAGTTGCTGAAGATCGGGACGACATCGCATTAGAGGGCTCTGCGAATCGCCCGAAAGCGATGCTGGAGCTAGGACTAGATCGCGATATATATATATATATATATGTGTATGTATGTATGTATGTATGTATGTATGTATATATATATATGTATGTATGTATGTATGTATGCATGTATGTATATATTTATAATCATCATGCTTTCAATGCTGCTTTCCATCACGACCATGGCGCCTTTGGGTTTTCCCTAAGACGGCGCTGACGCCGTGCTGTTTCGTGGGTGGAATTTGTCCCGCTTGTGCCTTTGGTTCCTCTGGTGTCCAGGTCGCAACTACTAGGGAGGTGTCTGGCAATGGCCCTGGCAGCTTTTTCTCGTGGAATAGGTTGTTGGCAGCTGGGATACCATCCCTAAACTGCACGACAAGCGGACCACGGGTTCATTGGCTCCAAAATTCTTCCTAAACACTCTTACAAATGCTTCCCCGTCTCAATGGTTGGTTGGTATCAAACCCATCGTATCGTTAAGAGGTAAACTAGCTTTTATTCTAAGGATGAAGTGGATATATTGGCTAAACCCTTCAAGTTCTCGTTAGTTGGTAAGTCTACCAACGACAAACTTTCATTGGCTGCCATTCGTAGTTTCCTCAATAGCTTGGGATTGATGGGTTCTCTCAGTGCCGATCTCATCGATACTCGTCATATTCTGATCAAACTATCATATGATTTGGATTATTCTAGATTTTTTGCGAAAGGTTATTACTACTTCGACAACTTCAATATGAAACTATTGAAATGGATTACTTCATTTGTTCCAAATTGTGAATTTCCTAATTGTCCCAGTGTGGATACATTTTCCTTTGTTTAGGGTTCATTTAATCACACATTCCATTCTTTCTCATTGGGATTGTATTCTAAAAAGCCTCTCAAAGTCGATTATGCGATCGCTTATGGAGGTCTTGATGCCAATTTGGCAGAACCCGTTCTGGCACCGGGTGACTACTCACCGCAGGATCATATCAAGCAATTTGAGAGAAAAAGAATACGCATATAAAAGTGAATTATATTTTTCATTTATCAAAAGTTCTTATTACAAGATCCATCATCGTACAAAACAAAGAAACAAAACAAGCAATTCAGCGCCGTCATCGATCTTTTGAAAATTAAGGTTCTTGCTTAACCTCTTCCAGGAGCATCTGACTTGGTATTGTACAGAAAATAATACCGGGATTTGAATTCACAGTAATTAGAGAATACTCTAAGTACAGCAGTATACAATAACAAATTGTTTTATAAAGATGCGTTTAACAGAGGTAAAAATGCAGGATATGTAAGGCAACCGCGTAAAATAAGTAAGTAACTTCCTGCAACAAGTATTTATCACAAAATAAAAGTTACTGATGTCATTTTCCAGTAACTATCCCCGAATATTACTGATGTCATTTTTTCAGTAACAACCCCGAATGTTATTGATGTCATTTTCCAATAACAACCCCGAATGTTGCTGATGTCATTTTTCCAGCAACAACCCTGAATGTTACTGATGTCATTTTTTCAGTCACAACTCTGAATGATACCGATGTCATTTTCCGGTAACAACCCCGAATGATATTACGTTGGTTCCGGACAACCCACCAAGCTTCAAATGGTTTTGGCTCAAAGTAAATAAGCGAAGCATAGCAGTAATAGAAAAATGCAAGATGTAATGCAAGTCATATACTGGATACCTTTGATTCTTAGGTTCAGAAGTTCAATAGCTCGAATGAGTGACAGTTCGCTCAATCTGCATTTAAGTTCCCGATATTTTTAAGTTAGCTTTTTAATCAAATGATTTAGGAATTTTAATTTCATCTTTCATTCTGTTCTTCTTCTTATGCTTTTGAAGTTCAATTGATTTAAGCTGCTATTAAAGCAGTTATTAAAGTGTCTTTATGATTATCATACTAATGTATGACAAAAAAGTCAGAATAATTGACTGACTTGGCCAAAAAGGGAGAATAATAGTCATTTAACAATTTGAATCGTTCTCATTATTAATTAATGAGAATAATTCTATTGTGCATGACTAGTCATAAACTCGATAGTTATAAAGAGAGTAACCAGATTAAGAGAAAACGAATGTGTTCTTCTAATTTCCTCTTCTTACTTTAGAATTAGGATCGCCGGCACACGAAAAGAAGCTGGAACGGGTTGGCCAAAGGATGGCTGAGGGCTGTCGGAGGCTGCTGAAGCTGCTGTGTGGTATGCCGGGCTGCCGGAAGCTGCTGTAAGGGGCTGCCGGAAGTTGCTGGAAGGTACCGCCGGGGGCTGCCGGGCTGCCGGAAGTTGCTGGAAGGTACCGCCGAGGGCTGCCGGAAGTGCTGTAAGGGGCTGCCGGAAGGAGGCTGGAGCGGTTGAGTAGGGCTGGAATGAGGAAGGAGGGTGCTTGCTGGAGGGGGGCTGCCGATTGTGAGGAGAGGGGAAGGGGGGCTGCGCTTAAATAGGCGCAAGCTGGGGGGGGTCGGCTGAGGGGGCCGACCGCATCCTGCGCCAAAACTGCGCAGGCGGAAGTGCCGCCTGCAGGCTCTGTCACAAGACAGAGCCTGCTATTCGCAGACTGGGGTCGGGGGAGGTCGGGGTCGGCCCTATGGGCCGACAGCCTGCGCCAAAAACGGCGCAGGCAGGCGCCAGGCTTCCGCCTGGCGCGGAAGCTTCTCCCACCTGGCGCGGGAGAAAGATTGAAGGGGGGCGCAGTAAGGAAAAAAAAATGAAAAAATGGAAAATTTTTAAACTTCAAATTAATCGCATTTTTTCGTCGTTTGGCATCCAAATACAACGAACTTTGACACCGAGGTGTGTTACAATATGACAAACACCCTCGCGCCAAAACTTTTCGATTCAGAGCAAAATTTTATTTTATTTTAATTTTAGAGGTTTAAAACTTCGAAAATTTGCCATGATCAAATCGACGCTCAGAATTTGATGAAACTTCTCGAGCAGCTTTTAAATAATATACTTAACACGTCGACATTGAAAACGATGAATTCGGACACGTATTTCAATGTTTTTGATTTTCTTTTTTGAATTCAGAAATTTCAAAGATAGAACGGGAGTTTCCGTCTTTCGGATTTTTCTTAAATTAGGGCTCTTTGATCTTTAAAGTCGTTTCAATCTATTGGTAATTTTGTTTGCCCTAAAGTGAAATTCCTTGGGATCCTGATTCCTAAGGCGGGATTCTGACCTAATTTGCAAAACAACGATTTTGGGTCGTTACAGCTTACCTCCTTCGGCTGTCCGTAACTTCGGTTTTGGTTGAAATTGAACTCACCGAATCTTCTAATTCAACCATTTGGATAAGAGTTGAAGATGAAGGATATATCCAAGAAGTTTCTTCGAAAATCTGCCTTCCCACTGCTCTAATTGTAAAATTATTGGGCATGATAGTGCCCGTGTTATAAACTTCATCCTCAAAAGCACCCTTAGGGTCCAAAAGAAAAGTTAATGGCTCCCAAAACTGTTGGGCTGATGTTCCTTCAACGTTGGATTTAGTCCGTACTGAACAACAAAAAATTTGAAGACTTGTTGCAGCTGATCCAGCAATAACTGATACGGATGGTTTTGTAGCTGTTGTGGTGGACAGCAATATCACTGCTATTCCGTGTGAGCAGCTGGCTGATTTCCCATCTTCTGGTAGGCCGTATTTGGCTGTTGTTTTTGAAGATCCCCAGCTTGCGGTTTCGGCTAAATATGTCGGAGATCTTCAACCACTGGAGGCCGCTGTTTTCACCGAAAGGATCATTGCTGATAATTCATTCGGGATTTTTTTGTGTGGATTGGAATAACATTTGAGCCATTATAATAAATTGTGGCAAGTTGTGGGATGGGCTTGATAGCCTATATGGTCTGCCGGACACCAGGGATTCTTGGCTGATCGAGGATTGTCTAGATGAAAATGGTAATATAGATAGATTGAACAAGTTTTGTGGAGATAGGGTGAGCAAGAACAATGAAGCTGAAGCTGGGGATGGTGACACTTATCTTATAACTCCTTTGGTGCTGTTTTGCTAATTGAGCCATTGGATGTTTCTAATTTGCCTAATGGCCATGTAGATATGGGCTTTGGTGATGATGTGCTCTAGGATGAGGTGGCGCCGGATAGTAAATGTACCGATAGCCTCCAAGAGGATATATATATATATGTTTACATAAAAAATAATTAGATATGTATATGTATAATATATATATATATGTATATGTAATGGATATATATACATACATAATTATATATGTATATGTATAATAAAAAATCTATTTCCCAATTTCTATAAATAGGTCTACTAAATCTTTACAGTTGGCAAATATCTACTGCTTTGTTTAATATAATAAGTTAATTGTAATCCTTTATCTTCTAGAGTATCTATGATTTCAAAGTCAAGGCTGCTTTTTCTTTAAACAGAGCTATATAAAGTTTTTTAACTTTACTCAAGTACCAGTTGAACTTTAGATTGGCCTTTCCTTTCTTGTGGTTAGAATCAATAGCTATTAAATATCTATAATTAATATTAAATCAATGGCTTCTCTATTTGTTGAGGGATCCCTAAATCTTTATAATTATTAATAGCAACCCTGATCCTTTATAATTTTCAAATTTAGCTTTTAAATATCTTAAAATTATCACCCAAATGTGTTAGCACATCAACATATGCCATCGAATCATTCAAAATAGTGTGATTAGGTGTTAAATATGTAATTATATGTTTTGTGTCACAGATTATTCTAACTTTTTTCACGAACATAGCATTCAAAAGTTTTAGACGTATATAAACAATCACTATACTCTGTATTTTTTTAATCATTAATTGCGGATGAGGTTTCAAATTCGGTCTTAAATATGTGAATTGTAAAATTGTTGTGGTTTGCTTAGTTGCAATCCCAGTTTATCTGCAATGCTGTTGTTTTAATCTTACGCAGGCTGTTGAACGTGCTGCTGGCTCAGATGGACAGAAGATAACATACAGCGTCATTAAACATCATCTGGGAGACCTCTTCTACAGGCTGGTGTAAGTTTCTTGATGCTTATCTCTTCAACTATTTTGGTTTGGCTACTTGAGCGTTTTTAAAGTGTTATGTGATCAGAAAATCTACTCAAAATTAGAAGCAAGCTTGATGTTGTTTCTGTTGGTGTTTATGGAGTAGTTATATGACTAAAGATGTTATTTGGGATTGAATGCTGATTAAATAAGTGCACAGAGATGAGGATGCTAAGGTGGATTATTGGGTATAGTTAGTTCATTTGATAGAATGTTAGTGGCTCCAATATGAATAAGATTAGATAATATCGTTTTAGATGATTCAGGCATATTAAACGTGTATGATCATAGATACCTTTGCTAGAAAATTTGTGAATATGAATTTATGCAGTCAACCCAACCTAGCGGGAATAAGGTTTGGTATCTATAGCACTCGAGCATTAATATTTACAAAACCTGAGATTCAGTTTTCGGTGTCAATGCCGTGATTTATTTGGAACCTGTTTCATTATGTTTCTCACTTTTTTTTGGACGGCAGATCCCAAAAATTTGAAGATCCGGCGGATGGCGAGGATGCTCTTGTCACGAAGTTCAAGAAGCTGCATGAGGATCTCAGCATCGGATTCCGTAATCTCGAGGATGAAAGGAGATAGAAAGTTTCTGCTTCAAATTCGAACTGCAGGTACACCCAATTCCTAAATTATACATGCATGTATGCGCATACATACATGCAACCCATGTGTATGGTTTAAGCATGACAGACTGAAATTCATTTTTGGTTGAAATGTTTTGGGCAGAAAACTGGTATTTTTGTGCTGCCAGTCTTCAATTTAAAATCCGTAAGCCTCTTTTGGCTTGTGCTGTTGTAATACGTTGAGTTTCTTATTGTTTTTCATCTTCCAAATAATTATATATTGTTCCTATTTTGTATCCCCGTTTTTGAAAATTACTGACACCCTCCAAATGTTTTATTTATTTATATTATCTAAATTCTTATGCTGTAGTTATTGGGAAGAATGTCTCGATTTTGTAATATTTTCGTTAAAATGGTAGGTATGTAATAAATGAAAATTTTAGAGATACACCAACCTTCTAAAGTAGGCTTCTATTTCACAGTAATAATACCACGATTCTGCTTTTGATTTTTGAGTTAGGGTGTCAAGCTCTATAAATAGTGTTCTGACAGGCCTATTTTTTAAATGAAAATCACGGTTGGAAAAAAATAGTGCACATTTTATCAAATAAAAAATATAATTTAATTAAAACGTAAGTTTAACATAATGAAAATTAGGTTCAATTAGGTTGGAACTAGATTTATGATGCGAACGTATCAGAAGATGCGGTGTCAGAGCAAAATAGGATCTTTTGGGCAGAAGCTTATGGAAATTTGCACCAGCAAATTTATAGAACACCTGCCTATTTTTTAATCATCACCTCTTAGAAAAACAACAAAGTGTTGGACATGTAAATACCTTAAAATTCGATTAGTACTGTCACAACTGTTCCATTTTTAATTTGACAAAAAACCAAACATCGATGCTCACAATTGATAAAAAAACAACGAAAAGTACAAAGGCAATGCGCACAATTTAGTAAAAAAACATATAACATATATATTACTAGCACGCGTTTCTACTGATCGCCGCCGCCGTGCCTTCGCTTGTGCCTGCGGTGGTGGCTATTGTGCGAACGTCCGCCTCGAAGCCGCTTTTTTATCTTTTTTCTGTTAAATAAAGAAGAATACTGTATTTTTGGGAATTATTTGGAAGATTAATTGAATTAGAGTATCTGAAGTTTTTGTAAAAAGAAAAAGAAACCTGAAAAGGGGTGACAGTATCCGGGTGGCTACAAAGATCGGCAACGCCAACAGCGCAGATGCCTATATATTAAAACTCAAAATTAGAGCATAAATTCGTAATACCTTACTATTTTCAATAATAACGGGATGCATTACCACAAACCAAACCAGCTCTTTTGTCGCAAGATGCTTAGTCAATTCATACTTCTTCAGATTCTGCCGAACGCCTCTTTGAATCTATACACCAACCGAGAAATTAGCTCCAACTTTGACTCAGAATCGAATTATTAACATTTCCAAACTTTATATTTTATTTAGGCAGATTTGTTGGATTCATGATTTAAATTAACTGAAACTACTAAAGAATACACAATAATTTTGTTTAATTGAGTTGCTGAGGAGTCGCATGATGTTTCTAAATTATTTCATAAAACTTTTGGCCCAGTTCGAATAGTTCCAAGTTGGGCTCATTATCAAATGAATTCAAGTCGTCGAGTTCAATTCTACTCAATTTCAGCTCAAGACCGGCCCTGATCATAAAGCTGACAAGAGCCCCAAAATGACTGCTAATCGAAGAATATGTGGAGCATAGTGATCAAAAGTTCAAATTTTACTGCCTATATTGCTCCTCATCGAGGATCAGATAGTGCATTGCATCTATATATAGAGCACTATTAGTCTTTCCCCAAAAACTCTCAAAAATGAATTTAGTTTTGAGTAGATGCAGAATGCACTTATGTGACTCAATTTTTTGAGCTATAAAGTGTTCAAATCCAAGAGCTCAACTATTGAACAACAACCATTAACACTCTCTGCTGCTACTACTACTACACACATATATATAGTGAATGGAGATCATGAGTTCAAATTCTACCGGCCACATATAACACAAAAAAAAAAAAAAAATATATATATATATATATATATATTATATATTATATTATATTATATTATATGTGGAAATATGAAATGAATTAAAAATCACCTGTAGATGGTACGTTCTGGCAATTTCTAAGAACTTTTTATAGGCCAAAGCAACCCTTCTTGTGTAGGGCTTCAAAAAGGCCCGCACTTTATGGACATGAGGCTTGGCGGCCGCAGCAACCTGCTCTATATAAGGCTTTGAAGCCTTCCTAGCTTCCTGCAGACAATAATATCCAAATAGTATTAATAATAATAATAACAATAATAATCAAAAAAATATAATGAACTAGAATATGATAAAAGTGGGGGGGAGCACCTGAACGTAAGGTTCAGAGAGCTCCTGGAGCTTAATAATATGTGGAGCAGCAGTGCTTCTGCATGCCTCTATTAACTTAGCTGCTTTAGCAGATGCCTTCTCTGCATGAGGTCTGACAGTCGCTGTGAAAGCTATCCAATTGGCCTTCACAATGGGGATCGACTTCTGAAAAAGAGAAGATAACAGGCCTAACTAAGGGTGCAACTAAGTCTAGCTAGGCTCGAAAAAGAACGGCTCGTGAGCCAAGAACAATGAGCTAACATTGACTTGGCTCCTTGGCTCGTAACCTGGCTTGATTCATTACAATACTAAAAGACTTCTCTCATCAATTTTAATCACTTTTAGTAAAAGGAACTCGCTTTAATTATAAATTAATCAGCTTGTAAGCAGTCTTGTGAGCCGATTAGAGTTTGTTAAATGTAGGCCAACTGGAGCTAGGCTCAAGCTCGATTCGACTCATTTAGTCATTACGTACTGCTTTTGCAGACTCCAAATGCGGTATGGCCCACTTCTGCGTCTGGGCAGATCTCTCTGAAACCTGAAGACGTACATATTCAATAATAAATAAATAGAATTTGGAGAATAATAAGAGAGTATTTGCAAGGACCTTTTGCATTAGAATATTAAGAATAGGCTCTCCGCGCTCACTCCAGTAGGCTGCTGCAGCCTCCTGCACGAGGAAATTATAATATTAAATATGCAAAAATATTGGTAAATAACCGTATTATTTACAGCTATTATTATTAAATAATTAATTCATCATCCCAAAGAATCATAATTTTATTTACTACATTAAAATGCATTATTTAATAACAGTAATTTCATTGATTGCTTAATTACTTGGGAGCGAGAAATCTGATGAGCGAGCCAGGGTGGCAACCACGCTCCATGAACCTGTGGACGAACAGTAGATGGATATCACCGGTTATTTACTCATAATTTATACTTTCAATTCAATTAACCAGATTTTTATATAAATCTATAAATATATATAATTAGATTATTGAAAATAGTAAGGTTCCAGCCATCTTTTTGACAACATAAAGTCTGTGGATTAGCTTTTGCAATTAAATGTTAATCCATGTGGGTTTACTAGAACTTTTGCATTTGAATCAGAAACCACGTATACCACATAAGTAGGATCATGTGTTCTTTCCTTCTAAATATTGTCATAAGCAATTCTCTAAAAAATTTGGTTTTTATTGTGGAATCACATCCGAAATTTCACATCAAATAAACGAATAAAATTTTAAAATCTCAAATAGATTAAAAAACCAAAACACAAGGTTGAGGTTGAGCATCATGATTACCCAAAACACAAGTTCTTTCCCTCACTGCAGCTTATAAGAGGTATTGACAAGAATCCTATATTTTCACCCTCAATTATGCGAACATCGTTTGATGCCCTAGTAAATAAAAGTTAAGCTTATGAATTTTGTATGTTAAAATAAGAAGAAAAAAAAAGGCAACAAACCTATAAGAACAAATCTGAAATACTTGACCTAAAGCAAGGAAAACAAATAATTCATGCATATAACCAGATTTAGTAGAACCAAAGCTTGTTGCTGGCAGTGATGTACAATGATGATGTGTCGATTGTGTAATGTACTAATATTCAATTTCACAATCAAAGAAACATTCAATACCCACTAAATTCTTGTGTTTTTTAATCACCACTTTAGTTGGACCAAGTTTCCCAAGTATAATGACAAAATTGTGTTGAATTTATCAAGCCATACAGTCAAAAGATCTCAATTATTCCAATTCAGTAATAAAGGCTCTTCACAGGTTGAGTGATTTGCAAGCGAGAATTCGTTAGGACTAAATATAATTTAGAGCCTATAAAGAATTCCAAAGCTTCTAGTAAGTCGTAATCTCACAAGAGGGATTAACCAAGTTGTTGCATATATGAAGGCAAGAAATCGTTCTGATTTACATAAGAGGTTTTCCACCTATTTGGAGTGATGAACTTGACTTGTGCTTTCTCACCCATTTAAGCACAATATAGGCTAGAAGCCCATTGCGCTTTGCTAAGATCAAGAGGTAGACATTGCACTTAGCTAAGATTAAGAGGTATACATATAATCTGCTTTAAAAATAGCTGCATCAGTGAAGTTTGCTCATGCTTTTCTTACCCTAAAACAAAATGGCATTTGGTAAAGTTATCTTGGATTGTAATTACAACCAAAGGTTTGAATTATGCAACCAGCTCTCTCTCAAGGTAAAACAAATGTGTTTATGCGAAACAGTTTTTCGGAAACTCACACTGATGAGATTTCAAAAATCTTCTACCACTTTTAGACAGAAAATATGAAGACAGAAGAGACATCAAACTAGTTACATTCAGGTATGATTTCCACAACCAATGATGGATACTAAAAATATGATGATCGAAAAAGTAGCATATTCAAAGGATGAAATGGTTACAATTAATTCCATAAAAAACAAGCAAGAAGCATAATGAAAGTGCCTTGCACCATCTCACCTCTCTCAACTCCTTTGATTTAGACATTGCTTCCATTTGCAGCCTCAACAACTCCTCCTGTAAATTTATACAGAAAATAAGATGATATTTATAGAATCAAAGTTTTACATTATCACCAATAACTGATGTATGCAAACCTCAGCCTCTTTAATAGTATGTTCTATTTTCCGAATTTTAAGCTTCTGTTCATTATTTGTCTTCTCAAGCTAATAGAGAGATATGAAAATAGTTAATTTATCAATATGATTATAAATAAGGCTGGAACTATTGTAAACAACACTAGTTCTCTAACAGATAAAACTTGTACAAGAATTTAAGACAATCATTTCTTCCATTAGTCTTGCAGCACATGAATGAGACCAGAAAATTCAAACTCAAGCAACTAAATCAAAAAACTCAAGCAAAGGGATTACTTATCCCAAATTAAAAGACAGCTAAAGAAACATAACTAGCTCTAACGATATTTTTGCATTACCCGAAGTACACTGATTGAGATAATCTATGGCAAAAAAAAGGGTGAACACTTAAGCAATTCCTATAAAAGTATATTAATAGTAACTAATAGATATTTTAAAGAAATAAAATAAATAAATTTTATTTGCATAAGAAATCATACAGATCAAGAATTGAAAGCATAAATATTCCCCTATAATAATAATAATATTACCTTCAAAGATACATCAGGTTTATAGAAAGAATTGACACATTGAGAGATCCAAAATCTTTTAAATAGGATAAGTACATTACAGATTTCCATTATTATTAGGGATTCAAAAAGTAAATTGGATGAAATACCCAGCTGGTTAAATATAAAACATCCAATACCACCACAGTTAATTCTTAGTGTGATCTATAGAAGTTAACTGCAAGTGGAAACTGGGTATACAGCATTGGAATCAAATCTGAAACTTGCATTTCAGAAGTATCTGTTTCCTTCAATTTCCTAAAGATATCAGAGTTGATTTCAATTTTACCCATACTAGTTTTCTTTCTTTGATATTTAATTAATTCATCAGTGGGTTAAATTATCAATGGTTAGCTTATATGGAATTTTATATTATCATATACATTAGGTCTACCTCATGTTGATCAAAGAATTTTTCAGCTTAACCCCCATGGGTTCCAGTATAAAGGCAAAATATACACATTCTACGTAATGCTAGTTCTATTATACCGGTTGAAATTTCCAATCTAGATTAATTATTTCTATCATTCTAGGATTCCTTATTGATCTTATCACAGCAACTCACCATTCCATATCTACAATTTCTTTTCTGACCAAGCCATCTAACAATCGTAATATTCTACAGTTATTTATGAACCTATTAAGGTACATCTGTGCTAATGGTACCTTATATAAATTCAGCAAACCCTCTATCAGAAAACTGTACAATCACACTCTTAGGATACCCGACAAAAATTTATAAAATCTGCTATTATATAACTACAGATTTTGATCTTTCATACATCCAGGTACGACAACTGAAATGGGGGTGTATCCGAGAAACAGTTGAGGTCTAATCCTTGCAACAAATGCTGAAGTGTTCTCCAAAGCAATTGTTGATGTATTGGTTATATAACAAATTAGTGAAATACTACTGGCAGTTATTGATTTAGGCCATATGGCTGCTGCAGTAAAAAATTCTTGGAGTGCAAAAAAGTTCAAATTTTAAAATTTTAGATTTTCTGCTTATCTGTGAATCCATCTACAGAATAAGGTATTACATATAATCTATCCTAATGTAATTCCTCTGACAACTAAGGATTAAACAGATTCTAACTTGTTTTAATATATAAAATCCATACAAGGATACCTAAGACTTGTTAAAATGTTTGGTGCCTAAAATACTGTTGTTGCTGAACACCTAAGTGAAATTTTATCTCAGATAACCACAGATCCTAACTACCCCTAATCCAAACAGGCTGAAATATCTACTGGCTTACTTCAGTTGGTTTTGATCTTGCAAAGCTAACATTACAGGTTCATTTGATAGAAGTAATAGAGCTTCAACATTAGTTGGACAGGCTACTTGATTCCTACTTAGGAGACTCCTATCATATCAACATTAAGATTAAATATATACAAGGCTTATGATTAGAAAGAAGTTTAATCAAACTAGAAATGAAGTTCTACAAGTTAGCTTTGATCTCACCAACGTCATATGACCTCTATTCAACTTTGTACCGTCCCAGGAACTTTCTAAAAAGAACATCCCCAAGCTAAAAAGATTAATGAAATCAAGATAAACATGCATTAATATTTGCATCAGTGGAAGTGCTAAGACAGATTGAAATCGTGTATGATCTCTGTAAGGTTTGCACTAATCCAATAAGTCTGGTTTTAAGTGCCCTTTACAGGTGAATAAAATCTCAGCAGATTTAGGTATATCACAAGATAATCTAAATGCATTTTAGGAATGAAGAGCAGTAGCTTTGTGAGGACCCGGTGCCAGGTCAGCGGGAGCAGATCCAGCACCGCTTGTGGGGATAATAAATCCTCTAGATGCAGGATCATATTTAGTGATTTAAGAGACAAATATATAGACATCAAATATAACTCATTTATTCATTAATTCATAAGTCTTCTAATTACAAGGATCAAAATAAAATAAAAGCTACAAACTTTAAAAACAATCAAAAGAGAGATACAACAGCAGGAAGCAGAATCAGTACTGCTTGGATCTTAGCACCCTTCCTCTAGGACGAACTCCTGACCTTGGCATATTTCAAAAGTGCAAGCATTTGAATACTACTTAGTTGTGAAACTAAGTACTGATAGATGCCAACTTTACAATTGTTAAATAATAAACAAAATAAGCAATAATGTGACAGGAAATCAAAACTATATAAAATTATTCCTGTAAACCGGTTTCAGTTGCACTGAAACTTTAGCATATATATTTTTACCATTCACAAAAATAAATATAGAATTTTAGCATTTGTTATCTGGCGCAAAATATAATTTTGTTGGGCAAGTACAAAATCGAAGAAAATGGGTCATATTTTCTTTTTTATATCCAACTTCCCTCTATATCTGTCCCCTCAAGGCTTACCAGTAAAGGCTCCTTATGACTCCCGATGTCGGACATCTCTGTCCTAGCAGTTGTCTGATCAGACTAAGAATATATCAACATGGAACCCTCGCCTCTCAATTTTATGTGGCTTTTAAAAGCATTTATATCAATTTTATGCAATGCTGAGCAAAAAAATATATTTAAATAGAAGTAATAAAAGCCATCTAGTACGTTATCCTTTTAAGTTCAAAAGTTCAACAGTTCGATCGAATCCGCATTTAGTTTTGATATCTTAAAATCAGCCTTTTTAGCCAATATTATCATCTTCGTTTCTATTTTATTTCTCTTACATTTTCTCAATTTGATAGAAGTCCGCATTTTTAAGTTACTGATGTTGCAATAATATTTATAATAGCATTATCATTATCATTTTAATAATAATAATAATAATAATGTACAAAAGAAAAGACAAAATTAAAATGACTGTATAAATTGCAAAAAAAAAAAATAATAATAGTAAAATATCAGAATTAAAATGCATGAACTGAAAATAAAAGAATGGAAGTAATAATCATTTAATAATATTTATATTATTCTCATTATTAATTAATGAAAATATTAATAATGTGAATGACTAATATTTTTCATAATAATAAATATTAAGATATAATAAGAAAAATAAATAAAAATAGCAAAATCTCTCCTCAATTTCCTCCTCTTTTCGTTCTCCTCTTACCTAAGGTTGGGGTTGCCGAAAGCCAGAGGGAGGCCGGACGTGACTGAAGGGAGTCGGAGGTTGGCCGACTGGAAGAGGGCTGCTGGCATGGGAGGGTTGTTGGCTGCTGGCTGGGCTGCTATGAGGGGGAGGAGAGGGCTGTTGGTTTGGGGGAGGAAGGGAGAGGGCTGATGGGGGTTTTATAGAAAAGAGAGGGGGAGAGGGAGAGGGTGCTGGTCGATCCATTTGGCCAACCATCCTGCACCAAAACGGAGTTGAACTCTGCGCATAGCAGGCTCTATCGCTGGACAGAGCTTGCGATTGGGAGGGGTCGCAAGAAACAGAGGGAAGGAAAAATGAAGTTTCCTAAGGAAAAATTAAAATAGTTATTTAAAAATTGAATTTTCACATTTTTCTGCTGCTTGGAGCACAAAAATAACGAAACTTGACACTGAAGTGTGCTATATGTAACTAACACCCTCGCGCCAAAAAATTTCGATTCAGACAAATATTTTATTTTTAATTAATTTCTAAAGTGTAACTTCAAAAATTAATTGAGGCCGAACTTATGCTCAAAAATCGATGAAACTTTTCGAGCAACCATTAAATAATATACTTAACATAATGACACGAAAAATGATGAATTCGGACACGTGTTCAAGTGTTTATAAAGGGCCCTAGGAAGCTTGCTCCAAGGTCGTGGGGTTCCGGTGGCTTAAATAGCGCTTATGGTAAACGTTGAAGGGAACCGTCAGAGTTATTCCGTGCGTGCATTTTTAGTGAGGGAGAAGGAAAGAACTGTATTTTTTGAATTGGGCTGACCGTGCAATCCTACTGCTGATTCTTTTACCGGAAACTGCTGGTTTAATTGTCGGCATTTATTGAAAAGAGGTGCGAATGGCATTAGGTTAGCCAGAGCCGCTTCCATCAGTTATGAGAAGATAAGGGAAAATAACGGCTTTGAAATAAAAACTGTCGGGTTTATAAGAAAATTTCATTTTTTATAACCTATACAACCTGTTATTAATTTAGTGATATAATTGAATACATATTTTTTTATTATAAAAATAATGACTAGTGAGAACAAAACATTCTAAAATAATGACTTTTAATCCTAATTAGGTTGTTAATAGCGTGAAACAAAATCTACGGGGAAACTAAAATAAAACGAGAATTAGCGGTGACGATTAAAACAGAAATCAGCGGATTATTTAACGAAAAACTAAATTCAACGGTCAATTAACGAAAAATAGAATTTAACATGAAACTCAACGAAGAGATAAAATTTTGCGGGAAGGTCAATGTCTTTATTAGAAGTGACCTAGGATCATTACACAAATGCTGCAGCCAAATTTTAGAAGTTGAACAAAGCAAGTTATTCCTATAATCCATCCAATTCAAAAAAAGCGAAATGATCTAAAATAAACTAGAAAAAAAACATAAAACAAGCAATTCAAAACAGAAGGCTCAAAAATTAAAATATAACTAACAGCTCTTAAATACACAAATTAGCTCAGGGGCTTACGTTCTCCAATTTTAGATTCAGTTCTTGCAACAATTTTTCAGCTTCCATAGCTCGTGCTTCAAAGGCATTTTTTTGCTTAGTTTGATCCTCTATTTCATTTTTAAGCTCATAAACCTGACCAAATAGTTTAATGATATATTACAGCATCGCACAACTTCTTGAATAATAATAGCAGTTCTCAGTCACCAAACCTTCTTCTCAAGTTCTTTGGAGCGTGCATGGGCTTTTCCCACCAATTCCTCAACATTGACAGCTTCTTTTTTCTGCAGAAGAACAACAACCATTCACCCCTGATCATGTGAAAAAATTAAGGAACATCAAGCTGATTCAAATAATTGATAATTGAAACATTAAGCTAATCCAACTGAATCTATATTTTAATAAAATTCAGGAATCTAAGAAAGTTACTACATATTTGAGAAATGTATCGATCCTTTGAAATACTCAAAGATCAATTTAAGCATCTCATGCAATAATATTAATCAATATATGATAAAAGAGATGGATAAAATTTTTTCAATCAATCTTTTTGAGTATATTCACTCATGTACCATAGCCTCCTCACCTTTGTAACACTTATTTTACCAGTAAGTTTCCTCTCTGTTGGCCAACATTCACCCCAATATAACATAGTTGATCCTATTGCAGCTCTATAAAATTTTCCTTTAATTTTGAGGGGGGATTTCCAATCGCACAACACTAAAAGAACTCCTTCATGCATCTGACAAGCTTAGATCCTATCTATTTCACTATTATTTTGGAGAACAAAACCAAGGTATCTGAATCTCTCGCTCTTCCTGATCACATTATCATCAATGGTTATGTTCTCGAGATTATGGCTTATGTTAAGATTAAACTTGCACTATATCTTTTGTTTTAGCTCTACTGAGACAAAAGCATTTAGATTCAAAAGTGGTCCTCCATACCTTGAGTTTTGTTTTAACTCCATCACTCTTATTATCAAACAATAAAATATCATTTATTATTAGACAAGACGCCATGTGATCGAACACATGAGATATCCTCATTATACATATCTTTAATAACATCAATATACGCCATACAAATTCTTTTTCTCTCCAAAATTCTTTAAAGAACTTCTCATGGAACTTTATGATGAACCTTTTCAAGATCCATAAAGATTAAATGAAGACCAATTCTTTCTCTAGATTTCTCCATCAAATCTTTTAGCAAATGTACAGCTTTCATGGTAGGTCTACCCAGCACAAAATCAAAATGATTTTGTGAAATACGAGTATTTCAAACTATGTAGTCAATCACTCTCTCCCTAAATTTTAAAACATGATTCATTAACTTAATTCCCCTATAGTTTGCACATTCTTGAGCATCACCTATACTTATGTAAAAACTACAATACTTTTTCTCTACTTAAATACCATCTTTTTTATCTTCAAATTAATATTAAATAAATTAGTAAACCAAGAAATTTCTATGAAGAACTTCTCATGGGACTCTATGATGAGCCCTTTCAAGATCCATAAAGATTAAATGAAGACCAATTATTTCTCTAAATTTCTCAATTAGTGAACGTATAAGCTTCCATGATAGGTCTATCCGGCACAAAGCCAAATTGATTTTGTGAAATGCGAGTATTTCAAACTATGTAATCAATCATTCTCTTTTTAAATTTCAAAACATGATTCATTAACTTAATTCTCCTATAATTTGCACATTCTTGAGCATCACGTATACTTATGTAAAAAGTACAACAATACTTTTTCTCTACTTAAATGTCATCTTTTATCTTTAAAATTATTTTAAATAAATTAGTAAACCAAAAAATTCCTTCCCCACTCACACAATGAGTTTAATGACTAATGATAGCCATTTCAGAATGCATGATATATCATCATTCAAACTTAAGAATAAATGATGCACACTCATCATTGACAATTATCTAAATGTCAACTCAACTTTATTTTTAACTTTAAATCTAATCTACAACCACATTCAAAAACTTGAATAAGTGTGATAGTCAAGATCTCAAAGATGTCTAGTTCAAATTAAATTGTATAACTATTGTGATGCCCCAACTTTGATAAAGCAAAAAATTCATTGCCAAAGTGGAGGGTTTTGACAAGGTGCAACTTATGGCAAGCAATTGAGAGAAGAGTATGAAAATGAGCACAATCCACTTCAAGGAAAAAAATGTGATAACGGGATAATTAAATATTACATCATGACAACCAAAAATATTTAAGATAACAATTAAATACATCATAAAACCTCACAACTATGGTAGTTTACTGTAACTTACTCCAAAAAAGAGAGGCATCTTCGAAAGTCATCGAAAAAAGAACATAAATGTAAATATTTCAAGCAACCCATAACTTTATAATGTCCTAGAGCATTGGAATAAAATCATGACCATCACTACTATGGTGTGGTTCAAGAACTAACAAAGCGAAAAATAACAAACTTGTGAAACTCTTAAAAATGCCAAAGAAAATAGTAATAGAATTAATCAAATTCACATCAAAAAATAAGATATTGATAATAGCACTTCAAGAGAATAATGAATTACATCTTACAATATTTCTTTAAGCCATTTCTTTTAATATTTAAGCTTGAAAAGCATTTGGCATAACAAAGAAAAGTCCTTGAAAATTTGAATAAATATGGTAAAAAATGCATTAATACAAACAATACTCAAAGTTTTAATGGTTTGACTACATTTTATAGGTTAATCATTCAACAACTAATGTCGCAATAGCTCTAACTAAAAACAAATTGAATAAACTTAATGGTTGCATATATACTAAAAGAAAATATAAACATACAAAAATAGAGATACTTAAAATGCCTTCTTTATAAAGGCTTTTAGGCTTTTTGTTGAGTTCAAATGGAGTCTTGAAGGAATTTTGAGCTGAATAATGAAACACAATAATTTTTAATAAAAAATTGAAAGATAGGGAGAGAGAAATAATAGTAATAAATTAATAATACAATTGATGCTATATATTATATATTACCAATGAAGGTTGTGACATATTAGAAGCATCTAAATTTAAAAAATATTTGAATATAGAAATTATGCAAAAAATATGTTGAGTAGATTTCTTCAAGTGTAGTATTTCATTTAACACTAATTAATCCTACAGCAAATTTAGTAATGCAATGACTAAATCAATTCTTTAGTATACATTTCACATTATGGTTATTGGATTCGGGTGCGATCATACTATCACTAATGCATTGGATCCATAGTAGTTTTAAAGTTAGGTTTGCTTGAACGAGAGTAGTATTAGGATGAGAGACCCTATGAAAGTTTCTCACAACGCACAAGCAGTTTCCCAATATAAGATGGGTTTTTAAATTAAGCAAAACTTTATATTGCATGCATTATACTAGCATCAATAAATAAATTTTAGGAATAAAGATTAAGAAATTCAAAGCATTAAAGGAATTCCTTTTCAATTGTTTAATCTCCATTTTCACCTCAATTTTCCTGATACATTGTTTTAGTCATGACAAGAGTATCATAATGGATAATGCGTAACTGAAATTCTAATGAGAGTAATAATCATAAGTTGGTTTCATAGTGTAAAAGCAACATGTCTTTTAGATATAGATTTTTAGCATACTTATACTTGGTTACACTCTACTATATACCTAAAGATGTTCAAACATAAGATTTCAAAAATCTCTAGAGACCCCACAAATAAAAGGTTTAACTATCATCTTTAGTTTTGTTGCCCCAAACATAAAAAACTATCAATTAGCTACTATAAAGCTATATTCATTGTTTTTCATGAAAGTACTTAGCCTTCAATTAAAAGGAAACAATATTATAAGGAAAACACCAAGCTTTTCCGAATAAAGTAATCAATGCGCTTCATAGAAGCTATTAACTATTAAAGCAGATGATTACTTGATAGAAATTTTATATATTTTTAACGTTAAAGGATACAAATGTTGCTAGTACTGTTGTCTATAATTTATGAGGTAAAGTGTTGGAAAAGAGATAACAAGAAAAGTTTATTAAGAAACCAACCAAGGTTATTCAATCGAAAAATTTGCAATAATTTTCCTAAATTGGTATGTCCCACCTAGTTCAAGCAGATAAATGCATATAAAATTGTTACAATTAAGAGAGAACATAGTATATCCAATTATATTCCAATGATGGAAAAATGTATCAACACTTAGCTCCACTTTCCACTAACAATAAATAACACTTCAGTGTTAGCTGAAAAGGACACATGTGTAAAGGAAAAGTAGAAAGCTCAAAGACGTCATGAGTTTCATAAGAAGAAGGCTAAAGGCCTCAAAGGTAACAATAAGTTTGCTTAATCAAGACATCATGCTAGAAGAAATCCCAAGTCTTTTGCAAATTAAAATGAGCAACAATATTTCTATTAGGGGCTATTCATTATAAAATTAACGTAGCATATCTTACTTAACTATTCTTAAAACAGCTTAGAAATTTAACTTAGTTTTTCAACTTAAATTCAAATAATGATTAAAACACTTATATCAATTGAACAGTTTAGCATCATAGCTTAGCTTAACTTACTACATAATCCCTTAAGCCAATATTAAAACAAACAATTCGTGTCTCACAATCATGCTCAAAACATAGGAAGAATGATAAGAGACCTCATGAAGTAAAAAAATGTTGCAAATGTCAACAAGAACATCAATAAAAACTACTCAAATTACATGCAAAACATCGGTTCAAATGTAATAGATAAATAGAAGACAATTTTTACAAAGGTTCAACAAGCAAAACATAAAAGCAAAAAATGGAGTTCAATGAATTAACTCCACAACATTCAAAGAAGGATTTGCAATTCATAATTTGGGTTGACTTGAGAGCCAACAAATCAAACCAATTAATTAAATGACATGGTGATGTTCCATCATGTTATAAGTGTTGGAATATCATTAATAGCAAATGATTGATGTACCTCTCTCACCTCAAACTCTCCTACTAGGCAACATTACACCAACGATAGCTAATAAAAAATAATGAAGTAAACACAAGAAATGCATAAGGTTTATAATTTTGGAAGAAAGTTACCAACATCAACGGTCACACATTTTCTTTCTCACCTAATGAAAAATGAGATTCTAGGTTTTTAGGAAAGAATGCCTACAAAAGAGTAAAGCCTCGAGCATACTAATTAATATATATTATTACATAAATACAATCCAAAGAATTTAAAGCAAAAAAAGCAACCCCCACACACCCTAACTCATTATTGTTATATTCATAATCAAACAAGTCAAGTCGAACCAAAGTTATCAATCTATTCACTAAATTAATATCTACAACTTCAACATGGGCCTTTTTGGGCTCAAAAAAGATACATTAGTTGTGAAATCACATTGATAGATTTATACCTCTCTGTTCAAAAAGTGGCAATTGAGAATGAGAAATCAAAATAAAGGTAAATTGCAAATATTGAGCTCTTTAAGGTTGATGGACTTAACCAACAAAAGAGAGCATACGACAGTGAACCTACAAACAAATGTAGATTCGGTGTGTTGTTTAGTAATCAAATATACAAACGCGTAATTTAATCTGTAAGAAAAATAATTAATGCATCTAGAAAAGGCATGGCACAACACCATCAAAATTTTAAAATCAGGCATTTCAATTCAAAGCATTTAAAAATAGACATTATTTGAATATTTCATAGCTCAGAAGCTTACACTCCCCAATTTCAGATTCAATTCTTGCACCTTCCTTTCTGCCTCCACCGTTCTAGCTTCCAGGGCATTTCTTTGTCTGGATTGATCCTCTGCTTCTTTTTTAAGCTTCTCAACCTGCCCAAACAGTTAAGCATGATCTATCAAAGCATATGACAAAGCTCTAAGAGTAAATTCAATCAGTTTAACCTCTATCTCAAGCTCAATGGAAAGTGCACGGGATTTTTCCGACAATTTCTGTGCCTCTATAACCCCCTTTTTCTGCAGAATATAGTACAGCCAATGGTTTTACATAAAAAATTAAATTAATCTATTTAAGTGCAAAACTTATCATCCCAATACCTAAACACCTTTATGCGCTCACCTGCAGCAGTTCCACCTCACCCTGGAGCGATGCAACACTTGCCGCCTTATCCCGGATTTCCCTCTCCAACAATGAAATCGTCTGATCATTAATTTTTAACTCTCTCGCTTTTTCCAAGTTTGCAGACTCTTTATCAAAACAGAAACAATGATAAAAGAAACTTTAATAAACAATAAAACTAATAAAATACTCTTCGCATATAGCATATTCATCCCAAGAAAGTCAAACTCACCCACGAAAAAAAAAACAAATCTAACATGCTGAGCTTTTTAGTTAGCAATCTTTATCAAGTAAGAAATAAACAATAATGATCAACTAGGCAAATCCATCAAAAGAAAACCCTAAGCAATCTATACCTGAACTCACCTAGAGAAGAGATCTTCATCTTGAGCTGCTCCGACTCGAGCTTCAGCAGCGACTCCAAGTCATCACTCCCAGCAGCATCCACATGAATGGCCGTTTCCCAGTCCTCCGATCCAACAACAACAATCGCCAGCGCAAGAACGACCGAAAGAACCAAAATCTTTGAAGCCGCCATTGAAGACGGCAGATTCAAAGAAACCAGAGAGGGTGACTTTCTCGACCGTCGGCCAAAACCAGCGAGGCTGTGGAGAATAAGAGCGGGAGAGAAAGGACGGGTACCATGGGATTGAATCACTTATCAAGGACGGGATTTTTGCGTAATCGATAATAATTGACACGTGGAGAGATCGGAGATCACAGCCGTTGGCTGTTTCGCTCAGACCGGTTACCAGAGCGGTGCCGGAAGAAGGGGCACGAGTCAAACGATCAAGGCTACTGTTAGGCCGTCTATTGTGGATTAACGTGCTGATTGTCTTCAAAAAATTAATATATAATATCAAAATTATTAATTTGCATCTTTCAAAGGCTCTTGATATTATTTTTCATCAAAGATATTATATTTGTTTTATTTTTATGGGTTATTTATCATGAAATAAACTCAGTTTAAAGTAATTTGTAGTCGAGCGAACGAAAAAATATGTTCGATCGTTCCGAACGAATTAAGTTTTTTGTTAGTACAAACGAACAAACCTCATTTGGGCATTGATGTTATTTCGTTCGAACGAATGATTTGACTAACGGAATTGAATGATTTGTTCGAACGAACGATTCATAAGTTCGTTTTGTTGAATAATAGTATATTTTCTCAAATTTACTCAAAATATTTCATACAAAATATTTTATTTCAAATATAAAATACTAAATTTTTTATAAAATATCAAATAAAAGTAAAGTAACATGATTATATTGTAATCAGATTTCACTGCAACTAGATTACCTTGCAAACATAATTATCATATTTCATTATATTAAGCAACCCCTTAGTTATTTGTGATGTGAGTTTGGCATAATTGCTTGCAAAATTTTCTTTTGCTAAAATTCTCAAGCATATAGGCATCCATCAAATAATAATAGTTTTTATTTATAAATGCTTATCTCAACATAGAATGTATTTTTTCAAATAATTAGCACAATCGTAAAATACTTAAATACCATTACATTAGTGTGTTACAAATTATTATTTGACAAAACAAAATATATAATTAGTTTGCGTACTAAAATCATTTGTTCTTCATCAACTTAGGGCTAACCATCTATATCTTGCAACCATAGTGTTATTGTGGCATGGAATTTGTCAAAGAGTTGATCAACAAATTTTCCACTAATAACAACATATATTATTTCTACCATTTGACTTGATTCTTATGATAGACGGTCTTCCAGTACAGCTTATTGTTCTATTTATTTGACCCAGATGTAAAATCCCTGATTAAGCCTATTTGGGCAATATTTTTAAAGTTTTACGTTCATCAATATAATAAATTTGCTCTTTGGTCTCTTAGCTTGATCTTTGAAAAACTTGTGAAGATTAATAATACAGTGAAGAACATAATTCCACCTTTGATTGCCAAATTTGATTGAGCAAAATATCTACAAAGATGGTTCCTCTCATATTTGGATAGGCATCTATTCCATTTAAAAATATTTTAAAGCAGCAATGCAATTATTATCATATTATTAGATATTTTGCAAATTTGTACACAAACCTCATCCAAATCTTTAACCTAGGTGTCATTAGTTTTTCATGTGAATTTTCATATTTAGGGTTAACTTCAGTCAAATTCAAGCAAGCCAAGTTGACTCGAATTCAAAATTTTTGAGTTGAACCAGACTTGACTTCAATGGAGTTCAAATCGAGTCAATACAAATAAGAAAATATTAAGTACAAACTAGCTCAAATAAGATTCATGTCAAACTCATACTATATAAAATAAATAAACTTACCAATATTTGAAAATGTGAATTTTGTTACAAATAGATTCCAAATTCAATTCCTCATTGCAAATTTGTATTAATTTTACTAAGAAACTCATTTTTTAAGGAGATTCAAACAGGGCCCAAACAAGAAAAATTAGGCGCTTTAACCACTAATTAAAGTAAAAAATTTTGAAATTTGTATACATTTTATGATTTTTTATGTATCACATGGCAAATCCATTTCGCATTGAGTCAAGCCAAAATCGAACTCAATTCAAATTGAATTCGAGTCAAGCTATTCAACTCGAACTCGACTAAGTTTCGAGTAAAATTGCCGGCCCTACTAATTGCTCATGTTCTAAGAGACCAATTTCCTCACCGAGGCCCATGGGACAAAGTGTACACGTCACTTCCCTTGCACTTCTAACTTCAATTCTCAACAGAGGCATCAAGTTGATCGGAAGCAATTGATATGTTCTTATTTGAGCTTTTTTTGCATGCTTAATTTGCTAAATCATAGCTTTGTATCATGTCACTTATTAAAGATTTTTTTTTTTGTATAATGAAGATTAGGGACTTCAACGAGTAATAAAAAAAGAGCTCCTGCAGCAGGATTCCTGAGAATCGGCCGAGCCAACTTTGGGGATCAAATTGAGCCAATCTTAAGCTCATTGAAGCAGTGCATCAGTCAAGATAGCATAGGAACAAGTTGGTGTTCTATTGAAAGTTCATGCAAGCATAATAACTGTTGAACTTAGAGAGCACACACAAGCTTGAGTCATTAAAGCAGAGATGTGGAGGCTACAACTGCTTAGGGGTAGCGTTTGAATGGGAATCCCAAGGCCATATATCAGTTAAACAGCTTGGGAAATCCCCACCGTTTCTGGTCCCGGCTTCCCGCGCTTCGACACTCTGAACCTGTGCGGAGAGCGACGGGTCCATTAAGAACTCGTCGTTTTCCGGAAGTTCGAGAACGGGCAGGACTTGACGGGAATTCGGCAGGTGCGGTGAGTTGATGGTGCTTTGCAGAAGATGGTCAAGACTGCATGTCAATGAGCCTCCTCTGGCTACCATTTCTTCTGCCATCTTCACCTAAAAAAATGCAATGACAACAAAAAAAAAGAGGCAGGAGAGCATGAGATCTTTGGTGTTTGGATGTTGAAAATCAATTTTTATCTATTCTAATGAATCTCGTAAGAAAAATACGAGGAAAAACTTTGGTAAAATACAACTTAGTTTTTATAATTTGAAGTTTTGCTACATTTCAATTCATAAAGTTATGTTGTAAATTGAGTGCTTTATTTGCAAATAAAAATAAGACTGGGTGCTTTATGAAAACAAAAGTTTTGGGCATTAAATATGTTAATTATAAAGATTTAGATGCCATACATGCACAAATTTAACATAAATAGAACAAATAACAAAATAGATAGCACATTTTTTCTATAATGTATACACACATACCTTTATACATAACAAACAAAAAAATCTCAATTTTTTTTTTTAATAAATTTAAATAAAATTGAGAATAAACTATTTCCTGCCAGCATGAAAATAAGAATATACTTACCTTTACTCTCAAGGCTTCAACATCAGACTTGAGAACTCGATTATCTGTAACTGAATCATTAAACTGCAGATTTGCACCGTTCAGCTGCTTGTATAAAGAGGCGTTTTCTCCCCTGAGCTGATCAACCTGAATAATTAACAAAGAATGCTACTGTTCAATCTGAGGTATCAAAAATGTAACAATATTTTAATAGTTAAAATTTTTAAATTTTTGCTCTTTTTTATTTATTTCTCCACACAGATGTACGCTTCATTTTCTTAAATTCAATTATTTCACAAATTCAATAGATAAAATCCAAAAAAAAGGTCACTTGTAGTTCTAGATCAGCCAAATGAGCCTGCTTTCTCTTTCTGGATCGTCTGGCTGATTCGCGGTTAGACACCATCCTGAGAAAAAACGACCTCGAAGTGATTATTTTTATTAAAAATTTTGACAATATTGCAAAAATTTATAGGCATTCAGGGAGAAAGATTGATAGCGCTACATCAGTGTTATTAAAAAATAATAATAAAGTTAATGCTGCGTCATAAAATTAACATTATAAATTGAAATATATTCAAGAGAGGCTGATATTATGTGATGAAATGATTGTTGGTTGTATAGGTAGGTGGCAAAATACATTTTTGAAAGATTTAAATGAATGAGCAATAATGATTGAAAGAAATATGCATTATCTATTTACTGAACATAGGCTGCACATAATTATGTTAATTGTAGAAGAATAAAGTTAAAAGGCCATGCCTTGAAGCTTTGGGAAAGAGTAATTGAACACAAATTACTTGAAGGTTCTAAGGTTTTGCAAAATTAATTTGGTTTTATGCTAGGTAGAGAGACTATGGAAGCCATACAAATTATTGGGAATTTGATGGAAAATTTTAGAGAGAAAAAATATGTATTTCATCACTTAGGATATAGAGAAGGTATATGATAGAGCTCTAAGAGAGATTATTTAGAGAGTACTGAAAAGAAAAACAAGTTTGTGCTATTTAAATTGAAGCTATTCAAGGCATGCATAATGGAGCAGTTATATGTTTTTTATTGAAAGTTAGATTGTTAAGTGGTTTTCATGTATCAATCAAACTGCATCAAAGATAAACTTTTAAGCTTGTATCACTTAACATAACTTCATAAGTTTTGGCTCAACACATTTAAGTCGTTTGTTATTTATATAATCTTATTGATTAGATTAGAGATGGCAAAGCAGAGGCAATGCGCTTAAAAATCCATACATATTGGATGAAATGAAGAGGCGCTTTAGGGATGTTCTGTAATCTAAAAATTTTAAAATTGTTTTATACATAAGCTATAAGACTAACAATGCTAAATGGTGTAAAAATGTTGACCTACAAGTAGAAGCATACTCACAAAATAGATGTAATAAAGATGAGATGCTAGCATGGATGTTTGAGTAGACATGAAATGATAAGATAACAATTGAGTTCTTTCGTAAGAAGGTTGAAGTAGCTCCAATTAAGGATGAGTTGAGAGTCATTTTAGATCATTAAATATAGACCGTCAGATTCCCATGTTAGAGGAATTAAATTACCAAATTTTCCCAAAATAAAAACATAACAAGAAACTAGTATGACTGATCTCTCATACTTGGTAAAGGCATGTCATTTGCTCGAGCATACTAGATTTAAAAAAAAATTATGTAGCGGACTAAGGTTTGATGGGTAACGTTGTTGCAAGAATGCTGCCAAATTTTCTATTATTGAGGTGATAATAACAAATAAAAACAGAGTAAGGGTTTGATTTAATGATTCTAACTTTGATACAATATATTGTCCAGAAAATTCAATCTTCAGATACAAACAATACAGCCAAAGCAAAATATCACAATACCAATAGAGAACAACCTAATTCTACACCTTTAGTATTCTTAAAATTTCATAAATTTTACTGCACGCCAGCATCTCATGATATTCCAACACTACAACTGTATTAGAATAAGAAAAATAATTTGGATAATATTGCGCTCTTTAAATTCAATTAACTCGAATTAACTATGATAAATCTGTTTTTGTTGATTAACCAAAAGAAATAAAAATGAACGTTAGGTGATTTTATGCTAAGAATAAAAATAAATATCTTTATTGCTACCTTCTGATGCGTTTTATATCAGTAGTGTCTGTACTATGCTCAAAAGCTCCTGCTTCTGTCTCCAAAGACTCCTCATCTGACTGCTCTGAGCCACTTGATCCACCTCCTGGGGCTTGATTTTCAGTGCTTTTAGGCTTAAGTGACAAAGTTGGACTCCCGACTGTCATAAGAAAATGATTTTTGAATGTGCGCCAAAAAAGAAAAAACAGTGAGATATAGTAAGCAAGTAAAGAATATTCGTATCCATAGTCTAAGTATTTCAAAAACTAATGAACAAAATAATGAAAAAAATATATTAATAATAATAATAATAATGAAGCAGCACAATGATTTCTGAATAAATCAAGAGGGTAAATTAAACCGTTATACCACACATGGAGGATTGAAACTCATTAGCTGCGGTAATACCAGAATGCAATGTAGCAAGGTTCTGCGACCACATCTGGCACCCTTTCAACGAACCACCATGAGAGTAATTAATTGGGGCATCCTATTTCAATAAAAAAGGAAAAAAAATTAATAGCATTATTAATAATAAAAACATATGAGCATTCATTCATGTTCTATAACTGAGCAATGTTTCACGTGTCCATCAGGAAACAAAATTTCAGTCTTGTATATGAAATACTGATGAAACATAATTTAGGCTTTCATTCGTCTTCTTCAAGTAACCATCACTATTTTATTACATAAAAAAATAAAATAATGCAGTACTTTATTGAAGGGTTTTAAACATAACAAATAATGAAAATCAGCGTGTTTATGCTTGTCAAAAACATAAATGAACAAATGATGGGTAGGCTCAATTTATGCCAATTCATGTCATTGTTTGTTATGGGTTAGCGCTTAATGTTCTCGCTCAAGTCAGTATTCTTGTTTCCAGAGAATTTCAAATTCAAGATAAATTGTAATCTTTGAGAAAAACAGGAATTTAAATTTTAGATATTTGTAACAAAACGAAGCTGTTCTTGTGATAATGATATCAACTAGCGCAAAAAAAAAAAGGGTTTAAATAGGAGGTTCAACGCCCTTAACGACTTTGAATTAACAAAATTTCTTTGACTACCTAATTCTTGGTAAAGTTCTCCTTGTGCTAACTTGCATTTCTTGTTTAGGTGAATTATTTCCTTGAAAATTTCTTCCGATTAATTTGTTATTGGCCTGATAGTAATGTTATTCAAATATGCCAACTGGAATCATATTGTGGTGATAATATTTAGATTTATACACAAAGTGAATACTGCAATTTATTAGCTAGTGAATACTGCAATTTATTGGAAGATTAATACTTTATGTTTTCAAGAAATGTCATGGATAAGTGAGAAAGCAAAAAAAATAATAATTAAAGTTTTCAGTTTTGGTAATGACAAAGATCAACAAGAAAATGGCGTATGCATTGTTTGAATAACAATTTAAAGGATGATGTAGAGGATTTTATGATGAAGAAACATAAACATATGCTTTGAAAATCATAATAGATGGAGTGGCTTTTAATATTCTTAAGCATGTATGCTCCTTAAATAGGTATATTAAAGAAAAATTTGGCAAGATTTAAAGATGTTAGTTCAAGGAATTCTACAATGGAGATTTAGAATAAAATTTAAATAGATATAATAAAATAATTGCTGAAGAAAATTAATGATAACCAATTGTTTTGGTTTTGGTTAGCTTAATAAAGATGGAAAAATGACAAAGTTTGTTGTAATTTATAATTACATGATTTCCTATACTTTTTTAAGAAAAGAGAGAACATTATTAATTATAAGAATGGGTTTTAATTATCATTTATATGAATGCATATAAAATGCAAATTGCCTATTTTGTCGTCTAAAAAAGGGTTATAATATATTGCAATAATTATAAAATTATTCCAAGAGAAAGATTGAAACCCAACATCAGTTATTGGTACTAGTTTAAAAATAATGAGTTAGAAAAGAATAGTAAATCTAAAAAATGCGAGGAGGCTAAAGTATATTTATAAGCATAATTTTGGAGCTTGGATGATGGGATATTGAGGGGGAGTGGCTAATTTAATGTCGTAAATTGATACATGTGTATGTAAGGTTGCTAAAATAATACTTAGAGAATCAATAGAATTATTAGTAATAAAGATGTTTGGTGGTAAAAACAGGATGTTCATGAAAAAATTAAAAGAAAATTCACAATAATGAATAACTTAATTATAAGAATGATGAGAAATAGAAAAAAATTAAATTATCTTATCGTGAATCCAAAAAAAATTGTTCGCAATGCTAAACCATGGAATTTGAAACATGAGAAATTGTATACGTTAAGAGAGGCATGCATTTATGAGTTAGTAAAATATAGACAAAAATTTTAAATTTAATCAGTGAAATGTATAAAAATGATGATGAGAATATGCTTTTTACAAAGATGGAGAACATTCAACATGGATGGAAGAATTATTTTAATAAGCCTTTTAATTACTGATGTAATAATATAATTAATAAGAGTTCCACATCAGTAAATATATTGCCAACCACTCTTTCAATTGACATGCAAATGTAATTGGGGTTTTGAATGTTTTGAAAAAACTGAAGAATGCTAAGTTGAAGAATCAAGTGACATCACGATTGATGTGTGAAAATATTTGAGTGATAAATTAGTTTATTGGCTAACCAAATAATTTAATACAATATTGAGACTAAAAGACAGTAAACGAATAGAGAAAGAGTATTATGATGCCTATACACAAGAATAGAGATGTTGCGCACAAGTGTGCAAGTTTTTAAGAATAAACTAATGAGTCATACTATGAAACTTTGGGAGAGTGCTATTGAACACGAGTTACGACAAGAAACTAATATTTTATAAAATAAATTCAACTGAATGGCAAATAGATCAACTACAAAGGTCTTATGCTTATCTGGAGGTTTGATAGAGAAATTTAGATAAAAAGAAAGATCTCAATTAATATTCATCAATTAAAAAAATCAAATAATAAAGTCACAAAAGTTCTTTAGAGAGTACTAAAAAAAAATCTATGTGGTGTACATTAAAATTATTAAAGATATTATGTAGTTACGTGTGTTCAAATGCAAAATGCTCGTTTGATGATTTTCCTATTTCAATCAAATTGCATCAAAGATCACCTAGTCTAAATCTCTTTACATTAGTTATGGGCATCATTATAAGTCACATTCAAGAGGAGGTGCCATGGTGCATGTTACTTGCCAATTATATTGTTCATTGATAAAATTTAAGATGGAATAAGTAAAATCAATACATGGAAAACTACTTTAAAATCTAAAAATTCCATCTTAGAAGACCCAAAACAAAATATATGGTGAAATCTTAATGATAATAGGAGTCTAGAAGATAGAATAAATAAAAATATGTAATCTAGAAGAATGAAAATTTTATATATTTTGGCTCAAACATACAAAATAATGATGAAATAAAATGTGAGTTGATTAACAAGGTCCAAGATGGTTTGATGCATTGGAGCACTTCTAAATTTTTTGCAATAAAAAATTTCACTTGAAAAAAAATTCCATAAGAATTAGATAAAAATGATATACTGAGTAAGAATGTTGGTCAATAAAGCAGAAGTATAATGATAAAATGTTGTGAAGATGAAAATACTAAGATAGACAAGCGAGTATACCCGAAAGCGTATGATGAGAAATATGTTCATTTGCAGCATTAGTTAGAGTGACTTTAATTAAGGATAAGACTAAAGAAAGTCATCTTAAATGGTTTAAGCATATTATACATAAGTTGTTAGATACCTTAGAAATATTGAGTTAATTAATTTTACCTATGTCAAAAGAAGATCTAAAAATTTGATAAGAAAATTTTAAGAAAAATCTCATATACTTGTAGTTAAGTCTTGGTGGCAGTAGTGTTGTTTGAATATTATCATCTATTTGATTATAATGAAGTTTCCATAATAAAACCAAGTGAATATGGTCGACGGTTTTGGCAAGAATGTAGTGCAAATCAATCTACAAAGGTATGAAATATAAACCTTAAAAAAATTATCATTTAGTGAATATTGGTAAGAAATGTGAAACTAATTTAAAATAAGTAAAAAAAGCAACATACATATTTGAATATAAGCAAAATTTACATATTTTGCTTTTCTAAGGTTACAAAAAATATACATTGTTAGTTTTTGATGTGAAATGTATAAGCATGAATGGGTTGTAAGAAACAATCTTAAGATGATTTCTTGATAACATAGGCTATTCTTTATATAAAGAAATACTACTTATTTATATTCAATACCCAAAATTTAATATTTACAAATATACTCTTAATGATTAAATCCCTATAAAAAATTAACATTGTTATGAAGGTCATTCCAATCATTGAATGATGCAATGCTTTTAGCAATAAATTATTCATAAAATGTTATCATTAATAAGAATGAGTTTTTGCAAATCCAGATTGATTATTTTCTAATAAATAATATAGGTAATATTCCAAAAAAATTAAGATTATTTCAAAAGAAAGCTTGACAACCCATAATCTTTTATTGGTTATATAATTTAAAATATTTTAGAAAAGAAATAATAAACCTAAGCTATGCTTAACTATACTACAAAATTTAAGAGAGAATATAAAGATACAAACAAAAGTAAAATTTTAAAGCTAGACATTGAACATCAAGAAAAAAGCCTAAGCTTATGAGGCAGGTTTGTTAGTCGTATCCATAGAGTGACTAAGAGTATTCATTTTAGAGTAGCTTAGCATTTTTAAAGATAAACTAAGCTAAGCTAATGGTGTGACATTCTAACTACATTTGTACTTTTGCAGAAAGATTGATGCAATTTAAATTGATATAAGCCGTTTAATGCTTGAATTGTTTTAAATTGTTTAGGATTTAGGCTGACTTATTTCATAGATAAGCCTATGAGAATCTAGAGAGCCCTGATAATAATAAGCTACTTAATCATGAAAACAAGACAGCATCAAAAAAACAAACGAACCCTTAGCCCCACTATGTGAGTGGCCTACATTAATTATTTTGTCTCCAATCTACGTTATTAAATAATAGTTCCTCACAAAACTCCAAGTAAGACCATTCTTAGTGGTTTCTTGGCAAGTATTTTAAGGTTTTCCAATTGTTCTTTTAGCAAGCACAAAATTCATTAACTTAATATTATATACTAAAGCATCTACAATCCAAGCTTAATATGTACAAAACATTTGAACTAATTTTCAATTAGCTTATTCTAAACTAGGGCTGTTCTAACTTTGATATAACTATAATAATTGCTCGTCACAATATTTCAAAATACCCACTCATCAATCTTAGCAATCTCATTACTACAACACTAATTTTACCAATATGCTTTTGCTTTTGGGCCAATAATATTCTGCTCCATATCATATTGTTAGTCTAATAATTATTCTATTAACAGCCCCTAAAATTGCTCTTCCATTTCAACTAATATAATGAATCATGTTAATCACGTCACCATTTATTTAATCATTGTATGACTAAATTAAGATATTTGAATATTTTGCTTCCCTTACAGTTAAAATTACATTACATATATTCCATTTTGAGCTAAGATGAAACTTTTTTTAATTCTAGAATAATTTACCATTACTAAAGTTTCAATTTAGTCCCAACTCTAGCCTTAATAATAAGAAGAATATCATCTACAGATAGCATGCACTAAGACAATTCTTATTGAATGTATTTAATAAGAACATTCATAGCTAAGGGGAAAAGATATGGAGACCCAATTCATGATGTAGTTCAATTGAAATATGCAAATCATTTGCCAAACAATCTTGTATTTGAATGCATGTAGCTACAAATTTTCTGCTCATCAAGAGAATATTATAACTACAACTTCATCTTGTAACTCCTCACTCAAACGGTTATACACATCAATGAGAATATCATCCAATCCTACAATGTTTTCACTCTTCATTTTTTAACACATTATCATTTCAACTTCACTCACTCGGACAAATGAAAGTGCAATTAATATTAATTTTAGAGTTATTAAACTTGCTCTTGTTAATCATGTAATTATATTCTTCATTAAAAAGCGTATGAAGTAATCATTTATCTCTAAATAGTATGTTTATTACATCCTTAACAGATTTCACTTGGGTCAAAATTTTAAATATAGAAATAAGATGTTTAAGAAAAAATTTTGATATCAATAATAACTTATACGTAAGAAAATGAGAAATAAAAAGTGGCTTGTTGGGTTAAAGAAAGCAATTAGTAGTGCTAAAACTATGACTTTTAAAAAATTATATGAGAAATTACATGCAATTAAAAAATAATAAATGTATAAGTAATCTTACTAAATAAAAAAATAAAAAACGCAAGTATTGACTTTAATGAAGTCTATTAGGGTTGTTGATTAAAAAATACATTTCAAAGAAAAGGACAATCAATATATTAGAAAAAATTTGCTCTTATAAAATTTTTAAGAAAAATTATATTAATGAGATTAATGAGTTTTGTTATAGGATAAGATGACATCCCTATTAATGCATAAAAATATTTAGATGATGAAGATGTTTATTAGCTCAAGTTAATTAATAATTTTAAAGACAAAAGATTTTAAATGAGCACAGTGATACCAAATTATAAGAACTAATGTGATTTAGGGCATTATGCAACTTTTAAAAAAACTAAGTAAATGAGCTATACTTCGAAACTTTGGGAATGAGTTTTTAAATTTGAATTACAACTTTTCACAAAATCAATTTAATTTTATGCCAAGTAAATTAGCAATGGAAGCAATGCAATTACTTGAGCTTTAATGGATAAAGTTAGAAAGAAAAAATTTATCTAATTAGTAAACACCAAAAATAGTACTAACTTGTATGTCCTATAATAAACACAATAAAATAAAATATGAGAAATCGCATGATTCAGTGAAATTCATCTGTATGCACAACTACACATAATATTTACTAAAGATAACTAATAACATACAGTATTTGTATACCCCAAATATATCCCTTTAGTCTCTTACTCTTTACCCCTTTTTCACTCTCTATTCTAGCAACAATTGTTTTGATTTTTTTACTTTTCTCACACTGGCTATTTTTCTTTATCTTCAAGAGGTAACACCACTCTTCTAAGGTATTATATTATTTTTTACTCTAATATAGATTCTCTTAGTCAATCATTTTTATATAGAGAAAAGTATCAAAATAGTCAATTTCCCTTAAAGCTTGCAAATAATTTTTTAACTCCCCAAACTTTTATTTAAGTGTTTTTTTATCCTATGCCGTTAAATTGACGGGAAACCATTAATTATGAAGGGAAAATTTGTCCTTTTAGAACTTAGCAAATAAAATTTCACATATGGTAAATTAACTTTGATTATTATGATACACATATGGTAAATATGTTATTGTCAATCTTATAACAAAGGAAGCTCAAATTACACAATCCTCTCCTGCGCACAATGCAAAGAGCCAAGTTAATTATGAATCATGAATCACAGGAACACTCGACGAGTCACAAAAAAAGAAACATCGCAGCTTGGATGAATCACGACTACTCCGATTAAATCACTGAGAAGGATGAGTAGAGTCGGGACGGCAATGGGTGATGCGACGAAATCGTGAGTTTGGCAAAATGACGAAGACAAAATCGCGACAAAATTGTGAGCTTAGCATAGTGACAGACGAAATTGCAAGTTCAACGCGATGACGGAGACAAAATCGCGACTTCGGTGCAATCGAGAAGATGAAAATGCCTGTTTGACGCTACAAATAAGACAAAATCGCAAGTTCGACGCTACGACAAAGACAATTTCATAATAAGTTCAACTTTGTGACTTGACACTATGAGCAATTAAAAATATTTCTTAAACTTTAGATGCATATTTCTTAAAAATATTTAATGCATGAGCAATTGTTTTAGTAAAATCTTATATTTTAACTTGCTATCAACCTCACTATTGGTTGTCAGCACTACAACCAACCCCATCTTAACTGCTCACCATCATTTATCAGCACTAACTCACACCATCTTTACTTCAAACCTTAGTCGTCAATTGACACTATGATCAGCGTTGTCTTCACTAGTGATTATGTTCTCGTGACCATCATACTACCAACTTATTTCATTGGCGATCAATTTAATGTAAGGAGCCTTCCTGCACAGCTTATCCTCGATAAGTAAAGTGAAGAAAGAATGCAATATATTAAATGAGTAGTGCAAATTGAAGGAAAAAAAAATTGGAGCATGGGTGAATAAAAATTAAAAAGGATTGTGAGAAGGAGGAATATGAAAGAGATATGAAGAATGAGGCATTAAAGGGGTCCATTTAGAGTGCATAATAACAATATAACATAATTCATCTTTAACGGATATTTTATCTCTCCATGTAATCTTGAATGTAAGTGAATCTCATTGAATAACATAGTATCTCTTGTATTGTTTTAATGTATTAATTTTTACAATATATTTTTACCTTGTATTTTACTTGGTTAATGTACTCAATCCCCATCAACGCTTTCATTTTTTTTCAATATATTCAATGTTCTTAATGAAAGTACAAGATATCAACAAAAATAGTAACTCTATATTCTAAAACAGTACTAGTGTTCCTCTACATATAGATACATATTTTTATATTGGATTTTTTATTCACATAATGAATTTATTAATATAGAAAGTTTTTTAATGTTTGAACAACATAAAAAGGTAATATTTTTTAATCAAGTGGCATGAGATAAGAAATGATATATAAGAGAATGGGGAGTATTAAGGCAGCGGAAGGGATGTTAGCAAGGGATTAGTTGGAAATAAAAATGTCAGAATTTAGCAAATCCTAAAATCCTTAAATCAAGAGAATTATGTGTAGCATTTAATAAATCATGCTAAATCTTAAGACATGATTCTGATGCAAAATTTTGGCATTTAAGTACTTAGGCAAATAACATGATTTATATCAACACAAATAAATAATTGAGTATTAATTATACTGACATAAACATAGGTAATTGAATGGCACGGAGTTAAATTTAAATTAATGATATAATTTGTTACTAGCAAACTTAGTTTGAATTTCTTAATTTACATTACCATTTAATTAATTTAAAAATTATTAAATGAATTTGTTATTAAATAAATAATGTTAATTAATAAAATATAAATGAGCAATACTTATTAATGATGTTAACATTTTTTTATTTATTAATAATATTCAATATCTTCAATATCTTCAAATCCTTAAACCATTTTTTTATTTATTAACAACATTTTTTTTGTTACACTGCCCTCATATTCCTTTTTTTGTAAATTCTAATATCTCCCTCATTTCGTCTCTTCTCTGTTGTCCTACAGTCTTCTTTGTTAAGGATTTTTCTACTCCTTCCAAATATTGAAATCCATCAAATTTGGGGCATGCTTGGTAAGAGTATTTATGCAGTATTTTAAGAGTTTTTCACTTTCTAAGTGAAAAAGTATGTTTAAATTTAATAATAAAGGTTAATAAATCTTATGCCAAACATATTCTTTTTGGATTTGATGTGGTTAATTTATCAAATTCAACCATATGGTTTCTTAATTTCTACTTGAAATAAATCATGTTGTAAGCCAAACAAAGCCCGCTAGGATTAAATCATGTGTTTGCCACAGATACTGTCTGGCAAATTTAATAATTCATGAGCTTAAATCCCACATAAATCTTGTTACCAAACAGCCACAACTTTGACTTCCTTAAGCCATCCCCGCCCTTACTCAAAATTCTTGCTCCACCAGTGCCTCTCCATTCTATTTGTCCATTTACAAGTTCTTTCTCACAATTACCATCATTTCAATTGATTGCTCCAAAACAGATTTTATATGCAGAGCTGTGATTTGACTATATAAAAAGCTTTAAATGAAATGTTAGAATAGCGCACTCACCAAAAAAGCCAATTTCACACAACAAAACCTGAATGCGAATCTCAAAACAAACTAACAATATGAGCATGAGCAATATTTTCACAGATTCATAAAACTCAAAACAGACCCACCCGATGAAAAAGAGCTGGAAAACGAGCATTGATTGCTACAATCTTACTCGATCGCTGGAGCCAAAGACGTCGGCAAGCGAGATGTTTCCTTCATCGTCACCACTGTCGCCGATGATCTTCGTCGTCGACCATCCGAGATGCATATCCTCTGGTGTCTCCGATGGGCTACGCCGGTTTCCAACGCCATCGACCGAGCCATGCAGCTGCGAAGACTGCGCCCGCCCGAAGAACTCATCAATATCCCAGTCCGATGCGCATCTTTTCATGCTTCTTCCTGCTTCGAGTGCAGCGCTTTCCGATTCTTTCTCCAACGATGAGGCCTTATCTTCACCATGACTACTTTTTCGATCGGATTTCTGGAGGAAGGAAAAGGCGTAGAGGGCGGTGGAAAAGGAGCACGCTCAAAATAAATGGATTTGTTTGTATGCTTAATTACTGAAATTGCCATTCATGAGTTATATATATTATAAATAGCATACAACTTTGTTAATCATTTTCCTAACTCACATGATTAATCATTTGCCCAAATGCTACTTAAAGTTTGGATCACGGTGTGGATAGGGCTGTTAATTTGACTTCAAATTTGAAATTCGAACTCGACTTGGACTCGAACTTGAGATATTTTGACACAACTCGAATTTCACTTAAAAATTTTCGAGTCGAGTCAAGTCATACGTCTTGATTCGAAGCCTATTTAAATTGAGTCGAAATGACTCGAACTCAATACAAATTCGACTCGAACTCGAACAAGTTCGAGTACGAGCTGACTCGACTCGAAGCCAGCCCTAGATGTGTACCACGGAATTAAGAAAATTGCTCAACTTATAAAGATAGCAAAAGCAAAGTATCAACACTAATATTTTTTTTATATATATTGACCTATATAAAAAATATATTGCAATAATTATATGCTTACACATATAATTATCATTTATGCTCTATTTTTTTAAACCTCGCTCCAACTAATTAGCAGATTCAACCATTTGAATATTGTATTCAGAGGGCAGCAGACATAAGAGTTTAGGTCGCTTGATTGCTAACATGACTTTTCCTTTAAAAATCGTGCAACATGTTAGAAAAAGGTCACTTGCTAAAAATGAGTTAGCTACTATGTTAATATAATTCATTTATATAAATTGCATTGATATAACTTTGACTAAGAAGTTAGTAAAATAATTTATTATCTTTAATATATTTAACATAAATTAAATAACTAGCTTATATATGTGTATCTCTTTTTCAATAATTTTTAAGATATATGAAGAAACTATTAGAAAGCATCTTCTCTATTTTAAACATAGGAATGAAATTCTAAAATACTTTGAGAAACTATTAAGAAAAACTTATGGATGAGAACTATCATTTTAACAATAAATTACAAAAATTGTAAACTTGTTGATAAAATTGATTATATTAATGATATTTAAGACTGAATAAGGCTGCAAGGGACGTTCATAAGGGAAAGGCTAAGTTTCCAAAGCCCATGCCCGAGCTATGCGGATGAATAAAAGTGCATCACAACAGTCCAAAATTTTTGCGTGAGTTGACACAGTAAACCCGTTTTAGGACCTAATTTGAGCACTCTTAAATTATTCGAAAGTGGTTTTCTTGCAACTGGTTGCTTCGGCTAAATGCTGCAATGCATTATAGGCTTTTTATAGCAACTATAATGTATATATGTATAACATAAAGTTAGCATATGAAAACAGATTACTATCATTTACAATCATAAAGCCCTTTCAATCACGATGCACCTTAAAAATTATGTGATCAAGTGCTTATTTTAGTAAAAATAAAATTTTAGGGACTTGGTATGTACTTAAATACCATTAAAATATCACCCAAGCCCTTTTTATTTCATCAATCTCATGCTATGCCGTAAATAAATTGCACAAATTTATACATATTAAGCTGCAATAAAATGCTATTAAAAGGATATAGTATGTATCACAAAAAGGCTATCCTCCAATCTAAAATTTGAGCTTCCGAAAAAGAGAGCAGCTTGATTGTGATTCTCTGCTCTTTCAGTCATCCTCGTCGGTTTTGAGGAACTAAAGACTTCATTAAATGGACAAAAGTAGTGTCAGAGGCGGGCAATAATACTAGCAACTCTTGTTTATATTATTATTTTTTCTACCGTATTTTACACAGATAATTCTGGGCAATTTCTCCAACAATCATAACAAAAAACGCGCATCGAAATATCCTGACATAAACAGCAGAATAATAATCCAACAGGCGTGCAGTTATGAACGGACGAAGAGGAATTGCAGCATCAAAAGAATGATAGAAATTTGGAAAGAGAGAGAGAGAGAGAAGGGAGCTAAGAACAGGCCATGGAGTCGACAGGCGGGATTCCGGCGCATCGGGGGCCGTTGATCTGCTGGCAGAGCTCGTCAAGGGCGTCCGTGAGCCCCTCTATGGCCTGGATTAGGTCGTCTGCCCGATGGCGAGCCAGCTCCGTCTCGTCGGGACCGGGCCTGAGAGGGTCCACTGGGAAAGGGCTGCCGTGGGTCCCGCCACCATCATGCAGCCCGCCTTGCAATATGGCGCACACGTGCTCCGCGTTCTCCCGCAGCTTGGCAGCCATCGAATGGCGCTTGCTGGACAGCTTCGGAACGTCAATCGCTGGCTTTGGCTCTTTGATAACTGTGAAGATTTTCTCAAGTCTATTAGTTTTACGTTCATTTTCTATGTTTATAACTAAAAGTTACCTTATAAATCTTAAAATCATTCTAATTATATAAATATAATTATTTTTCTGATAAACTGTTGCATTTTATAAATCTATTAATAAATGAGTACAACTGAAAAAAAACAAATTGTAACCTCAAATAGAGGTAAAACAAAAAAGAAAAACAGCAAGAAAAAAAAATGTTCATATCTGAAAGATTGCAAAAATCTGAAAAATTCTGCTCCACAGAAGTCCGACTAGTGATTGCATCTTTGTCGTAGGTTATAAGTTGATTTTCGATTTGATTTGGAATATTTTCTTTTTTCTATTTCTTTTTGTTTTATCCATTATATCTAACAAGAAAATCGTATAAAGGCTCTGAATCCGACAAGTTATTCTTTAATTCCTCGTTTGATTCCATCTTAGAGTTATGTTCAAAATCTGTTTCATCTTCCTATGCAGAAGTAGCATGAGCCCTTTCAAGGCTAGACAGATAAAACTCCAATACGTGAGGATTCAAGTTCAAACCAGCCTCAAGTGAAGGAATCTCCTTATATGAAGGGTCTAACGCCCTCCTACACAAAACAATCAGAATTTCAGAAAAATAAAATTGGAGCTCTTCTGAAAAAATGTTCATATCTTCCTTATCATAAATTCCCTCAGCCCGCCACATCTATTGGAATGACATCAACAATAATCTCATTTTCCAACTCACAGCCATCAGTAACCACCTCTGAGGGTGGAACATTAGCATCTCCCAACTGGCCCCAAAATTCCTTGATCGGGGAGGAAGTAGCTGCTGACTCAGAAGGCTTGTCACCCAAGCACGACCCAATCCCATGAATCATATCCACAGTAGCATCATTGTCAAGATAGGCCTTCAAAGAGCCAGCAATCTGTACTTCCAAATTTTCTTCGACAAAATTATTCAGCTGAGGATCCCAGGCAACCGGACCACCCATCACAAGCGGTGTCTGCTTTGAGACAAACCATCCGATTCCTGAAGGAACCTTTGGACATAGAAATATCAATATTTAGTTTGTTGTTAGTTTTAAGGTGGGTATGAAGTTTAAAATAGCTTGAGGCATTATGCCAAATAGTATTGCAATGTGAGCAGTAAGAAAGGAACTTTTCAAAGTTTACTTCTTGAAGATAACACTATTATTTTCTCCTCCATATCAAATTTCATTTTCGAAACACTCAGTTAAGTCAATTTCTACAAGGACCAAGCAACGAATGGCCTAAGAAGATTTGCTATTGCAAAATTTTCTTTGTGAGGTCCCCCAGAATACGAGCCCAGGGAGATAAAAATGGCACGATTGATCAAATGCACCTTGAGTATTGGGAAAGAGATCCATACGAGACCAATAAGAGGTGCACTCCTAGGATCAAATGAAGGTGTCCATTTGAGGATTTTCATAGGAGCCTCTTGAAAAAAACCTTGTATAATCATCTTCATTCGTGAGTTGGATGAGGATATGTCAAGAATCAATCAATTCAATGTTGCAGGGAGCTAACAATCCTAAATCACTGGAAAAATATTCAGATGAACAGCAAAGAAGGCTTCCCAAACTAATGCAACTGGCGAACGATTCAATGAGCAGAGCAGCGGAGGTAGAAGACAATTTCGTTTGTTCGTTTGAACGAATGAACGATTGCATTCGTTTGAAAGAACAACTATTGCAACCGGTGAACGATTCCATTGATAGTCTTCTCCGGCGAACTATTATGTTGAATCCTTCATTCGTTCGAACAACGAATGAATCATTTATTCCGAATAACGAACAACTTCATTCGAACGATTGAAACCGTTAAAAAAAATAATTATGGGGTAATTTTACCACTTCAATTTACTCAAATCACCATACTCATGATTATTTTATGCCAAACAGAAAAATGCTAAATTTCTTATTAAATTACTAAGCATTAGTAAAATAATCTGATTATATTGTAATCAAATTTCACTGTAATCAAACTACTTTACACTTAAAATTCTCAGATTACCTCATGTCAAATAGCCTCTAAGCCACAACATCATTCACATCATTCTAATTATATATATATATATATATATATATATATTATACAATTTCTATTTCATACTTCTGCCAAAATGATAAAAACAATTATTATAGAAAGGGTTGTGCATTATACATGTAATATTTAAAATTATGTTGAATATTAAAATTAGGAAATAATTAGGATAGTATGCATGTAAAATTCCCAAGTTTAGGGTCGCTCCCTACATAGCACCAAAATCTTTATGATATATTATATATATAACACCCATTTTTAATAGCTACAAGCAAAGCTTAATCTTTATACCAATCTTAAAATTATTCTAATTACAATAAAGGATTTTGATATAATTATGTAATGAAATACACTTATAAAATTAGATGACACGACATACCCTTAATATAAAGAGGATTAGTAAAATGCATTTTACCTTAACTAACTTGTAAAAAAAAAGTCTAGAAAATATTCTTTAGACCTCAATAGTTGTGCAAATTTTTATAACACTATAATTTTCCTATAAATAATATGAAATATTTTGAACTGTAAAAATCATGAAATAACAATGCTATTTAGCAAAAATATCAAGCATAGCAATTGATATGCTATTGTAAAATCATAGGTGTTACTAAAATAACATTGATTTTTTGCCTCTAATTTTTTGAAATTGGCTTGTTAAAATTGTTTGGTAGATGATGAGAGATGCACAATTCAATTGTTTTCTTGCTCAAAGAGTATATACAATAACAACACCACCAACAAGCCTTAACCCTACAAAGTGGGATCAGCTACATGAATCCTTTGTTTCCACTGTGCACGATTATATAGAAACCTCTTCCTAAGTTCCAGCTCAAAAAGTATATGCATACTAAAAAAACATTTTGTTTGATATCCTTTTTGCATCTTCTATTCATTTAAAATTAAAAAAAAAGTATAGTTGCGCACAAGTTTTGTAAATATCCAGCTTTTGGTGCAAGATATGTAAAAACACATACTTTGTGTGCATGTGACTGCATGTGTCCGCGAAAATGCACGAATGAGAGAGCAATGGCACATAACTAGGGTTTTCTAGGTGTCTCTCGCCTCCTCTTCTTGATGTAATGCGGCCAGGTTCCAGCGTCCCGGAACTAAGATGGAGGGATCTGTCCCTACGCTAGCTCTTGGCGTAGCGTCGACTGAGATTCAGCATCTCGAAGCTGGGGCGGGGTTTTCCGATCCACTTGTCTCAAGGCTGCGCTCGGACGAGGATTTATTTGATCGACAACATTCTAGAGCAAGTTTAGATGAATCCAAATCTCTTCTGCTTTTTCACCGAAAGCAAACAATGGCATCTTCAATACATTTATCCTTTCGAGAAGCTCTAACTGGCCCTTCTCGAATAGAGCTAATCGAGATCAAACTTATTGAGTATCTACGAGGTAAACCTGCACTCCTACTCTCTAATGAAGAAATTAAAAGGCTGCAAAACCTGTTGAGCAATTGCTTGTGAGAAAATTTGCCAACGAAAAACTATCAATGGTAGCCATTTGGAAGTTTTTACATAGTCTGAGAATATCAAAAACATACAATGCAGGGTTAGTTGATTTCCGTCATATCCTTATCAAATGAAACAAATTAGACTAGATAATTTGCAAGAGGTTTACATTTTATAAAAAATTTAATATGAAAGTTTTGAAATGAATGACGTCCATTGACCCAAGAAGTGATCCTCACTGTCTCATTCTGGATAAACTTTTTACTTCTCAAGATTGATGGGATTCAATCTTGTTCACCTTGAGATCTTAATTTGGCAACCTGCTCTGTCCATTGATGGCGCGAGTTTTGGTCAAATTGGACTCACTGAAGATTTTGAGTCAGATATATGAATTTGAAATGAGGAGAACGGATATTTACAACAATACATCTTTGAGAAGAAGTCATTGTATTGCTCTTATTGTTGGACTATCGGGCATGATGTGGCAATTTTTTATCATCTCTATCCACATCTCAAAAATAAAGCGAAGGCAAATGAATCCTCCCTTAAAACCACAAAATAGAAGCAACTGGTAGGCATGCCAAAGAGAAACGGTAACGTTGGGGTGAAAGAGGCTACTAGTGCCTATCAAGGATGTCGAAGAGAAGGGGTTGCAAATGAAGGGGTTGAAAACGGTATTATCAATATTGAAATTTTACATCCTAGAAATGATGTGGTTGATCTACCTACATTTTCTGTTGGAGATGAACATGCTAGGTTGCTTACAGATCTGGCGGATACGGTGATGGATAACTTGGATGCCATCCTTGGTGTTCAGGGTGCGGAGTCAAGAAATTGATTGAGGGAAGCAGGCGAACGCTCCAGCTTCTAGATCAATTGACGCTTTTGAGGAATGTCTTTCGTGCAGGGATTGTCAATGTTTCTCACCCAGTGTTGAGAAATACAGTTTCTGCGGGTGCTGTTATCGCAGCGCGGGAGGTGTTAGATGCTGCCCACCTGAGCCCCGCACTATTCCATGGCAAGAGAAGACAATGGCGGTGTATGACAACTTTTCATTGAATTGTCTTAAAAATAAGTTGAACACAATTCAAGATCTTCTGAAAATGTGAGCTGAACCAAATGGTGTCTCGGATGAGATAATGGCATCCCATTGGTGGGTTGTTGCACAGGTCAATAAAGTGGAGTTGACGGGTGCATAAACAGCTATGCTTTAAAGCATGGTTACTGAAATTACTAAAGTTTTGAGTGAGCAAGCTGCGTCCTTAATAAGGAGAATTCGGTCCTCAATCCTCTCTCTTTGAGGAATGCACTCCTCGACCCAAGGAGGTTTTTGGTTCCGAAGAGGATAATTTTTCTACGTCAAATTATGATTTTGATGGAACTGAAGATATTATTTTAAAAAAATAAAAATAAAAAGAAGTTGATCGATATCTAGATATTACTTCACGAAAAGGAAAAAAAGCCAGAGTTGTATATATTACTCTATTTATATCTTTGGCACTTATCCTGCAATCTCCTATGTGAGATTTTTAAGGGAGTTTGGTAGTTATTTTACATTTCTTTATTTTTCTTTAAATTTATTTAATTTTTTACTTTTATTTTTGTTGGAGACCACCACCACGTCTGCTGTATTCTTTTTTATCATAAATATAAAATCCATCAAATGGTTTCCTATACATATATATATATATATATATATATATATATATAAGGGAGGGGGTGGAGAGAAAGAACCTGGCATTACGATGGCATTCTCATGAATTTTTGAAGCTGTGAACAGTTCCTGCGCTTTTGGTCTCTCTTCCAAGTTCATTGAAGCAGCGATCAGGCCATCATCTGCTTGGTTCCCCTCTCCTGCTTCCAGTCTATCTGAAGCTCTATTCAGTTCTTCAGAGCTCTTTGAACAGGGGGTGATCCGTTCATCTCCTAATAGAAGCACCTTGTATAAATAAAGAAAGAAACAGGAGAACGCCGTAGAGAAAGAGATAGTGAGAGAGTGAGAGAGAGAGAGAGAGAGAGAGAGAGAGATAGGAAGGAGAAGAGACCTATTAATACAAGGGCTTTCTCTAGGTTCTTCAGAGAAGGCTGCCCCACGTCCGGTATCTTTAAAGTGGTTACAAATTCTTCTTCATAGAATGTGAGAGGCCGATACTGTTGCATAGGAGTTTCTGACAGCAAGCGGACAGAGGGAGTTGTGAGGAGTTATTGTTTGCAAGTGTTCTACAAATGAAGGCAAAGATATATTGTAGTATGGTTCGCAAACATAAACTGCAGAGCTTTTATCACACCGCATTCATTTGGGTTTTCTGATAAAAAAAACTTCAAAATTTTTCCTTTGTGCATTTTACAAGTACGAACCAAATTTATCAAGAGAAAATTAAATGATGTTAAATTCATATAATTTGCAGAGTAATTACAAAAGTCATAAATTATATATAGCTCGCATAATAACTTAATACAAATAACTTATAAATAATAACTCTCATATATAGCTCACACGACTGTTGATGCTTTAATGCAAATAGGTAGTTAAAAAAACTCTTAACAAATAATTCTATGATAAAAAAAAACTAAATTTAAATTTATAAATTTAAAACTCTTAGGCCATGCTTAATTTTGCTAATCCCAAAAATAAATTGTTAAAAAATCTCTTACATATAATTAATTATTTAATTAATCAAGATAATTATTTATTTTACATATGAAAATAATATTTATAAAATCTTTATCTTTAATCCAACAATATTTATTTTATCTAGATTAAATAATAATCTAATATAAATTAACATATCGACTAAGTAACATAGCCACTTCGCTTATCAAATATCTAACCTTTAAACTCTCATGACATTAAATAAAGTAAAATTTATAGTTAATTCACCTCTTGTAGATCTAAAAAACTTTGACATACAATGACTTAATTAAAAATCATCAGATTGATCAAAACTTCTTACATATTCAAGAAAATTTTATTTGACATAAATTTTCTCGAGTGAAATAATAGAATAATGTAACAATCCAAAGTCGTTACTTTGCGAACTAGGTCAAATTCCCGTCTCAGAAATCGGGTTTCGAGGAATTTCGATTTATGGCAAACAAGAATACCAATACATAGAAATAATTTTTAGATCAAAGTGTCCTAATTTTAGAGAATTCGGATAACGAAAAATCTCGCTTTATTTTTCTGAATTATTTAAATCCAATAAATTGAGAAAATTAAATGTGTCAGAATTTATCAATTTTTGAGTCGTTATGTTAGGTATATTATTTAAAGACTGCTCGAAAAGTTTCATCAATTTTTAAGCGTCGATTTGATCTCAATTAATTTTTGAAGTTTAAAACTTCAAAAATTAATTAAAAATAAAATTTGCTCCGAATCGAAAAGTTTTGGCGCGAGGGTGTTCATTATATCATAACACACTTCGGTGCCAAGTTTCGTTATATTTGGACGCCACACGACGTAAAAAATACGAAAAATTTCAATTCAAGCAACTATATAAATTTTTCCTTAAGAAAATTATTCCCCCCCTCGATTCCTCGATCCCGTGAAGGATCTTCCGCCACTAGCGGAAGAACCTTCCGCGCCAGGGGCCATGCGCCATCAATTTGGCGTAGGGAATGTCCCTCCTGCGCCTATTTAACCCTTCCCCCTCCTTCCCTCACACTCGCACCCTCACAACAGCCTCCCCACTCTCCCAACAGCAGCTCCCCTCTTCTCCCAACCAGTAGATCCCCTTCTCTCCCAGCCAGTCCTCAACCTGCCAGCCCCTCCTCCTCAGCCCTGCCAGCCAGCACTTGCTAGCCTCCAGCCACCCCGCTCCAGCCTCCCTCCTTTCTCCGACAATCCTAATCCCAAAGGTGAGAAGAGATGGAAAGGAGAAAAATGCGAAGAAAATCTTGTTAATATTTTCTTCATTCTATTACTTAATAAACCATTATTATAAAATTAATAAATTAGTCATTCACATTATTATTATTCTCATTAATTAATAATGAGAACAATACAAAAGTTGTTAAATGATTTTTATTTCTATTCTGTTTAGGCATTTGTATTTTTACAGTCATTTTTGTTTTATTTTTCTTTCATTCATATATTATTATTATCATTGAAATAATGATAATAATAATAATATATCAAATATAATGGCCACCCTCGATGAATTAAAAACGCTATCTTCTATCAAAAGAAAAAATGAACAAAGACAGAATAGAAAATGGCAAAGTAAAAATCTCTAAAAGGCTAATTTAATTATCCAAATCTAAATGCAGATCGAAAATCAAACGGTCAAACTTTGGATCTTAACGAAAAAGGTACCTAACACATGACAAATATTACTTTTTGCACTTTATTGCTGCTTAGCTTCACTTTGAGCCAATTCATATTGAAGCTTGGTTAATTGTTCGAAACCAACATAATGTGGTTGCTACTGAAAATTGACATTAGTCACATTCGGGGTTAGTTACTGAAAAATGACATCAGTAACATTCGTGGTGGCTTACTGGAAAAACAATATCAGCAACCTACATTTTGTGATAATACTCTTCGCGGGAAATTGATTATTTATTTTACGCTATTGCCTTACTTTACATGCATTTTATAACCTCCTTATTTCCGCTGATCGCATCTTTTAAAGTGTAATATTATTGTTTACTGCAGTACTTAGATTATTCTCTAATTACTGAGAATTCCAATCCCGGTATTATTCTTTGTACAAGATCAGGTCAGGTGCTTCTAGAAGAACGCGCAAGAACCCTAATTCTTAAATTTTCAACCTTGCTAATAGATCCACAGCGATGCTTTGCTTATTTTGTTTTCATCTTTATTTTTATATATTTCACTTTTGTACGAGAAGTACGATGAAAAATCATGTAATCTAAAATCTTAAAATAAATGAGAATATCTTTTTGTCTTTGCATGTGTATACATTCTCTCTCAAATTACTCGATAGAATACTGCAGTATGTGAACACCTTAATGCCGGGACGGTTCTCGCTGAGTCGGCACCGGGTCATCACAGTTGGTATCAGAGCAGGATTGAGTACTTGTGGAAGAAAGGAATATACATGTAAAAAATAAAGATATATTCAATCTAAGAAAATTAAAATGACTAAATATAATAGTACCATGTTCATCATTGAGATTTGAAGTATGGAAAATGCAAGAATAACATTTTTATTAATCATTTATTTTATAGATGGATTCGAATAATGTTATGATCGAATATTTTGAGGATGATAAGAGTGACGGTGACTCCTCACACTCCGAAATAACTGATCTAGGCTCAAACATGAACACCCCCACGACAGAAATAACGAATAACGCGACCACAGAAAAATTAAAGTAGAGAATACCCTGGCATGGTGGGTATCGGCATCCAAAAACCGAATTTTTTATTTAGAAAAAGAAATCCAAGAGTTTAAGGGTGTCTTGTTTGGGAGAATATCCATGCTACAGTGGGAGATATTGAGAAAGGACGACGTACAAAAACAACATGTCCTCCAGCTGCAAGATGAGCTCATAACTTGAAGAAGCTCATCAAGACCGACGATGCGATGGCTTCTACTTCCAAGAGAAAGAGGAAAGCTAAAATTCGCCTTGAGTCTGCATCAAAGAAGAAGTCAGCTAGTTCTGACTCCTCCGATGAGTAGGATACTTAGTATAGGACCTTGTATATGTACCCTGTAGAATTATGTAAACCCTTTTTGTATGCAAACCTTTTATTAAGTGGAAACTTTTTCGTAAACAGGTTTATTATAAATGAAAATTTTTGGAATCCAAAAAAAATTAAAACTTTATTTATTATTACGATTAATTGTTTGTGTATTCAGTTAGTTTAACCATCTTCTAATCTCAAGTTTAATTAATCATTTCCGATAGATGGAATCCGACGAAGCCTCGCAATACCTTCCGCAACCCCAGTTAAGACGACAATACATGCATCTACAACAGATAATAGGACAGACAGACTACTGGAAGCCATACTGCAAGCCCTTTCAGACCAAAGGGGAGCCTCTACCTCCCTAATCGCACCATAACCCCCTCAAAGAATGTGAGTAGACGATGCCTTGCAGGCTTTTCTTAAGCTAAATCCTCCTACCTTCAATGGCACTGCCCGACCCATAAGAGCAGAAGATTGGTCCAAGCTGTCAAAAGCAAGTTAGACAGCTTAAGGTGTCCTGCAGGCGAAGCAATGAGGCTAGCAAAATATCTGCTAGAAGGTGAAACTGAAAGGTGGTGAAAATCACATATGAAACCACCTTCGTGGGCATCAATCTGGAGGAGATACTGTGGACAGAATTCAAGATGGCATTCAAAAGCCGCTATATTCCCCACTCGGCTCAGAGGATTCTTGAGAGCCAATTTATATTAGTAGCTTAGGGCGATCGATCTATGGCAGCTTACGAGACAGAGTTCACAAAACTCTATTGTTATGCACCAAAGCTGGTAGATTGTGAAGCTTCGAGGTGCAGTAGGTTCTTGGAGGGTCTAAACGACAGCATTCGCACTAACCTGATTTCTCTCAGGCATACAAAATTTGTCGATCTTTTGAGCCGTGCAACAATGCTTGAGCACAATGAGCAGGTGATCGCAGAACGACAGGGGAAAAGACCGATCACTTTTGCTAGGAATCAGGAGACTTACAAACGTCCCCATTCCCTCCACCAGCCAGGGCATACCAAATGTTCGCAGAAGCTCCCAATACCATCGAAGGTGTAGTATGTGATCGACCTCACCCGGGCAGGAGACGCTATTACGGGCAGAACTGCTGCTTTATCTGCGGGCGCACCGATCATGATTACTGTTTCTGTATAGCAAAAAAGATGGTAGACGTAGATATTATCCCTAGAGCAAGATCTGCCCCAAGCCAGAATTTAGCACCAACAGCCCCCCGCCAACAATCATCAAAGAGGAGCTGCTCCTAGGCAAGTCGCTTCAACGGCAGCGCCTACCCAAAGGAATGATCAGGCCCCTCAGGCCACCGTTCCAGAAAGGATGTACGCCCTCACTCCTATCTTGGCACCCGACGACAACAACGTGGTGTCAGGTACATTACCTTTCTCATTTTAAAAATTTATCAACACGCTTGCCTAAACCTTTTATAATAAATGTTTTCTTCTCTAATTAGGAGCCTTACAAGTTAATAGCAAATCTTTTAGCGTTTTGTTCAATACGGGAGCAAGCCACTCCTTTATTTCGAAAAATTACATTATGGCTCTCAATATTCCGTGTTGCAATCTAGCCAACTATCTTAATATTGGGTTGCCTTCAGGTGCCACTATGTGCGCTCAGCAATTTTGTATTTGCAGCATCCCAATCAATGATGTAGTTTTTGAGGCTACTCTACAAATCCTCCCTATAATGAATTTCGACATCATTTTAGGGATTGATTGGTTGAGTATGCATGAGGCAGTCATTAATTGTAGGAAGAAGAAAATTACTCTTAAAGGAAAAGGGAAATCAGAAGTGTTTATAGACAAATTAGGTATTCACGCCTCACTAATCAATGCACTTAAAGCGAAAAAGCTAATTCGCAAAGGGTGCAAGGCTTATCTAATCTCTTTGATAAGTGAATCAAAAAAGGACATCACTCTATCAGAAACCAGAATAGTCATAGAGAATTTCCCGATGTCTTCCCAGGCGAACATCTTGATCTACCTCCAATAAGGGAAGTAGATTTTGCTATCAACCTAGTACCTGGATCGTAGCCCTTGTCAAAGGCACCTTACCGTCTAGCCCCAAAGGAACTGCAATAACTTCAAGATCAATTGCAGGAGATAATGGAAAAAGTCCTTATTAGACCCAGCATGTCGCCCTGGAAAGCTCCAGTTCTTTTTGTTAAGAAAAAGGATGATTCGATGCTCATGTGCATTGACTACCGTGGAATAAACAAGATAACAATCAAGAATAAATATCCGCTACCTCGAATAGACAATCTATTCGATCAACTCACCGGAGCCAAGATCTTCTCAAAGGTAGATCTGCGGTCAGGTTATCACCAAGTTTTAGTTCGAGAAGAAGACATTCCAAAAATAGCGTTCAGGACTCGTTACAAACACTTCGAGTTTTTGGTAATGTCATTTGAATTAACCAACGCTCCATTAGTCTTCATGGATCTAATGCAGCGAGTTCTTAGAACCTTCCTGGATAAATTTGTAATCGTGTTTATCGATGACATTCTTATTTACTCAAAAAGTGAAGAAGATCATGAAATCCACCTAAGACTCATGTGGGGCACATTAAGGGAGCATCAACTGTTTGCAAAATACACAAAGTGTAAATTTTGGCTTAAATCTGTTGCCTTTCTTAGCCATGTAATCAGTGCTGAAGGGATACAAGTTAATCAGAATAAGATAAGCGTCATTCAGGATTGGCCTCAACCCTCTTCTGTGACCGAAATTCGTAGCTTCTTGGGACTAGCAGGCTACTACTGAAAGTTTATTAAGGGGTTTTCGCTATTAGCCTTGCCTCTCTTTAAATTAACTCAAAAAGCAGTATCTTTCGTCTATAGCCAATATTGTGAAGAAGCATTCAAGAAGTTGAAAGAAGTGCTGACCGCCGCACCAATCCTGATCTTACCGCAGGAGGGAATTAATTTTCAAGTGTTCACTGACGCATCTAACATTGGCTTGGGATGCGTCTTAATGCAAGAAGGGAAGGTAATTGCCTACGCCTTAAGGCAATTAAAGAAGCACGAAAAGAATTATTCAGTTCACAATCTGGAGTTGGCATCGGTTATTTTTGCCTTAAAAATCTGGAGGCACTACCTGCATGGGGTACGATGCGAGATCTTTTCAGACCATCAAAGCCTAAAATATATTTTTACCCAAAAGCAGCTAACTGCAGGCAAGGAAAATTGCTTGAATTAATTTGCGACTACGATCTTAGTATTGCATATCACCATGGCAAGGCCAACGTTGTAGCTGACACCCTCAGCAAAAAAGTATCCCTGAATGAGATGATCATAGCCAGCCCCCTGGTTGAAGAATTCCAAAAATTAGGATTAAGACCCATTTCCAGCAAGCAGTTAAATGATCTACTCCAGATAAGTACCGCCAAACCTACGCCCTGCAACAGATAACTATCGCCCAAGAACAAGACCCAGAGTATTCAAGGCTAATCAAGGATATAAAAAATGGGCGCTGGCGCCAAACAGACTTACAACTTACAACTTCAGCAAGGAATGTATATTTATCGCGGAAAAAGAGTCTGGGTTCCTAATGATGCATCCATTCGGAACCATATACTAAGCGAAGCCCACAACTCTGGATACATCACCCAAGAAACAACAAAATGTATCGAGACCTAAAAGAAGTATTCTGGTGATCAAGACTCGAAAGAAGTGTGGCTAAATTCATTGCTAAGTGCCATGTTTGTTGTCTAGTAAAAGTTGAACATCAAAAATCAGGTGGGCTCTTGCATCCACTAGAAATCCCAGAATGAAAGTGGTCAGACATTTCAATGAACTTCGTCATGGATTTACCCAAGAGTCGTTCAAGAGCTGATACAAATAGGGTAATAGTGGATCGCCTGACTAAATCAGTCCATTTTACTCTTATTAAGCAGACTGACACTGTTCAAATGTTAACCAAACTTTGTACAAAAGAAATAATCAGACTCCACGGGATTCCAAAAGTCATAGTCTTAGATTGAGATAGCAAATTTACATCCCGATTTTGGCAAGCTGTACATCGCGATTTAGGAACCGTGCTAGCTCTAAGCATCGCCTTCCATCCACAAACAGACGGGCAAACCGAAAGAGTTAATCAAATACTCGAAGATCTGTTGTGGTTGAGTATTCTAGATTTTGGTGATAGTTGGGAAAAGCACATACCGTTAATCAAATTCACGTATAATAATAGCCACCAAACTAGTATTGGGATGGCCCCTTATGAAACCTTATATGGGAGGAAGCGCAGTACTAGACTAGCCTGAAAACAAGTGGGAGACGTTCAAATTTAGGGCTCTAAGTTGATTGAAGAAACAAATGAAAAAATAAGGCTAATCAAGAGCCGAATTGCAGCAGCCCCGAATCGACAAAAGAAGTATCACAACGCCAAACATCGGATGCTAGAATTTCACGTTGGTGATCGTGCCTATCTAAGGGTTATCCCAATGAAAGGTATTCATCACTTAGGAGTTACTGGTAAGCTGAGCCCCGGATATGTACGACTCTTTGAATTAACTGCAAAAATCGGAAGCTCAGCTTAAAGACTTGAAATACTTTCCGCCGTGCATAGCGTTTTCCACGTTTCAGCACTTCGTAAATGCCTCCAGGAATCCTGTCAGCAAATTTCTGATTCAACGGTCGAAATTCAGCCTGATTTGACTTATGTCGAAAAACTTCTTCAAATTATTGAGAAAGGCCGCAGCAAATTGAGAAGTAGAACGATCCCGATGGCTAAACATCAATGGCATAATCATACTGCAAAACAAAACACGTGAAAAAAAAGATGATATGCGAAGAAAGTATCCATAGTTGTTTCTTAAATAAGGTACCCCAAAACTTCTCTTAAGTCTTTATTTTATGATATCGAGGACGACATCGTTTTTAAGTAGGGGAGTTTGTAACGACCCAAAGTCGTTACTTTGCGAATTAGGTCAAATTCCCGCCTCAGAAATTGGTTTATGGGGAATTTCAATTTAGGGCAAACAAGAATACCAATAGATAGAAATAATTTTTAGATCAAAGTGTCCTAGTTTGGAAAAATTTGGATAACGGAAACTCCAGCTTTGGTTTTCTAAATTATTTTATCCAATAAATTGAGAAAATTAAATGTCCGAATTTATCGATTTTTGTGTTGTTATGTTAGATATATTATTTAAAGACTGCTCGCAAAGTTTCATCAATTTATAAGCTTCGATTTGATCTTAATTAATTTTTGAAGTTTAAAACTTCAGAAATTATTTAAAAATAAAATTTTGCTCCGAATCGAAAATTTTTAGCGCGAGGGTGTTCATTACATCATAACACACCTCGGTACCAAGTTTCGTTGTATTTGGACGGCAAACGATGGGAAAATACAAAAAATTTCAATTCAAGCAACTATATAAATTTTTCCTTATGAAAATTATTCCCCTCCCTCGATTCCTCAATCCCGTGAAAGATCTTCTGCCTCTGGCGGAAGAACCTTCCGCGCCAGGGGCCTTGCGCGCCCCGTACAAGCAGGCGCCAGAAGGCCATGGGCCATCAATTGGCGCATGTCCTCATGCGCCTATTTAAACCTTCCCCTTCCCTCCCTCACACTCACACCATCACAACAGCCTCCCCACTCTCCCAACAGTAGCTCCACTCTTCTCCCAACCAACAGCTCCCCCTTCTCTCCCAGCCAGTCCTCAAACCTGCCACCCAGCCGGCCCGCTACCTTCTCTGGCCGGCCACCAGCAGCCCAGCCAACCCTCCTCTAGCCAGCCTCCGGCCTCCCTCCGTTCTCCGGCGATCCTAAACCCAAAGGTGATAAAAGATGGAAAAGAGGAAAATTAGGGAAAAATTTTGCAAATATTTTCTTTGTTATATTACTTGATAAATCATTATTATAAAATTAATAAATTAGTCATTCACATTATTATTATTCTCATTAATTAATAATGAGGACAATACAAAGGTTGTTAAATGATTTTTATTTTTATTCTGTTCAAACATTTGCATTTTTACAATCATTTTTGTTTTATTTTTCTTTCATTCATATGTTATTATTACCATTAAAATAATGATATTAATAATAATATATCAAATATAATGACTACCCTCAGTGATTTAAAAATATTGTCTTCTATAAAAAGAAATAATAAATGAAAGACATAATAGAAAAGAGCAAAGTAAAAATCTCTAAAAGGCTAATTTAAATATCCAAATCTAAATGCAGATCTAAAATCAAACTGTCAAACTTTGGATATTAACGAAAAAGGTACCCAATTCATGATATTACTTTTTGCGCTTTACTGCTACTTAGCTTCACTTCGAGCCAAATTCATATTGAAGCTTGGTTGGTTGTTCAGAACCAACATAACGTGGTTGTTACTGGAAAATGCCATCAGTAATATTCGGAGTTGTTACTGAAATATAGCATTAGTAACATTTGAGGTTGTTACTAGAAAATGACATTAGTAATATTCGGGGTTAGTTACAGGAAAATGACATTAATAATATTCATGGTGGGTTATTGAAAAAATGACATCAGTAGCATACATTTTATGATATAATACTTTTTGCAGGAAATTGATTATTCATTTTGCACTATTGCCTTTTCCCGCATTTTATTACCTCCTTATTTCTGTTAATCGCATCTTTTAAAATATAATATTATTGTTTACTGCGGTACTTGGAGTATTCTATAATTACTAGGAATTCCAATACCATTATTATTTTCTGTATAATACCAGGTCAGGTGCTTCTGGAAGAATATGTGCAAGAACCCTAATTCTTAAATTTTCAATCTTGTTGATAGATCCACGACGATGCTTTGCTTATTTTTTTTATCTTTTTTTCTTTTATATATTTCACTTTTGTATAAGGAATATGATGAAGGATCATGTAATCTAAAATCTTGAAATAAATGAGAATATATTTTTGTTTTGCATGTGTATTCATTCTCTCTCAAATTACTCAATAGGATCCTACGGTATGTGAACACCTGAATGCCAGGACAGTTCTCGCTGAGCCGGCATCAGCTCATCACAAATACACTCTCCTAGATTGATCTTGGTTTCATGAAGAAGAAAAATGCCATTCTCCTATTGTTTTGCCTCAATCACAAGAAAGTGTGCCATATGACTAAAGTTGGTCATTTCAAATTCACTGTTCATATGTCTCAAATTATCTATCCATGAATCAAAATTGTATATAAAAATCAAATCAACACATAAACATAGAACAACAATTTTTGCACTTCAAATTATAAATATTTTGTTCATACGGGCATCTAAATAACAAATTTAGTTCAAATATGAATTAAATCAAATATATGTGCTTGCTTCAAACCATATAATTCCTTTTTGAGCCTTTTCAATTTTCCAAAACCAAGAGGTAGCACATGGTTTCTTCTTCAATGTACTCTTTTAAGAATGCCAAATTGGCATCCATCTGATAAATATTCAATCCATATAGTGCAGTAATAACCATCAATCAAAGTCTCTAAGTGAGCAACAGGTTAAAAAAAACCTCCGTTTGTTTATATCTTTTTCCTCCAACAAAGCTTTATATTTCTCCTTTGTCATGTGCATTTCTTTGGAATTTGAAAACTCAGTGGATTTCAATCAGCATCAGTGGTTTTAAAAGTTCAACTAATTCCCAAATATCATTTTTCTTTATTGAATTTATCTCTTCTTTCAAAGATATTCTATAAAAGGTTTGTTCTATAACTTCATCAAAACTGAGCGGTTTAGTATCTGCAAATGAGCAAAATAAGTGTTTAAGTTGTTAATATTATCACTTGCAATATTACAAATGTCACTCTCCTTATTCTTTGATTTTTGGGTTGATTCATGCTCGATTTTTCATACTCACTTTCAAAGCACAAATCAAATGTGCCTGGTTGTGATTGCTGTGGTTCATCTACAACATCCATGATTGTTGTCTCCTTTATAACCTCTTTTGAGCAAAACTATTTATTTAAAAAGTTTTGCATCATAAATAAAATCTTTTTTATTGTTAGTCATATAATCTATAGCATTTTTTAACTTAAAGTCAACCATATTATAAATTTGTGGCTTGTAATCTCAATCATCGCATCCTCTAACCTTTACAGGGTAGGCAGCACTTACAAACACTTTGAGAAGTGCATCACAAGGCATGCTTCTAATTCATGCCTCTAGAGGAGTTACTGTCTATGCTCCACGTCTTTGACACAGTGTGCATACACGACTATTTGGACAGCTTTAGCCCACAGCTCCTAAAGTAGTCTTTTGAATTTTACATACACTATCATCATTGCAATATTAATTCTTGCATTCTTTACAACATTTTGTTCAGGCATACACGATGTGATTAATTGTCTTTTTATATCTAATTCTTCACAAAATTTTCAATCTTCTTTGATGTGAATTATCCTTATGAATAAATTTAAGTATTTAAACTCTTATTTATTTTCCTTCTTAATAGAAGCCTTGAACCTTTTTAAATACTAAAGTACTTTGTTTTCCTATTTTAAGAAATACAATCATAATTTTATTATAATCCTCGATGAAAATTTATTAATTGATAAGACTAAAGATGGAGTTAAAGCAAAATTTGAGTTGTGGATGATTACTTTAGAATCTAAATTTTTTTATCTTGGTAGATCTAAATAGAATATATGACGCATAAATTCAATTGTATTAGAAACCCTAATCCCAATGACAAAACTATTGAGGACCTGCAATCAAGAAGAGCAAGAGGTTCAAATACCTTGATTCAATTATTTAAAATAAAGATAAAATAGAGAGAGATGTGATTAATATGATTCAAGTTGATTGGATGGGGCTTACCAATGGTAAAACCATAATGTTTTTATCAAAATAAAAGGAAATTTTATAAAGCAATGCCCATCTATGTTATAACGGGCTGAATGTTGGACAACAAAGAAGAAATTTACCGATAAAATAAGTGTTACAGAAATGAGGATGCTTAGAAGAGTAGTTAAACTCATAAAAATAGGATGAGTAATAAGTTTATCCATACCAAGGATAGAGTGTCTCCAATAGTGGATAAAATTAGAGAATGTTGTCATGGTTCCAAAATATTAAGGGTAGGCAGTTAAAGGCCCTATTTGAAAATTTGAGTTCATGAATTTTACCAATAATAAAGGATAAGACCAAAAAAGGCATGGGAAGATACCATTAGAAATGATCTTCTTTATTTGGAACTTAGGGTGGGGATTCTATTTGATCGTGCACAACCAAAACAAACGAAACATGTAATCAACTCCACCTAGTAGGATTAAGACTTGGTGGGGTTGTAATTGTTGTTGTATCAATGAAATTTTTGAAGTAATGATTTCCTCTAAATGATAAAAACCATAACATTTGAACACACTAGTTGCAATGGATATTTTGCTCTCCGTGTTAATTATTTAACAAACTCCCATACACATCCAATATTTGATTTGAATTTTTAAATTTGGTAATCCACACATAAAGTTGTTTTGAAATAATCTTATAAGGCTATTAAAATTCTTCTGCCTCATAAAGCATGTGTTATAATCAAAATTGATCTTCAATAGTCATCTTCATGATGAACTCTATTAATTGACAAATTTGACATTCACATCCAATTTAGCACTTGCATCTCACAATTTTATGATTTGCACAATAGTTAATATAAGCACACCATCCTTCAAGACAATACCGTAACACTTCTCAAGTTTTCCATAGATCAAAAAATCCAACTTTATATTCAATACACAATAAGCACCCTTGATAAATATATGAATTTTATCTTTTACATTTCACCAAAATCATTGATGTGTTCCCATATATTATTTCACTCAAGACACTTTCATCTAATTCTTCAAAAAGCTCATTGTGAATGCAAATAATCACTATCACCATTATCAAAATATATTAGTTGACTTGACTATTGCCAACATTACATACAAGAAATATCACATTATCATATTCTTTCTTCATTATAATTCATTATATTTTTCGATAATTATTACAGCACCAACATTCATTTGCACCATGGCCAATTTACTTGCCCAAGATTAAATTGTTGATTTGCTCATTGCATGATAAGTTTTCTTCATCTTGATCATGATTTGAATCTCGCCATTATCCTCTCTAAAGCTTCCATAGCCACGTCCGCAACAAGCTCCACTTTTACTGCTGCTTAGCTTGTGTGATCTTCATCTTCGCTTGTCGTAATTGTAAGCGACACCGTGGTTTGCAAAATTTGCAAAGGGTGCTTTACTTGTCTTCACAAAAAGTACTCATCTGAACCCTAAATTTTCTCAGATTTATACATGATTGGTGTTTAAATTCACTTATCAATATTTAATTTTTGATTTTTTACCTTCTCTATGCTTTTATAAGAATTTTACATGATGAGTAAATTTGCCAAAATAGTTCAACAATTATTTTAATTTGGTCAATTTAGTCCATGAGAATTCAATTTGTCCAAAAATGATACCTCAACTTTCAATGTGTTCATTTTAGTCCTTCAAGTATTCATTTTTTTAGTCCCAGAGATAAATATTTAGGAACTATATTAGTCTTTAATTGAGTGATGTAGGAACTAAATTAGACCTATTTAATAGCTAAGGGACTAAAATGAACATAATTAATAGTATGGGACTAAATTGGTAAAACTAAAATAGTGAACTTACTATTTTGGAGAATTACTCATACATGGTGTCTAAACCCTTCTTTAAATGGTTGATGTAACCATATTCTCCAATTAACTTTTATCTAATCCTTGATAAATGAAAAATAAAAGCTTGCTCTTTTCATTAGCTCTTTTGGAGAAATCTTCTGATGATCTATCACAGCAACTTCTTTATTGTTATTCTTCGTAGCATTGTTCAATTACGTCCAAAGCGTCTTAGCTTCCAAATATTGCCTTCATATAAACACTCCACTATCAGTATATCTCCAATGTGAGATTACTGTACTTGCATTTGCATCATGTTTGAATATATCTTTCGCTCCTCTAACCTTACTTTAATACCAATTATTAAAAATATAAAAAAGATTTCAAATTTGGTAGAAGATAGACATTTTATTTTTTTTTTTTCTTATAAAACTTGTTTGTTACTATAATTTTATATAATTACAATTATATGAAACTCTCAAAATAAAAAAAAAATAGCTGGAAAAACTTATAAAACAATAACTCGCATAAACAACTTATAAATAACTCTTAGGACAATGTAATCCAATCAACTCAAAACTCACACACAACTCAGGACAACTTAATGCGTGTAAATACTACCATTAACTCATATAAATAACTCATTGTAATAACTCATAAATTTAACTTTATGAGTTTAAAACTCATAAAATTACAAAATTAAATATTAAACTCTTACAGTTCCATGATATTAAATAAAAGTAAAATTTAAATTTAAGACCAGCAATCTCTAGCCCAACAAAAATATATTATAGATATCCTCTAAGAATATCTTATAAAATACAAATCAGTTGTTACGCTATAAAAAACCAAATCATATCCGATGATTATATATTATATGATAATTCACCGCAATATAAAAAATAGAGAAATTATTTGGTCTGATGGTTATGCAACCGTATATCTCTTTTGATGTGGAGACTATAAGCATGCACATGCAAAATTAAAATAGTGGAATTCGGAGGTTTCCATCGTATTCTAAGTAGAATTAAAAGACTACTAGTAAATAACTGATGTAGACTGTGACCAGTTGATTAGTCATAGTCGTACAAACTATCCTAGAACCATTGATTGCAGAAAATCAGATTACATGATGTATTTTTGAAAAAGATAATGAGGTCACTCGAAGGTGTAAAAAGCAAACTATTGTGGTCAAATACAACTTTAAAACAAAAATAGTAATGACCCATTCTGCAAGTGAAATAATTTGGCTAAAGATTCACTTTAGAAAGTTTGGCTTTCCAAAAAACTATGCCAATAGTTTTATATAGCAACAGTATATATTGTCAGCAATGTAAGAATATAATTATAGTTTACTATCATTTTTAACAAAATGTAATCCTTCCCAGACGATTAGTACTTGTATCTTCAGTTCAAAACAAGTGGCAGTTAGTTCTCACTTAAATGACAAGCAAAGATATTATTATGTTCAACTTGAGGGGATAAATTAGGCAAGCAAATGCAAACAAATTGATATGGTCCAGCTTGAGAGAATATATTAAAACGTTAGGCTTATCAAGAAAAGAACAAAACGAAAATTTTATATTAATAGCTGTCTACTTTGGAGAAATACACATTTATTTCTCTATAAGTGTGATTATTCTCACCTTTAGATGTTCCATTTTGCATTCTCCATGTAAGCCTATAAATAGGCATAAATATTCAGTGAATTCTCTCTTCTTAACAGTTGTATTTTGCAAGTATATCTAGGATCTCCTATATTAAAAAAGTAGTTATAATAAATAAAAAGTAAGCATACCTGAACCAGTACTGGATGTTTCAAACACAGGAACACCAACTTGAAGCCCAGGATCACTATTGTTAAAATCATACTGCTGTTGCTGCACCATAATAGTAGTAGTATCCTCTGCATCAAAGACCGCTGTCTGAGATGGATCAGGAAACCAAGGATCATTATTGTTTGAGTCAGACTGCTGTTGTTGCACCTGAATAACAGCATTCACCGCATCAAAGACCTCTTTCTGAAACGAAACAGGAAGCCCATAGTGCTCCCTTCTTTCTTCTGGAAGACACCAATAGGAGTCTTCCTTTGTCTGTGGTTCCCATTCCACAATTTTTGTATAACCATCAAGCAACATTTCCCATTTTCTTTTGCACTGGTTTGAAGACCTCACAACATTCAAAACTGTGCAGCTGTCAGACACCATCTTCCATCTCTGATAAGATGACAATTCTTTAAGCCAGACGTCATCTACATTGGCAATTTCACCGAGAAGAATCAGCACTTCCTCCACTGTCCAATCAGGAGCAGCTTGAGATCGAGTAACACGTGGAGTTAAAGAAGCAGGGGAACTGCTACTGTCTTTCGTTAGTTGTGACTGAATACGTGTCTTTCTCTTTGATGGTGACTGATGACTGGTAGTATCCTCGTTACAGTGGGCAGCAAGTGGAGCTTGAGAGGCAGGTGATTCTTCTTGCATTATACCAATATTTTAGAGCAGCTGAAGGCTGATTTGAAACAAGAGATAAGCAAATTACACGAGTAAACGAAATGATAACGTTAAATTTAACTTACATGAGATGAAAATCCAAGAACGGAGGTTTATCGATGATACGGGTCAAAAAAAAAACAAAGATTAATGCATTTTAAAAGCATATAAGGCTCTTGTAAGAAAAACCTTAGAGTGTTGTGTGTAGACTAAAATAGATGTACAGCCCAGTCTCAATTCTTTTTTATTTGGTTAATCTTTTTTATGTTTAAATTGAAATAAAAAAGGATAAATTTTTCCTTAGTTTATTTTTATAAGACTTAAAAAATAAAACACAAGTAATTTTAAATTTCTTTCAAGTGGTAATAATCCTGCATACATGATTTAAGTATACTAATTTAATCTGTTTTTATTGCTACAACTAATGTCATCCTAACCGTTGACTTGAGTAAAACACGAAATATATAGATTTTTTGTAAGAGGAAAAGGTTTGGATTTTTTTTTTAATTGTGAGTTGTCTATAACTGGCATTCAACATACAATAAAATGAAAAATAAAATAAATAGAAATAATCTTTCTCATAACAAAAAATAGAATATTCTATAAAAGGATTAAACAAATGTGCATCATAGTATTTTTAGCATTCCCCCTTAAGCCAGATCCTAAAAGTCTGATAGCACAAGTTTGCAACAAAGTCTATAAAATGACAAAAGTGATTCGAGGCCATGGTAAAGATATTCATTGCTTGTTTGGTACTAAAAATACAAGTAATAATCTTTTTACTCTTTTTTTTAAAAAAAAAAAGAGTATACAATATATAAAATAAAAGGACAATCATTTCTAAATTATCTCCATTTCCAATTTGTTCATGAAAGCTAAAGATTGCTAGCAATGAAAATAATGGCAATATTGTCATGGTATAAAATCATAGAATAACTTAGCTCTACATAGTTCTCTCCTAATAAGTATTTTAGTAACAAGCTCTGTTCATGTGATTCTCCGTTCTGCTTGATTATCTCAGAATATATAGTCATTTTTATTGATCCATTGATTTCCTCAGTTTCTATGATGCCTTACTAGTGATTCTAGCACTCTTGATAGCCCAGCTCCTATAAATCCCTCTATATACAATACAGATGTAATCCCTCTTGTTGCATCATAACCAGTTGAGACTGTGCGACTACCTACCTCTCTCAAGATATACCTACCGTTATTGATGACTGTTGCTCTTTTAACTTATTGAATGAGAGCTCTTCTTACTCATCTTCAAATTTACCATGTTTATTATGTGTTAGGTCACGAATCTCACACCTATTGTGAGACTAACGTCAATTTCCATTAGACAAACCATAATTAAGAAACTAAAAGTTATTGCATCAGTAACTGGGGAGTAGCAAACTTGATGAAAAGACTGCAATTGTTCCAAGTTGATTTTCAAAGTCAGCACACAGGCACACGGATCATTTGAGCAGCACAAGGCTTGATTTGTCGCAAAAGAATTTACTGATGAGTACGACACGTATTACAAGAGCTGTTCTTACTGTATGTCTCATTTTTGTTCGAATCCTATTGGTTGCTTCACTATTGTTAGATATTAAACCAATGTTGAATCCGTTTGTGCATAGCAATTGATTAAGATAGAAGTTAAGAAATTCCATGCTCAACAGTCACTTTGCTGAAGAGGGTTTACATGAAGCGTCCTTCTTGTTATGAGCATTTCTCCACACAAAGTTTGTCAACTATGACGACTCCATATCTCCCCAAGTAAGCTCCTAAGCTCAGTTCATTAAGTTTAGTCATGCTTTATCACATTTACTGTATGTTTCATACATAGAAATTACATTTCTTCTTGATTCATTTAAGAGTATCAACATGAATTATTCTACTTCTACTTTACATTGTTGATATGATCATAATAAGTGAAAATGCAGCAAGTTAAAACAATGAGATGAGAATTATTGATACACTAAGCTATTTTATTAGACTTTAAAATACATCCAATTCAAGCGGACAATATATTTCTAAAGTATGCTTCCAATCTTTTATCTCATAAGTCAATCTTGCAAATCGTAAGATCAACATCAAACCTCATGAATCAAGTTTAAAATTTTTTGCTGCCAATGTTGAACCTCTACATAATGCAACTATTTGCCAAAAGTTAGTTAGCAGACTTATTACTCATACTGACACTGTTTTTATTGTATAATGTTAGTATAATACTCTGACCATAATTCTATGATGTTTTGGCTAGTTCATACTGACAAATCATCATTTCTCACTCTATCACCAAATCTGTGGCTTGTTAACTACTCCAATATGATGGCTTCTCAGTTTACTAGTACCCTTAAATATGAGTCATTGCAACAGCTGAATTTTACATATTAAAATTTGAAAAAATTAACAAAATGATCCCTTAACTCTTGCAAAATGTTCAAAATAGTCCTTGAATTTTGCAAAAATTATTTTTGACCCCATGACTTTTATTTAAGTGGATTTTTTTGGTCCTTGCCGTTATTTACCCGTAGCATCCCGTCCCTTCCGTTCAAAATTAATAATAAATGTGTAATTCTAGCGGGCAACACACTTCGTCTTCATTTCTTCTACAAGTTCTTCATCGAAGTCGACAAAGAGGCTCGGCAAAAGTCTAAAGGCAACTTTTTTCGATTTCAGCTGCAAGAGGTTGATTCCAGCTGCAGGTTGCGATTCCAACTTGTGATTCCAGCTACAAGCGACCGATTCCAACTGCAGGCGATCGATTCCAGCTGCAGGCGACTGATTCCAGTTGCAAGCGACCCATTCCATCTGCAAGTTGCGATTCCAGCTACAAGCGATGGATTCCAGCTGCAAGTAGTCGATTCCAGCTGAAAGGCCGATTCCAAAGACGCACACAACAATGCAAATCTGATTTGCATATGGTCGATTCCAATTGCAAGCGAGCCAAATAAATCGAATTTGCATTGTTGTATGCGTTTATAAAATCGACCTGCTTGCAATTGGAATTGGCCACTTAAAGTTAAAATTCGCTGCTTGCAATTGCAATCGCAACCTGCAACTAAGAACGACCGCTTGCAGTTGGAATCGGTCGCTTGCAGCTAGAATCAGTGGACTGCAAATAGAATTGCAACCTGCAACGGGAATCAACTGCCTGCAGCTAGAATCGAAACAAGTTGTTGTAATAATTCTGCTAAGAGTGTCGTCGACATCGACGAAGACCTGTTGAATAAATTGCAATCGAAAATTGTAGAAATCGAAGACAAAGAAGTGTTTTACGCTGGAATTACACATTTACCCTTACTTTTTGAACGGAAGGGGCAGGACAAGATATTATGGGCAAATAACAATAAAGACCAAAAACTCACTTAATAAAAAGTTAAGGGACCAAAAAATGCATTACAAGAGTCAATGACTATTTTGAATATTTTGCAAGAGTCAATGAACCATTTTAATAATTCTCTTAATAAATTTAATGAGCATGTTAAACATATCAATATTGACTATCACTATGTCTGTTATCATCATTGTGGATAAGGATGTAAATGAGACAAGCCACTCGAGCTCTAAATAAAGTTCGAATCATTAAATGAGCTCGAACTCATAACAATTTTGTTTATATAAAGTACAACAATTATAAAATACATTAATATATGACCAATAAACTTCAATCCTTAATCTAATTAAGGTTAACCAATAAATCAACACACATAAAGCCTGATTTGTTAATTTATTAAGTTGGTTCATGAGCTTGTTTCAAGCTCAAGCTCTACACCCTGATTTGTGGTCTTATTGAGTCGGGTCACTACCCTTTTATCAAGTTTGAGTTCAATAAACAGGTCGAGTCGAGCTTGAGATCAAGAACATTCGGTTCAACTCGAGCTCAACTCAACTCAATTACATCCCCATTTTGTGAAACTCTACATTTACAAGTTGTCTTCTTTGTATATCAGCGTACCTCTATATATGAATATGTTATTGTGCTCGCCAAATATCATACCACATGTGATCCATAATTGAAACTAGAAGGACACATACTCGATTGGCTAATGCAAATTCTCTTAATCCGAGTACCATTAAGGAAGCATAGATGCTTAGAATCAATGAAACAATATCCAAGCAATTGAATGAACAAAACTAACATGAAAACAATGTAGAGATACTATCGATGGAAGCTTTATTAATTAGCAGTAAAAAAAAGTACAATGCAATCATAAAGAAGAACAATGACAAAAAGCACAACTAGAAAACAAACTAGGAATGAATCAAGAACACCTTCTGTTTTACAAAAAAAGGCTTAGGATTATTATAAAGGAGAATCAACAAACAAGCTCAGTCATGAGTTCGCTGTTGATTGGATTTGTTTGGTGGTAATTTATGTGATGTCTTGGGTATACGACTTCCTCAAATGGCATGCAAACATGTGTCCATTCCATTTCTCTAGCTGGTGCATGTGCCAATCCAGGCTTGCGGCCCAAGAAATAACATTAGAGCAAAGACTTCTGCACCTTTCCTAGTTTGGAGGAAAAATTTCGCTCCTAGCAATAAAATTTGGCAATTGATGTAACATGATTAAATCGCTTAGTAACATCCTCCTGTTGGCAATTCTCTTCTTTAGTAACTCATATGGGTCAGTGTTGGCAACAAAAGTATGGTTGGCTGAGGAAGTGACTCAAAATCTCGATGAGTCATTTGGCTATCCTTCTTTAGTGACTGATCTCATAATCACGGTCCCCTTAGACAGAAGGAACTCACTCTTGTGGGTTAGATTCAATTCAAGAAATAGTTTTCGTAGCTTTTCCACATTGTGCAATCTGGCTTTATAAATCGACTCACCTTTATGATCAATTTTACAGGTCAAAGTATTCCCATATTCAGTGTTTGGACATCAAATCTCCGGCTGTTCGTCCTTGGTCTCTCACCTTGTCTAAAGTTAAAGCTCATATAAACCTAGCAGCACAATATTTTCCCTGGCGTCCAACTTAGACATTTGAATGGCTCATTATTTCTTCAAGTATAGCGTTAGCAATCAATCACACTTGCATATAACTTGGCAACTCAAGTTGGTATGCTTTGTATTTAATCTACTAAAGGATTCCAAAAGGACCATACCTTAATGGCTTTAGCTTCCAACGACCACCATTGAATTGGTCTTTAAAAATATATAATCCCACTAGGTTTCATTCAATAAATAGTGCATCACCACTCCATGATTGCCATGCTGCTCTTTGTACAACTGTTAAGTTTTCTTCAACTGCTTTTCTAACCAATACTAAATAGTCCTAATCCCTTAAAGAAACTTTGAACTCGGTTCTGTTCATGCACTGCTCAGTGTTTTCACTCGGCGATTGTAAATCAAAGGAGCTGGATGGCCAGTGGGCCAAGCAAGCTTCAAGGGGCTTGAGATGGTAGATAACATTGTTTTGATGAATTTAAACTGTATAAAAGGTAGGCCGCAGCCCAAGTCTTCAGCCTCTTGTCATAAATCCCCTAAGCAAATAAATGAACCGTTCGATAGACCACTTTAAATTTGCTATCAGTTTGCAGATTAAATATTGTACTCCACTTTAATGTACTATCCATCAACCTCCATAAACTCTACTGGAGGTTACTCAAATGTCAACTTTATAGATCTCAGATAATTGAGCTCTACAATCTAAAATGCACTTGCACATATTTGAAGAGTAACAATGCAGTTTCTCCAATAATGGTGTTCTTGCATGATATCAAAATCACCATCTTGTTGAATCTATCAAACTACAAATATATATAGATATATATATATATTACATTTTCAAGTGACTGACAGTCCACCAAGAAATTTTATTAATATTATGAGTGTGTATTTGGTCAGTTTGGTTGCAAACTGAACTGACTAATGAGAATTGATCAATTTCAATTCTAAGATTAAAAAATTTGAACCAACCAAAAAAGAATAAGAACTAAATTAAATGTGGTTGGTTCAATTCGATTCCAATAAAATTGAGATTTTAAAACAAAGAAAAATTCTAATTATGCTAAGCTAATTCGGTTTGATTTTATTTCGGTTAAATTGATTTAACAAGTAAATTTGATTTTTGATTAACAATTTAAATGAATGGTTTTATGATTTTGGTTATTTAAATGATTTGATTGTCCAAAAGTAATATCAAACCAAAAACCAAAATAGCCAAAACCTTGATCCAAAATTCAAATCTGCACTTTACTTAGAAACAGACCAAACATATGAACGGTTCAATTCATTTTTTTAGTTTAAATTAAATAATGCACACCCCTAATTGATATGCTTTACCATGGTTGACTAAAAATAGATTGGGTTAAACATAAGCCTTGCTTTCAATTTGTAGTCTTGAGAGTGAAAGCACACATCAATGAAGGCACTTCATAGCATTTTCATACATTCTCAGCTAATATACATCTTTGTAGATTGATGACATGTTGCTCACTTTGAAGTGCCTGGCAACCTTTGAAGTAAAGGTCTCTTGTATCCACATCAGGCAGTCGACTCCTTTATGAGTACACAAACGGCTTCCTTTGTAAAGCAAACTATCTATGTAATGACCCTAGGTCATTTAAAAGGAAGACATTATTTTTTCGCAATGTCTAAATTCTGTTTATTTCCCGCAAATTTCCGTTTTCAATTAAAAATTCCCGCTTTTCATCAAATTTCTGTTACATATTGATTAAATTGAGGAAGTTTTAGCTTTGTCATAAATTCCTATTCACCAAATAATGCTAAAATAATATCGAATTTAAATGCAAATTAGTAAGGTATTACTTATCACATTAAAACCTAGGATCAAGGCAGAGCCGGCTATCCTTTTAGAAATAGTTGGCAATTAAGCCATTCCCAATTTTATTTCCCATAACATACGAGCCTTTATCAACATCAGCCACACGAACAGACGTGCGTTACTTACATCCTATTTAACCGCAAAAAACCGCTCGACTCTCGCCACTCGATCGCGTCTTCTATTTCCCTCTCAGCCGACCGAGCCTTCTCGATTGAACTCTTCACGAAAGCCATGAAGTCGCTGCCTCCCTTTCAACCCCTCGTCGCACCTGCCAACCTTACCGATCGAACACCCCGACGCGCACCTACCTTAGCCGAAAACCTTGATCCAAAATTCAAATCAACACTTTACTTAACAAACAGACCAGGCATATGAACGGTTCAATTCATTTTTTTAGTTTAAATTAAATAATGCACACCCCTAATTGATATGCTTTACCATGGTTGACTAAAAATAGATTGGGTTAAACATAAGCCTTGCTTTCAATTTGTAATATTGAGAGTGAAAGCACACATCAATGAAGGCACTTCATAACATTTTCATACATTCTCAACTAATACACATCTTTGTAGATTGATGACATGTTGCTCACTTTGAAGTGCCTGGCAACCTTTGAAGTAAAGGTCTCTTGTATCCATATCAGGCAATCGACTCCTTTATGAATACACAAACGGCTTTCTTTGTAAAGCAAACTATCTATGTAATTGACCCTAGGTCATTTATAAGAAAAACATTATTTTTCCGCAATGTCTAAATTCTGTTTATTTCCCGCAATTTTTCGTTTTCAATTAAAAATTCTCACTTTTCGTTAAATTTCTGTTAAGTATACATTAAATTGAGGAACTTTTAGCTGTCATAAATTCCTATTCACCATATATGCTAAAATAGAATTAATCTCGAATTGAAATGCAAATTAGTAAAGCATTACTTACCATATTAAGACCTAGGATCAAGGCAGAGCCGGCTATCCTTTTAGAAACAGTCGGCAATTAAGCCATTCCCAATTTTATTTCCCATAACATACGAGCATTTATCAACAACAGCCACGTGAAACGGACGTGCGTTACTTACGTCCTATTTAACCACAAAAAAACCGCTCGACTCTCACCACTCGATCGCGTCTTCTATTTCCCTCTCAGCCAACCGAGCCTTCTCGATCAAACTCTTCACAAAAGTCGTGAAGCCGCTACCTCCTTCTCAACCCCTCGTCGCATCTGCCAACCTTCCCGATCGAACACACCGACGCGCACCTACCTTAGTTGAAGGAGACACCTCTGGAACTCTGCGGCAGAGGCGCAGGAATCGACGCAAAGAAGAGGTTCAAAAGCCGACATCCGCTCCTCTCCCGCACGATCTTCCTCTCTTCCACTCGATTCTCTTCTTTTTCTGTGTTCAACCTATGGTAAGGACTTGTAACTTACCTGTCGTTCCGTTACGTATACTTATTGTCACCTGATTTTTGTTGAATAGAATGTGGTGCCTAGTATGTTGGAATTATGATTTTAAAATGACAAAATTCATAAAGCCTTACATTTAAATCCAAGGCTGATTTATTGTAACCTTAGTGTCATATATTTTCTCTTGCATCAAAAAATGTGCAAACAACTTCCTTGCTCATGTTTTATTTGTTGGTTGAGAACATATAATGTAATAAATATAAACTACAATATAAAGCACAAGAGAAACATCATCTTATAAAATAATAATCAAAAAAAAATTAGAATGATATATTTATTTAGTTGATGAAATAAATTCCTTATAGTATTCCTTCGACATTTTATTAACTATGAATGCTTGTTTGATGTTCATATAATGATTAAATTGTTGAAGTATGTAACAACTACAGATATTGTATATTGGATACAAAACTCTTTTTTATTAATGAAAAAGAAAATGATCTCAATAGGTACTAACATGATTGTACTCAAGTTTAGCTTAATGATAAGTTCGCATATACATTGTAATAGGATTATTTTCAATTTCTTAGTCTAGTGAAAGCATTAGAACTGTTGTTCATTTTAAGTAAAAATTAAAGACAACACATTGATGAAGTTTGAACCTACAGGAAACTTGGAGAAAATTAGGAATTTTGGGAAACCAATATTTTAGTCTAAAAATTTTTTAAGATTTTGAGTAAGGCAATCTTCTTAATGAGATTCGAAGTTTGAAATCGGGCTTAGGAATAAGAATATAAATTTTAAACTTATAAATTGGTCAATGCAATGTTTAATAAAATTTCAGCTATAACTTTTGCAGACACATCAAGTTTGTGATTTATTCGTCTTGACAAGTCAAACATAAAGGTATACTGAATATTACTTTATATATTATTATTTTTTTATTATTGCTTAAGCATCACTTTAAGCATGTTTCATATTGCTATGTAATGCGTTATTCTTACTACTAATGATGTAAGAGAAATAAAATAATTTTTATGTATCTTGTGAATGTTGCAAAGGATTCTGAAACGAAGCATGAATAGGTTAGGGACAGGGCTAGTTCTCGGGAGACATAAGGGTGCATTATGGAGCCTTTGAGGAGGCTCATTTAAAGGATATGCTTTTATGCTTTTATTGAACCCAGCCTCAAGATTTTGGCTTTGCTCATCATAACTATTACCGTCGCTTTATGATATAAAGACATAAACATAAACATAAATTCTTATGCGATCATCATTTGAAATTTGGCATGTGACAAAGAAATATTTATTTGCAGGAGTTATGATTATCATTTACTTGCATTATATCATATTTTTCAGCAATTATTATTATATCATTTTTTGCCTTTCGCTTTTGCTTAAAAAATGTATTATTTAATATCCTTTAGACTTGGAATGTGCACTAAAGCATTATTTTTATAATGCCAGACCAAGTGCAACTAGAGAAGGCTTAAAGATATTTTAAGGAATTGTGGTGCAAAATAGAAGATTCAAAACTTTTGATTTACTTCAAGTAACAAATATTTTATGTTATAAATTATGTAATAATCTGGATTATATTTATTTTTAATTGAATTAATAAAATTTCTTTATTCTTGTATGACTCTGAATATTGTTTAATTGTTATTTTACTTATCTGCCAATATGATCATGCGAAAAGATGCACTCAATGTTAGATTGATTGTTACTAACCTAACATGGGCCATCACAATCTAGGTAAGTACTCCAAATCAATCATATTTTCAATGGTACCACTTGATCATGCACCAAGTATTCCCTACAACTATTTCATACTTCTTTGAAATATGGGTCCTCCAAGTAAACTTTTTCCCATCCCTCAATATGTGATGATTATAACAATATCTTTGTCATCATAGCAATCAGTAGTCTCAATAAAAAGTCAACTAGCTTGTCTAGAATCCTATCTTGTACTTAATCATGAGATTAAAATGTTGCAAATACCTCATCTTTTTTATGTAAAGTGCTAGCTATAAATTGGATTGAGTTTGAAGATATTGTAATAACTGATCATAGCATGTGATCTAGCTTGGCTATATTCAAGGATTTATGAGCCTAAATCTTGTAAATCCCTAAAACTAGTTGAGCCAAACAGCCCCTAAGAGTGAATATTTACTATTTTAATGAATTTTGCATTACTAAATGATTAATAGACTTAAATAATATATAATAAAATTTAACTACACTACTTGTCAGTTCGCCTAATCGCATAGATATGTGTTGTGAAACTCCAAATAGCGAGAATACCATGAGAAAATTTTAAGCTGTTCAATTTGGAGCTTAAAACATAAATAATCAGTTATGGGAGAGGATACTAAGTAACTGTAGCTCTTTGAAAGAAACAAATCATCATCTTTTTGTTTAAAGGAGAGAGACAGAGGAATGGGATTGATGAAAAAAACAAATATGCAGCAGGACGAGGAAGAAAAGATGAATAGCTGAATGAAATCGAGAAAGAAATGAAATGTGATAAAGAGAGTGGAGATCAAAGAATAAATTGTCGCAGTCTAAATCAAGGATCGTTGTGCGGCAATAGCATTAACTACGCGTTAGGGCTCGGCCAATGGAATGAGAGCGGATAGGAGAGTAAAAGCAAGATGTGGTAGCCGTTTCTTGATGTGGCAAGCAGGGTTGGCTTACAGCAGCATTGACAGAGAGGTTTTTGGTCCAGACAACTCGCCAATTAGCTTAATTGAAAAGGAAATGAAACATCAACTATTATAGTAGTAGCCTATAAATATTACTATTTTAAAATAACACTAATTTACTTAATTAAAATATTTATAAAATAACTAAAATCTATATAAATTCCCACGCCAAATTGGCTTATTGAGTCAGCTCGCGAGCTATAATTAAACTTGGACTTGTTATTGAGATTGAACTTGAAAAATAAGCTTTAAGCACCAAAAAAAGACAAGTAATGACCATGTTTGTTCATAGCAATCATTCAATAACACAAATTGCATATGTTTGATTTCGTGTTCCTATAGAATAGCATTATAAATTTTATAATTAAGTTTATATACCATTATTCGCATCTAGTCAAAACATTACTTGACTCTTCCTTATAACTCTCTCACTCGAGCAATGCCAACGCCCTTTTTATTAAACTAGCTTAATACTCTTTGTACATAGTAGCTCAATCATTTTTTCTATCAAACTCATCCATCAATTCACAAGTTTCGCCAACCTAAAAAGCAGTAAAAGTATCTAAAAGTTCCAATCAGCAGGATAGCATGGAACAATGAAAAAATAATAGTCACAACAACAATCATTTTAGGGAAGAAAAACTTTTACAATATCCAGGTAACTAATTTTATAGTAAAAACATTCAAGAAAGAAAGGCAGTAAATGTCACACAAAATTTATAAGATCGCAATAAATGCCACACAAATTCTATAAGATCTCAATATGTGTCACACAAATTTTATAAGATTCCGAGTAACGGAGAAAAGAAAGGTACAATCAAATCACGTAAATCAAAATACTTGTATATCTAAGTTTAATTAAAGTTATCATTTTCCCTAGTTGTTTAATTGAGTTTAATCCAGTTTCTAGGAATTTTACCTTTACTAATATAAGTATATGTGAACATATAAACCTTATAGTCATACATGCATGATATTTAAGAAGTTACCTTAAACACTAATTCCTACAATTTACACAAGCACATTGGGTTCAAAGTTAACAATCCGTGTACATAATCAACAAACAGATCATTTATATATATGATTATATGCGACACACTTACACACGTTATCATATGTGTGCTCGTGTGCATGCCCAAACTTAATTATTAGTGTACCACTTCACATATGAAAAAATTTATCTTTTAGTGCTAAATTTATACTACAAAATTTAACACATGACTAAACTCAATTTTATAATTCGTTTCTATAAAAATGCACTGCTAAATTTTAAAACAAAGGTACAAGATTAGTATGCTTTTAATCTAATACACTAACACCCAATTAAGCTTCAAATTTTACTTCTTAAACTTACAAAACTAACATCTCGCATTTCAATCAATGTTAGATTTGTGAGTACACGAGAAGTAGATTTGTATATCGAATGCTTATGCTTAAAGGAATAATCATTCTATATATCAGAATGCAACTTCAATTTCATTGAATCATATATAAGGATATGCTTATATATTGAATATATATGTAATCTATAATGATATATTTATCAACATCACTAATCTGTAATATATATACATATGGGAGATTGATCATACCCAGGAAATGTCTGCTGCAGGGAGTCCGGGGACGTTTGACGCGCTGACGAGGAGATCAGGGAAACAGTTGACAGGTGTCTGCGGTGTGATCAGGGTAAGGTTTAGGCCGGTGCAACGGACAGGGCAGCGATGCTTGTAGCTTCTGTGAGAAGAAAGATAGTGAGTGCTATGTTATCACTGTTAAGCAGTCGAGCAAAGGAAGACTCGACAACAATAGTCGTCGAGATCGGAGACGGTGAAGAAAGGATCGAGTGAAACAAAGTGGGAGAAAAATGGGAGCGTGTTTTAGGTCACAGGCAATTGAAAGAAGAGCCGGGATCTGATGATTGAAATAGACGAAGGATTTAATTAAACACATATTAATAAACATTTCATTTCTCACAATATTTTCTTCATTTAGATTTGAAATACTTTTAATTTCCTCCAAATATATATATAAAATGAAAACAAAATAATAATTCTAAAATATTTTTTTGAATAAAATAAATATATATATATATATATATTAATTCTTTAATTAAATAAATTTAAATAGTTTAAATAATTAAATATAATTTATATAATTACTAAATTTTGTAAAAGATATAATTTCATTCTCAACAAAATTCAATTTTTTTGTGAGAAATCATATATGGTTTGTAAATGATAGAATTAATTCTCTCAAAATTCAAGAAAAGTAATTTAGCTATAAATATTTTTGAAATTTTGAGTGTGGTAATTAATCTACATCTTCTTGATTAATTTACACAAATTACTTGAGCATCAACTACATGGCCTAAAAAAGCTACAGTACTTAACCAAAATTTGTATTTAAAAAATTTTGCGTATAATTCATGATTACGCAAGGTTTCCAATACTACTCTTAAGTGATTTTCATGATCGTCTAGGGTTTTAGAGTAGATAAGGATGTGATCAATAGTATAATAACAAATTTATCCAAATATAATTTTAGGACTTATTGCATCAGGTCCATAAAAATTAAAGGTGCATTGGTGAGTCCAAAAAACATCACAAGAAATTTATAATGTCCATAACGTATTGCGAAATATTGTTTTCTCAACATTTGAATCTTTCACATGTAGTTGATGATATCCTAATCTTAAATCAATCTTTGAGAATACCACCACACCAGATAATTGATCAAACAAATCATTAATTATAGGAACTTGATATTTATTCTTAATAGTGACCTTAGTCAATTTTTTATAGTCTAAACACATTCGCATAGACTCATCCTTCTTTTTAACAAATAAAATTGGTGCTCCCCAATAAGACATACTTGGTTTAATAGCCTTTATTTAAGAGCTCATGTAGTTGTTCACTAAGTTCCTGCAGTTCTTTAGAAGTCATTCTAAGAGGTGCTTTAGAAATTGGTTGTGTACCGAAAACTAGATTAATTGCAAATTCTACTTGTAGCGCCCTGCCCCGTCGCCGCGTGCAAAAAAGACAGTTATAATCAAATTCGGCGGCGGAGCGGCGCGACACTCGAGGAGGAATAACCCGTCTCCCCGAATAGCTGAAAACCAAGCCCATCTGCACGGCTGCTGACTCAACCTCAAGGAGAGTTGAGAACTAATACTTAAGATAAGCATAGTATCTTTATCATAAGTATTAGATAAATACATATATTGGAGTTATAATATAATATGATTCCAATATATGTATAAGATATCAGCATTTACAGTATACTGATCACATCACAATATTAAGTATAATTAGTATATAACAGAGTGCGGAAGCTTAAAGCAAATATCCAGAAATATTCATCACAGAAGCTGTATGAAAACATTCGTCTCGGAAAAGAAAAGAAAACACATCTAGAATTATTACAAACAATTACTTAATTACAGACATAAAGATAAAAGTGCTGAACTGAAATAAACTAAGCAGAAAGATAGCAAAATTGGAGAAGAGTCCACTAGTACTCCACGGGCTCCTCCTAAATCTCCTAGGTGTCCTCCTAACCTGGCTCAATATAATGTTTAAGATCTAGCAAATTATCGAATCCCAAAATTACCCCATGTTTGCTATGAATTGCTCCAAACATTCAGGGTTTGGTTCTAATGTTTAAATGAACTTAATGAAATAATGATTACAATACAATTATGATAAAATCAAGCTAGATAACAATCTTGGGTTGTTACACAGGACCCCAGCTAACAAAAGGAAAAGATTACAGTTAGACAATTGTCTAAGTACATTTTATGTTATTTTAGTAAACTGAGTATTTAAGATATCACATTTAAAGGTTTTTAAATATACAAGCATTATAAAAGTGCAATAGGCTATAATAATGGGAGAATTATAAACTAATTATTTATAGCTAATCAATAGGTATGTAAAATAATATATAAAACATCAATTAAATATAGTGAGGCTAAAAGCAAAAATAACTGCAACTACTAAAAGAAACATGATCCTAACATGTTTATGATCACATTGAGACATGCTGAGAACAATAAGAACACAAATATTAAAAATAGACATACAATTCTAGCATCATAAACATGTCAATATATAAGTAGTAATCAATGAGAGCGTATATACAAGCATGTAGATTGACATAAAAAAGGGAGGCTAGTGAGACATGTGGCAAAAGTAAACTAAGTACATATATGAGCAAAAGTAAAGTCATTGAGACATGTGGCAAGCAAGTCAAGCACTAAAAGAAAGGCCACTGAAGTATGCGGCAAAATAAAATAACCACTAACAACTGAACTAAAGTAGCAGTAAGCCTAATACATAGTGCTGCTATAACAGAATATGCCATACAAGGCCTCTGAACTGAAAGTTCAACATGTATCCATCATAGGTATCCGCAAAGCTAGGTCTGAGTTGAACTCATAGAATAAGACATGTATCCATCATATACATCCATTGTAATAACCTTAGTTGTTACCCTAGCCAAATTTGAATTAGTTAGGCAAATCCAAGTTTTGATTTTGATTCTATTAGACTCAATGGGCCATTTAAACCTAATCATAGAAGTTTGAAATCAATCAGAACTAAAATGAGAAATTTGGTATTTTTGGCTATTTTTAAGCCCTAGAAAATACCTAAATTAAATTGATCTCTAAACTCAAATCTGATTTTATTTTTGAATTCCCCACCTCTAAATTAGCTAAGGGTGAAATTATGGAAATTTTTGGGGGTCATTTAGGCATATTTTGGATTTAATTTAAATTGGTTCAATTGCAATTTAGTGTAGCTCCCCGCCCCGTCGCCGCGCTCAAAAGATAAGAGATATGTGTACATCCTGCGGCGGAGCGGTGCGCTACTTGGGAGGACGGGTATACAAGCAAAAACTAATCTTCCCGAATAGGCTAGTCTAAGACTGAGTCATGCTGAATGCTACTGACTCGATCATAAGAGTAAGATCGAGAGCCAATACTTAAGATAAGAGTAGAGTACTTACCTTAAGTATTAGACTAATACATACATTAGATTTAAAGAACATGTGAGGATCCAATATCCATCATTAATGTATCAGCATTCCAATATGCTGGTCAAATCACAATACTAAGTATAGTATTATAACAGAGTGCGAAAACTAAAAGCAATACATCCAGAATACATTCATCACAAGCAGTAGTAAATATTCGTCTCAGAAAAAGAAAGTAAAAGATACATCCAGAATTTATTACAGACTATTTTAAATGCAGAAATATATAAAGTCTACTGTAGTACTGAAATAAAGCTGAAAATAAAGGTAGATGTTCGATCCACTAAGGCTCCACCTACTCCTCCTGGATCTCCTGTGTGTCCTCCTGCCCTATCTCTACAAGCTGCTCGGGATCTAGCAAACTGCCGGATCCCAAAAGTACCCCATATTAGATAAAAAGTCTAACACATCGCAACTATCTATACAGTAATAAAGCTAAATACAAGTAACAAGTAAAAGTAAAGTACAACTACAGGAAAACTGGGGAAAAGAAACTAAGTAAGGAAAAATAGAAATAGCTGAGTAAGTAGGACGATAAAAGCTAAATAAGTAAAACTGTCACACAACAGATAACTGAAAATAAAAAAAACATCAAATATTCATAAATCAAGATGAAAGAAATTTCAAATGTTGTACTGTATGCCATTGAAAAGATCCACCCAAATATGTCACACCACAAATGTCACGGATATATCACTGAACTATCACTGAAAGATCATGAGTAGTACGGTCCAATGTAAACATACACCCGGTTGGGAATACAGTATGGCGATGCAGATGCAAACCAGAATTTCCCAGTATGTGTATGTAACATTCTGTAACCCATACTTCATCAATGATGCTCGTACGTTACCGCATAAATGATACTTCAATTTCATGCTCATGCTTATTCTCATCCTCCTATTCTATATGAGTAAAAATCTAGAAAGCTATGAAAATATGGAATGCAGATAATGAATTATAAGTCTCCACTGTGCAGAATCTTGCTAAAAGGATTCTGACTCCTAGCTTCTAGAATAATAATTGGTTAGAGTTGCATATTTACTTTAAAGATTATTAGGTAGAATGATGGTTTACACATACTTAGTGTCCTTACAAGGAAGGTAATTCTCATCACTTAGTTTGATTAAGCCAGCTTAATAAAGTGATCTTTAATAAGAGGCATCACCCGTTGGTGATTTGTATCTCAAGCTAAGTTATTAAGATACTCCACTCATAATTACACCTAGTGTTTCAAAGGAGGTAACTTCAATTACTTAGTTTGGTTGAGTCAAACCTATTGAAGCGATCTTCTCTAAGAGGCATTGCCCGTTGGCAAATTATTTTTCAACAAACTAAAGAATGGATACCCATTTAATACACTCTTAGGTTTGAATGATTTATTCTAGCGGGACAATATTCATCTAATCCCTCAGGTTAGCACCCGCTCATAAATTCCTATTAGAGTAAATCAACTAATCCTGAATACTACTGGAACTAGTAGTATGGGTATACTATAATACATCACCCAATAATCCAAGCTCAATCAAGTCTACTTAATAAAATAAGGAATTATCAAGACTACTAAGGCCTAAGCTAATGGGTAAGTCTTGTACAAAGTTTCACAAAATGGTGATCAAAGATCACTTAATATGGATTCTACCACAAGGAAAAGTATATTTCTAATGTTTTACATGATTTCTACCACGAGGGGATAAGATCAATCTCTAAGGTTATGGGATCTTCTAAGCTTCTACCTCAAAGAGTCATACAAGGTCTCCTACCTCAAGTATATGTAATTTAGGTCCTTTAATTATTTTAAGATGATCTTATGAAGAGATGCTTAAGACTCCTCATGCTAACTCCTGATATTAATATATTGGGTTCTATTTTATAATTAGGTTTAGAATGATCAGATCAAATTATCAAGTCACCTGATCACAACTTAATCTAAGATTTTTGGATTTAAATCAGAAGATGTTATTAAGATTTTAGATCAATTATTTAATCAAGATTATTTTATTAACCTTTTATGTTAATCCTCTTACTTAGGAGAAAATTAAGGATCTTAAGATCTTGATTCAGATTGGGAAATCACATAAAGTTATTATCAACCTTATCATGTCTAAGTTGAATGTTTATAAACAATATCAAATCAGATGCATTATTGGAAAATGTCAAATTCATTATCTTATAATCAAATAAATTAGGTTAAGTTTTAAGGATTTGGATTTTTCTTAAGTAGATTAGGGTTTGATCCCTTCTCATGCCTTAAGTAAAATCAAGTGGGTGTTTAAAGATCAATGTCAAATCAGTTGATTAATCATGTATTATTGGTGGTAACCTCAGATCTAGATCAAGTCTTAAAAGCTTGATCCAAGTCTTAAGATTTCTTAAGTTAATTAAGGAGGTTAAAATCTCAAATTTTATTTTGTCCAAATTATACATTATCGATTAATATTTAATTTTTCCAATACATTTATCCTATTGTTATGAAGCATAAAAATAGAAAAGTTTATAAAAATAGAAAAGTAATTAGTGCTAATCAAACTCTAAATATATTCAAATAGATTAGCACTTAATTACAAATCCAGCCATTAAAACTAGTTGCAATTTGACACACAAGTTCTACGTAATAGGTTAATTAATCAGAGCCTAAGTTTACTAAAATCCAGTTAGTATAAACCCTAATTTTTACTAATCAGACTTTAACAAAATTAGAGCATAACTAAATTTTTAGAACTTAGAAAAATAATCCACCAAGCACATGCATTATACTCATCATAAGTAAACTAATGGCAACATAAACATGCAATTTGGTTAAGTAAAACTACTAAAATACCCTAATTAAGGTTCACTGTAATTAAGCAATAATTAAAGATCTAACCATCAGATGTCAATTTTTATTTTATATTATGGCCCCTGATATTTTGTTGATCATTTTCATATATAATATTATAAAGTTTGGACCAATGGATTAAAAGTTATTCAAATAATACATTATGTATTTTTTTTCTAATTTAATTTTTCTATTTTTCTTAAGAAAATTAATTTGGAATATATTTTAAATTACTTTTAAAACAGCCTCAGCCCGTATTCAAAACACGCGGGCCTATTCGGGCCCAGAGGCCCATTACTGTCAGACAGCGCGGGTCATGGGTCGACCCAACCCGCGCTATCGTCTTCTTCCTCCCACCTGGCCCAGCCTGAGGACGAATAGGATTAGCCCTAAATGCTGAATCCTCAGTCATTGAGCCATGCCAAGGCGCTAGAATGATAGCTACGCATTACTGGAATTAGGACCAATCTCGAGAACCCTAGAATTTAATATGGGGTGGACTAATTCCTCGGGAGTTCACTCTCCCCATTTAGTGTGGAAGCCACTCACTATGAGGAGAAATTCTCCTCACAGGGAGCTCGCCTGGGCTAGGGCTTGATCCGTTCACCATCAGGGCGTACTGACGGATCGAACCCCTACTTTGGTGTGAACTGGGAGCCTCTAGACCTCTGGGACCTTACTCAGCCCCAGCTCTACAGGGCGAATGGTTCATTCGATCGATATGATTCGATCGGACCACACCCGTACTGTAAATTTGATTGCACTAGATTCGCCAGAATGAGAGACACGTTTAGCAATTAAAATTGAGAAGGATCAGAGCCTATGCGGCTCAGTCCAGATTGGGGGTACCTAGTTTTGCTGGACAAACTTGAACCGGGAGGCAGAACATGATCCGCCACAGCAGAGGGACTCTAGAGGCTCTTAGGGGTCCTGAACTCCAGGAGTAACCCTCTATCAGCGGTACGCAAGCTCTGGAGTGCCTGGAAGGAGCTCGGCTAACCAGCAATGGCGAGCGAGGGAGGAACTTCAACTGAACTCAATTGAGCAGTCAAAAACTCTTTCAAGGTGAAACCTGAGGCTATAACCTCAGGGGAGCATTGAGGGAAAGGTGAGGGACTTGGCTTGACCTGAGAGCTCTCAGAGCTTCCCTTTTAAGGCGCAATGGGCCGAAGAGCCCGACCCAGAGGTTTCACAACATTAGGGAAACCTCTAACGACTATGCTGAGCTGGCTAAGGTAGTGGGGGACAATCTCTGCTTGTCGGGGATGCTAATCTCCCTGTCGGGAGAGGTGAGCGAAGGGGGGAAGACGATGAGCAGTGCGGGATCCACGGCAGTCGTCTGATTGATTGTTCGTTGAAGCGGAACAGCTCAGATCTTCAGACAACTAGCAGCCGATCGCGGGGAGCAGATCGTCCATTAGATTAATTCTTTGGATCCGATGGACAATCCGAGCTACTTACGAGGCGCTGCTAGATGCCGTCCGATCCCATCGTCGAACCGCGGAACGGCTGGGATGGATTGCATCTAACTAAGGCGCCAGCCGCACGATCTAATCCAAGGAGTGGACGGCTTAGATCGTGCCCGCTGTTTTGAAAAAGGCTGGCTAAAGGAATAAGGTAGATTTGTAAATAAGGATTGTTAGGAACCCAAGTATGCAATTAGACCATTCCATTTTAACTTAATTTATGGTCTAAATGATCTCCAAATTGCACTAAATTTTTACCACTAGCTAATTTGGGGGTGAGGAATTCAAAAATACAATCATATTTTAATTTTGAGATAAAAATATTTTAGGTCGAATCTAGGGTATCTAGACTGATCAAAATATTATTTTGGACTTAGAGAAGTCCTATGGACTTCAAATTTTTAGGATAGGATTTATCTGGTATTATAAAAGCAATAGAATCAAAATAATTGCTCAATTATGCTAGAAATTAATAGGGTAACAACCTAGGATTGTTACATTTAGGGTTTTAAATAATTTATAATTGCACTTATACCCTTTCCAACGGTCGACCGGTTCCCAAATTGCGGGCGCCATCGGGGTCGTCTGTTCCGCGGATTTGATCCAATGGCCCGCGCCTTCGATCGAATCCGTCTAATCTCAACCATTCCATGGTTTTGATATTTGATTCGACGGCACCCGAACAATCGTCTTTAGTATTCCCGATCGCTGTTCGATCCTTAGATTCGATCCGATGGTCAATCCAACCCCTCACGCGGACGTTAGATGTAGGGAGATCAGAGCCGTCCCGTGTCAACTGCTGATCCATCAGACGGTCCTGGAGTCACCCGCCACTGTGGATCATCGTTCTCGCGATGATTCTACCATGACAGTGAGAATTCGCCCGTACCAAGCCACGTCGACTCTGTCTGCCACTCCTTCGCCAGGTCACCTAGATCGTTAGCACCCCTTCCATTCATGACCGAGCCTACCATACCGATTCAGAGGATGGGATTACCCCCATTTCAAGTTGGCTGAAGACGCCTTCGGTCCGAGCCCGAGGCCCTAGCCTAGCTTTGGCTTCTACCCCTAAGGAATCCCTCGGCCTATAAATACCTCTCTAGAATCACAGTGAGTCCCTTTGCTCACTGTGATCCCCTCGATTCCCTACGGTGCACCCTGAGGCTCTCGGCGATCCCGACAACTGAACCCGCTGTGCATCGCTGATAGAGGGCGAGGTCTAGCGTTCAGACCCCTTTCTAGAGCCTCTGTAATCCTCTGGAGTGACCTGAGCTGCCAGCATTCGCCTCTGTCTTCCTCAGGTACAACCTTCGTTCGATTCTTCTATCGAGCTGGATTCAGCTCGACTCGCACTTAATCAAGCCTTAGATGCTGCATAAGACCTCTCCCTAGCTCTCCAGTGGACGTTCGAGTTTTCGGGTGAGTTCTGGTAGTGGTCGAGACGGTGAATTCACCGTCTGAGCTCACTGCCAGGTGAATCTCTGGTTCACCAAATGCGGCGTTTCCTCGAGACAATTAGTCGTCTAATAGACATTAGAAACTGTCGACAATGATTGTCGAACCATTTCAACGGCTGGATTTGACCAGATCGATCGATTCGACTGGAATCCATCAATCCAGTCGCAGCTCTCGCCTGTTAAATACCCCGAGTAGCACCCCATTGATCCAGACCATCCCTGAGCCTCTCGTGTAACAACCCTAGATTATTACCTTGCAAAAATATAGGTAACCTAATCAATTTTTAAATACTATTACTTATAGAACCTCAAACTGAGCCTATATAGAAAATTTGAAGTCCATTAAACTTCTCTAAGTCCAAAAAGATAATTTAATCAGTTTAGATACCTTAGATTAGACTTAAAATATTTTGATCTCAGAATTAAAATCTGATTACAATTTTGAATTCCTCACCCTCAAATTAGCTAAAGATGAAAATTTGGTGCAATTTGGAGACCATTTAGACTACAATTCAATTTAAAATAGATGGTCTAATTGCATAAAAGGGGTCCTAATATTTCTAAATTGCAAAATTACCTCTAAAACTAAATTAACGGCCAGGATCCGCTGTGCGGACCGTGGGCGATCCGCTGCGGAGCCCGGGTCACGCGACAGCGGGGTCCCGTGAATCTGGCCGTTGCGTGCAAATAATCGGCGGCTAGGACTAAATCCCGCGGAACTACGGATCAACCGTCGGATCTCCCCGACCAATCCAACAACCCGGATCACTCCCGCGATTGGCCGTTAGGATCTGAGAGATCCGAGCCATTCCGCCATCTGATCGATAGATGAGACGGTATCCGAGTGTAACAGCCCAAACTCTTAAGCACCAAGGTATTTCGCTTTGGCCAGAAAGGCCTCACGGTTTTGCCCTAAGAAGATAACTTCTCAGCAGGTCACCCATCCTGGGAGTGCTCCCACCTGAGCACGCTTAACTTTGGAGTTCTTATCAGGAACTCTACCATTATTTGAAAATGCGCCTCGATGTTTAAAAGTTTTACTTATTACTACTTAAGTGGGTCTTCACAATCTCCCCAACTTAAGTAACTGACGTCCTCATCAGTATCCACACACAGATCTAAGAACCATCCATTGGGTAGATAGAACTAGAGGTGACCACTACAGGCTCAAGGGATACCCACAACCATGTAGCACCTTAACCATCATGAGTTCAAGAGGCTGCTCACATGAAGTGGTACTTTGCCCTGTATGACACTTAGCTCCTATCTGACACCCTATGATTTGCTCTGATACCATTTGTAACAGCCCAAACTCTTAAGCACCAAGGTATTATCCGTTTTGGCCAGAAAGGCCTCACGGTTTTGCCCTAAGAAGATAACTTCCCAGCAGGTCACCCATCCTGGGAGTGCTCCCACCTGAGCACGCTTAACTTTAGAGTTCTTATCAGGAATTCCACCGTTATCTGAAAAGGCGCCTCAATGTGAAGAGTTTCACTTATTACTACTTAAGTGGGTCTTCACACCGAGGCACCCGACACTGTGGATCATCGTCCCCACTCCCTCGCGCACCCGACAGGAGGATTCTCCCGTACTGCCACTGCCGACCTTGCCCCACACTCCTTCTTCCACCTCAGCAAGCTGTTAGGATCATTCCCATAATAGTTTGGAGCATCAATCGTGCCCCCGTGACCCGGCCGAGCTCGAAATAGAATTTCGAGAGCTCGGCCATGGCCCGACCTCTCAGGCTTTTCCCAGCCCGAGCTGCAACAACCCTAATTGTTATCTCAGCTAAATTTGGATTAATTAAGCTAAACCAATGCTTGATTTTGATTCCATTAGATTCAATGGGTTATTTAAACCTAACCCTAGAAGTTTGGAATCATTTGGAGCTAAAATGGAAAATTTGGTATTTTTGGCTATTTTTAAGCTCTGAAAAATACCTAAATTATTTTGATCTCTAAATTAAAATCTGATTTCATTTTTGAATTCCTCATACCCAAATTAGCTAAGGGTGAATTTTTGGGAATTTTTGGATCTCATTTGGTCCTAAATTGGATTTAAATTATTTAAGAATAATTATTATTATTTAATTGGATTTAATTTTAATTAAATTAAATAAATTAATAATTTGATTAATCCAGGATTTGCTGTCGCGACCGCGACAAATCCGCTGCGGGGTCCCGACAGCGGCGCGCGGCTTTGAGCCAGTGGGATCACTAACACGCATCTTAGCACATTTGATCTAACGGCTCGCGCGTTCGATCGGATCTGCTTAATCTCAATCGTTCCGTAGTTCTGAGATTCGATCCGACGGTGCTTAAACCATCTGCCTTAAGTAACCCCGATCGCCCGTTCGATCGACGGATCTGATCCGACGGCTGATCCAACTCCTCGTGCGACTGTTAGATGTCGGGTGATCAAAGCCGTCCCACGCCAACTGTCGATCCATCAGATGGTCCTGGAGTCCCCCGACACTGTGGATCTTCGTCTCCAGAGGATCCTGTCCCAACAAAAGAAAATTCGCTGAATCAAGCCACGTCGGTCCTGTCAGCCACCTTCCCACCAGGTCAGCTAGACCGTTAGGGTCCTTCCCGTTGTGGCCGAGCCACAGGGATGGGTAGGGATGGCTGAGCCATTCCCTAATGGGCAATGGCGAGTGAACCCCCCGGGCCGAGCCAAGCTCAAAACCAGAGCTCTAGCATCCACTCCCTATGTCTCCTCCGGCCTATAAATATCTCCCAAAACTCACAGTGAGCTCCTTTGCTCACTGTGATCCCCTCATCTCCCAGCTGAAGCAATTGGAGCTCTCGGTGAACGTGACAATTGGTCCTGCCGCGTCTACTGATAGAGGGCGTGGTCTGGCGTTCAGACCCCCTTTCCGAGCTTCTGCAACCCTCTGGTGCAACCCAGCCTAGCTGCATTGTCGTCTGTCTGAGCTTCTTCGAACCAAGGTACAACCTCTATCCCTTCTCTCTGTCGAGCTGGTTTCAGCTCGACTCACCTCCTCTCAGGCCTAGATGCTGCGTTAGGACCCCTCCTTAGTTCCCAGCAGACACTCAGATCTTCTGGTGAGGCCTGGCAGTGGGCCAGACAGCATAATCGTCGTTTGAGTGTGCACTGCTAGTTGAGCCATTTTCGCCCAAATGCTGCATTCCCTCGAGGCGTTTGGCCATCCAAATATGTAGTAGAAGCTATCGGTGATAATTGTTAAACCATATCGAAGGCTGGATTTGACCAGATCGATGGATTCGACTAGAATCGATCGATCCAGTCGCGCGTCTAGACGGCAAAATATGCCGAGTAGCACCCCAGTGATCCAGACCACCTCAGACCCTCTCGAGTCGACCTATCGCTCCCTCATCGATCCCTGGACATGTAGGGATCAAGATAGCGGTGACCCGTGGACTCTGTGAGGAGAATTCACTCCTCACAAGTGCGCCTTCTGGAAGGTCTTGGCCGAATAGTCATCCGGCGATCCAGCACCTCCCAGTTAGGGCTTTTTGGCTTAATCGGTGCGTCTAGGGTCAGGGATTGTGTAGCCGTTGAAATCGAGGCATGGAGTGATTGGAGCGCGGAGAATTTGGTGCTGGAAGCTGGCCCTAGGGTTCGGGCTGCGGGCGCTTGCGAGAGGAAGAAGACGATGATTTTGGGCCGGGCTGACCCCGGCCCGCGTGTTTTGGGAACGGGCCGAGAGTTTAATAAACGAAATTTTTGAAATTAAAATCCTTAAGGAAATTAAATTATAATTAGATTCATATAGTTTTGATTTAAATAAACATTCAGAATAAATTAATTTAATAACTTTAGTTATACAAATCCAAATGGTATGATCCAATATACCATTTGAATCAGAAAAATTCAAGGAATCTGAATATAAAATAAAATCTCAGATCTAATAGTTAGATTTAAAAATATTTGTCAATCCTCTTACTGTCCTTAATTAAATCATATAAAATAATTTAAACATCCAATTAATGAGATTAAGGGCTCTGATTGCTCCTTGTACCATAAGGAGCAAGATCAGACCCTTAAGTTTAGTTTTGGATAATAATTTTTCTTAATCACCCCTTAATCACCTTAATTAAGGATTAGTGAGTTTAACCTTAATTAAGCATTTTATTTGGATGGAGGTTGTTCCTAATATCATATTAGCTCTATAGTAACCTAAGTATAAGGTTGGATTGCTCTAAGAATGCCTATATTTACTAATCACCCTAATCACCTTAAATAAGTGATTAGTACTAATTAAGATTAATTAGGTCATCAAAACCTAATATAAGTGTGTTTTTTCTCACTTCACTAATCAATATGAAACTCATTAAAATAGATTGGAACAACTTGGGTAACTAAACCCTAAAATCCTAATTTTACCCTAAAGAGCAGCATTTTGGTCATTTTGACTAAAATATGTTTAAATGCTCCTTAAGGCTTGGAAGTTTCATTAAACTATCTTAAGATAGATTAGAGATGTTCTCTGAACTCTTAGACTAATAGTAATGATAATGTGATCATTAATTCAATAAATCTCCACTTAATCTCTAATTAAGACACTCAGATCTTAAGTGATCCTATAAGAGTCATTTGACAATAATCATTGAATCAAATAATTAAAATGATTAAATATCACCCTAATAAGTTCAGTAAGGTTAACCTAAGAGCAATAACTTAAAAGAAATGTAATTGGTAAAGTCTAAGTTAAAATCTAGCTTAAGGTCTAAAGTGATCAAACCACAGATCCTTAGATCTTAAGTAGCCCTAAAAAGATCAATATGAGTTTAATGTTAAACTAATGCATAGAATTGTCAATTTCAACCTTAATAAACTCCTTATAGTATAACTGTGAACTTAGATTCTAAAAGAATCACAAATGAAAGCTCTTTAGATAAAACTCTAATTTAGAGATCTAAAGTGATCAAACCTCAGATCTTTAGATCTGAGATCTTAGACTTAGATCTTCAATTTGAAATCAAACCATCTCCTATTGAAATGCTTTAATGATTGCTTGTTTAATCTTTTGAAACCTTCTATGTGGGTATAGGATGATTCAACCCATAAGATAATGAAATTATCTTAAAGATTGAATATAGATCTTAGATTCTCAAGTTCTTAATTGATTATTTTATCTTATAATCAGCAGAATAGTCTTTCACTAAGTTCTTAGTTCCTGAATCTTTCAGCTTATAGGATCTTTTACCTTTAATTTGGGCAATAAGTGTGAACCCTAGATCCTAGTTAGAACATTACATTTGATTTGGGATTTGAACTCAACATAGGGTTTAAGTTCTAAATCCTTAAATCTTGATCTACTTAATCAAGATTTGGGTAAGAGAGTAAAATATAAATTAATTAGATCATTGATTTACTTACTTAAACCATATAATCGTCACATGATTTTAGATTAGAACTTGTTAAGTTCTAATATTAACTTTAAGGGCGTAAATCTGAGAGTTTACTCTATAGCTGGATATTGGAGATCCTAAACTTGTACCTTGTCAGAGTAGCTATAATTGGTCATTTAATAACATCAAATATCACATGAGTCTAGATTGAGTCTCTTACTTACTTTGACTAGATTGCTTGGCGTACCTTGGATATTGAGCCTTATTCCTTGAGCATAATAGGAAAACTTAGGATATGGATGATACATTAAGTTAGTATTTGAATTGCATATCATTCAATTTTGTCTTATTTGCAGTTAGTAGAATATGTCCTATCTTAGTCTGCCTCTTCAGTAGTAGTATTGTATAGACTGGACTCAGACCTAGCATATTTGGATGGCTAGGATGGGGATTAATTGATTGATATTTGGGGCCCGGTATGGCCTATTGGCTAGTATGGCAGTACTATATCTTAGGGTTATTGCTACTTTAGATGGGTTGTATTATTTTTTTGATTTGCTTTGCCACATGCTTCAGTGGCCTTATTTTCAGTATTTGCTCACTTTGCCACATGTCTCAGTGGCTTCATATTTCATAGATTGCTTGCTTTTGCCACATGTCTTAGTGGCTTTTATGTTCTTTTTCCTATTCTTAATTAACATGTTGTATGCATACTCATATGGCTTACTTATGTATATTGGCATGTTTAGGATGCTATAATTGCACGTTTTCAGTGCTTGTGTTTCTTTTATATACTTAGCATATGTTAACATGATCATAAGCATATTAGGATTAGAATTGTATTGTAGTTACTGTTTCTTTTAGCTTTTAGCATCACCTTATTTATTTTGCATTGTATGCTGGTTATAAATGGATAGTTTATAGTTACCCATTTCTTTCATAGCTCGTTGCACCTTTACTGCTTGCATGTGTAATTAAGTTAAAATATGATATATTTAAATATTCAGTTCATTAAAATAGCCTAAAATATACTTTGACAATTGTCTAACTGTAATCTTTTTATTTTGTTGGCTGGGGCCCTGGCATTTGTGATACCGACAAATGTCAGATTCAGACGCGTTCGTGGGCAGTGTCATAGAAGAGGAGTAGGTTCAGGATGAGGACTATGCTGCTGCTGTTTAGTTAGATATTGCCTTTTTTTTAGTGAGATTGAGAGACATTCTTCTTTCTCTTTAAACTTCAGTTTGTAATAATTATTTATGGATGTATTTCATTTCTGCATTGTGATGAGTTACTATATTGCATTTTCTTTTCCTACTATGCATGCATGTGGATGTTACTCTATTATTTATTGCTTCTGCCACTTTGATATCTATAGGTTGGGTTTACTTAACTTTACTTAAGTTAGGGATGTGCCACAGTTGGAGCACCGTACTTTCTTGTTGTCAGTACGAGGGCACCACAAAAGCTAACCCTCCAAAAGTTTCCCTGAGCTTGGCCAAGGCTATAAATAGCCTCAGCTTCGCTCCAATTGAGGCTTGCTGATCAATTGATCCCTCTGCAATTCACCGCCATTGCCGTGTTCTTGAACTTGCGTAGGTGATCCAGGAGCTCTCGAACCGCTGATAGTAGGCTCTCCCGATGTTCAGGATCCTTTGCGGCATTTGGAACTCCAGCTAGAGCCAGTCGAGCCCTCAGGCGGTCATCCCAAGCTTCTCCGTCAACCAAGGTACCCCACTTACCGGTTTCGAGCCAACGAGGCTCAGACCTTTCCCCGTTTGATGCATTTGAGTCTGTATTATCATCTCAAACCCAAGGGTATCGAGATTAAAATCTAGGCTAGCCTCGATCGATAGAATCGATCGATCGGATTAAACTTCTTAAGGATCGCCTCGGTCGAGTAAGGACCCGGCGATCCAGACCATCCCAGACCCTCAGACTAGAGGGCTTCGATCTGCCTCACCTCCATAATGGTGTAGGGATCGAGCCTGGGGTATGGTGTGGCCTATGTGGGGAAAATTATCTCCCCACAGTAGCTCCAAAGAAGGAGCCCTCGGGTGAGTAAGGTCCGGTCGATCCAGACCGTCTCACCGAGGGCTTCGGGTCCCATTCGACGCGTCTAACCACAGTGATCTTATAGCGATCGGTTTCTGGTCGTGCCGTGGTCAGGATGCGCCATGATTTGGTGATTAGGTTTCCCCTAATCGGATCCCTGGCTCTGGACAAAGGAGCGGGGACGATGACACTGTGCGGGTCGGGTCGACCCATGACCCGCGCTATGCGACAGTGCCAGGTCTTCGGGTCCCGGTTGACATGCGCGGTTCGGATTACGGGCCGAGCCGTTTTAATTAATATCAAATTATTGGAATTATTTTCCTTAAGAAAATTAATTCCAATAATCAAATCATAGGATTTTGATTAAATAAAAATACAGAATATATTATTTGAATAACTTTTAATCCATTGGTTCTAATCTTATAATATTATATATAAAAATGATGAGCAAAACATAAGGGACTAGAATATAAAATAAAAATGGATATCTGATGGTTATATCTTTAATTATTGCCTAATTACTGTGGATCTTAATTAGGGTAAATTAGTAATTTCACTTATCCAAATTGTATGCTTAGGGTGCCATTAGTTTACTCAAGATGATTAGAATGCATGTACTAAGTAGATTATTTTTCTGAGCTCTATAATTCTAGTTATTCCCTAATTTTATTAAAACTTGATTAGTGAATATTACGATTTATACTCACTGGATCTTAGTAAACTTATGCTCTGATTAATTGTATGATTAATTAGTACTTAGATTTCAAATTTTATGAAATATCTGATGGTTGGATTTATACTTAGGTGCTAATCTTTTTGAATTGAATTAAGATTTGATTAGCACTAAATTGCTTGTTTTACAAAATCTGAGTATTAATCTGACTTATAACAGTAAGTTAAATATAGTGAATTCCTTTAGATAAACTTATTAAGTATACTTGAACAAATCTAAAGATTAAAAATCTTAATTATCTTAAATAACTTAAGAAATCTTAAGATTTGGATCAATCTTTTAAGACTTGATCTAGGTCTGAGGTTGCCACTAATAATGCATGATTAATCCATTGATTTGACATTAATCTTTAAATACACACTTGGTTTTACTTAAGATATGAAAAGGGATCAAACTCTAATCTACTTAAGGAGAATCCAAATCCTTAAGAACCTTAACTTAATTAACTTGATTATAAGACTATGAACTTGACATTTTCCAACAATGCATCTGATTTGATATTGATTCTAAATATTTGAATTAGACAAATTAAAGTTAATAATAATCCTATGTGATTTCTCAATCTGAATTAAACCCTAAGATCCCCGATTTTCTCTTAAGTAAGAGGATTAGCATAAGAAGATTCATAAAATCATATTGATTAACCAAGTGATCTAAGTCCTAAAAATATTCCTGATTTAGATCCCCTAATCTTAGATTGAGTTGTGATCAGATGACTAAGTCATCTGATCTAATCATCCTAAACCTAATTATGAAGTAGAACATAAGAGATTAATATCATCATTTAGAAGAAATAATCTTAAGTGTCTCTTTATAAGATCATCTTGAATTATTAAAAGACCTAAATTTATATATTCTGAGGTAGGAGACCTTGTATGACTCATTGAGGTAGAAGTATAGAAGATCCCATCACCTTAGAGATTGATCTTATCCCCTTGCGGTAGTAACCACTTAAGAACCTTAGAACAGATACTTATCATTGTGGTAGAATTTATATCAAGTGATCCTTAATCACAAATGGTTTGTGAGACCTTATTTAGGACTTACATATTAGTTTAGGCTTTTATAGTCTTGATAAATCCTTGCTTTATTAACTAGACTTGATTTAATCTTAATTAATAGTGGTGTAGTATGGTATGCCCATATTACTGGTCCCGAGTAGTATTCAGGATTGGTTGATTCATTCTAATAAGGACTTATGAGCAGGTTCTATCCTACAGGATTAGATGAATATAGTCCCATTAGAATAAATCATTCAAACTTAAGAGTGTATTAAATGGGTACTCATCTCTTAATTTAATTAAAAGACAAGTTGCCAATGGGCATTGCCTCCTAGCGAAGACCGCTTCAATAGGTGTGGCTCAAATAAACTAAGTAATGAGATTTACCTTCCTTAAGACACTGAGTATGATTGTGAGTATAGCAACTTAATACTTAGCTTGAGATACAAAATCACCATCGGGTGGTGCCTCCTAATGAAAATCGCTTTGTTATGGTGGTTTAATCAAACTAAGTAATAAGAATCATTTTCTTGCAATGTACTGAATATGTGTATACAAACACCCCATCTAGTGATCTTTAAATAAATATGCAACTTTAATTAATCATTGATCTAGAAGTTAAGAGTCAGAATCATTTTAGAAGGATTCTGCACCGTGGAGACTTAGAATTCATTGTCGTTTCTTACTAAACTCTTCATTGATTTCTAAATTTTTCATTTCATTCAACATAATGTCATAAGCATAAGCATAAGCATAAACATGAATTTGACTCATTCCTTCTGTTGTGATACATGGGTATCAGTGATATTGTATGGGTTACGGAATGTGATATACACAGACTGGGGAATTTTCAGGGTGCATCTGCGTCACCATACTGACTTCCTAACTAGTGTATTTACATTAGACCGTACTACTCATAAGTCTTCAGTGATAGTTCTGGGATATATCATGGTGTAGCATATTTGTGTGCATCATTTTAGTGACATATAATACAGCATATAGTATATCTTTCATCATGGTATTTACTTTGCTTTCAGTTTTCATTTGGTGATAGCTTCACTTTAACTGGCCTTTACTGCTCTATTTACTTAGCATTTATAGTTTTCTTTACTATGCGCTATTCCTCAGTTCTTTTATAGTTTTGCTTTACTTTTCTGTTTGTTATATTTAGTTTAGTTTTGTATAGTTAGTTGCGATGTGTTAGACTTCTTGTCTAACAGGGGTACTTTTGGGATCCAGCAATTTGCTTGATTCTGAGGGGTTTGTGAAGACAGGTCAGGAGGACGTAACGGAGACCCAGGAGGAGCATATGGAGCTGTAGTGAGTTGAGCACCTACTTTTATTTATTAGCTCATTTCAGCATTTTAAATAGACTCTTTATGTTGTGCATTTTAAATCTGTATGTAATAAACTCTGGATGTATTTTACTTTTCTTTTCTGAGATGAATAGCTATTACTGCTTGTGATGAATGTATTTTGGATGATTTTCTTTTTAGCTTCCGTACTCTGTTATACTACTATACTTAATATTGTAATGTGATCAGCATACTGGAAATGCTGATATATTTTGATAACGTATAGCGGGTTTTTATTTACCTCCTTGGACCTTGTATACGTACTAGCCTAATATCTAAGATAAGCTTTTCACTTTTATCTTAGGTATTGGATATCGATCCTACTCTTAGGATTTGAGCCAGCAACCTTCAGCATGGATCAGTTCTTACTAGCCTATTCGGGGAGATGTATTTTGCTTATACCCGACCTTCCTGAGTAGCGCACCGCTCCGCCGCCAAAGTTGAGGTACATTACTCTTTTTCTCTCTTGTGCGCGACGACGGGGCGGGGCGTTACATCTCGTCTCATCCTATCGCTCCCTCTTAGGTCCCTGAACGTGTGTGGATCATCGTGGCCACATGGCATGGCCTTTGTGAGGAGAATTTACTCCTCACAAGCGCACCTGAGGAAACTCTCGGTCGAGTAGCACCCCGACGATCCAGCCCAATCAAGAAGGGGGTTCTTACCTCAATCGACGTGTATTGGTGCCCTAAAGGTGTAGCCATTGAGATCAAGGCCTGGCGTGGAGTGTGCGCGGAGAATTTCACGTCTGAAGTTAGCCCTAGGCGAGTGGGTATCGGGCGTAGGCGCGAGGAAGACGACGCACTGGTGCTTCGGGCCGGGTCGGACTCTGACCCGCGTGGTTTTGATTTTGAGCTGCGGTTATTAACGAATTATAGGAAGGTATTTTTAATGGTTATTTATTTAATTAATCAATTCCTATGGTTTCAATTTAAATAAATATTCAGAATAAATTAATTTAATAACTTTGGCTATACTGATCTAAATAATATGATCCAATATACCATTTGAATTAGAAAAATATAAGGAATCTTAATATAAAATAAAATCACAGATCCAATTGTTGGATTTAAAATAATTCCATAATTCTTTTTTGTTTTTCATTAAATCACAATAAATTTAATTAATAACCAAATTAATTGATTAAGGATTTTGATTGCTCACTTAATCCTAAGGAACCTATGTAGACTATTAAAAGAAATTTAAGAACCCTAATTTCACTAATCACTCTTTTTTGCCTAAAAATATGATTAGTGTTAATTAGCTGAATTAGGTTGTCAAAGCATAAGTTAAGTGTGTTTCCTACTTCATTAATCAATATGAAACATATTAAAATAAATTATATCTAATTTAGATAACTAAACCCCTAAATTCCAATTTTAGCCTTAAAGGGGGTATTTTGGTTATTTTGACCAAAATGAGCTTAAATGCTCCTTAATCTTTGGAAAATTCAGTAAGCTACCCTTAGATAGATTATAAATGTTTTACTGGACTCTTAGACTAATAATGTTGATCATGTGGAAGTTTACTTAAGAAATCTTCAATAAGCCCTGATTAAGACACTTAGACCTTAAGTGATCCTAAGGAAGTCACTTAGCCCTAATAATTGAATCTAATAATTTTAGATGTTAAATTTCAGTTTAATAAGCTCAATTAAGTTAGTTTATGAGCTTAAATTCTAAAAGAGATATATTTAGGAAATCCTAAGTTAGAAAACTAGTTGTCTAAAGTGATCAGATCTTAGATCCTAGATCTTAGACTTTAGATCTTCTACTTAAATCAAGATATCTCCAATTGAATTTCTTTAAATGATTTATTATTTAATCTTTTGAAGCCTTTCATGTGGGTATAGGATGATTCAATCTATAAGATAATAGAATTATCTTAAAGATTAAATATAAATCTTAGATTCTCAAGTTCTTAATTGATTATTTTATCTTATAATTAGTATAATAACCCTTCACTAACTTCGTAGTTATTGGATCTTTCAGCTTATAGGATTCTATATCCTTAACTTAGGGATAGAGTGTGAACCCTAAATCCTAGTTAGGATACCACCTTGGATTTAAGAATTGAACACCAAAGTGGAGTTTAAGTCCTAAATCTTTAAATATTGATTTACCTAATCAAGATTTGGGAAAGAGAGTAAAAGATTAATAAATTAGGCCGTTGATTTATTTATTTAAACCATATAGTCATCACATGATTTCAGATTAGAACTTATTAAGTTCTAATATTAACTTTAAGAATGTAAATCTGATATTCTACTCGATAGCTAGATATTGGAGATCCTAAACTTGTACCTTCTTAGAGTAGCTAAATTTTGTAATTATATAATAATAGATATCACATAAGTTTAGATTGAGTCCCTTACTTACTTTGATTTGATTTGTTTGGCATACCTTGATTATTGAGCCTTATTCCTTGAGCATAATAGGAGAACTTAGGATATGGATGATACATCCTAAGTTAGTAATTGAATTACATATCATTCAGTTATTGCCTTGCTTGCAGTTGGTAGAATATATCCTAGCATAGTCTGCCTCTTCAATAATAGTATTGTGTAGAATTGACCTAGGCCTAGAGGACTGGGATGGCCTATTGGCTTGGTATTGATTGATATTTTAGTATTTGGGGCCCTAGATGGCCTATTGGCTGGTATGACAGTACTATGTGTAACAACCCAGGTTGTTACTTTGCTCAATTAAGACTAATTTAAGTCTTAATTAAGATTCTAAGTCACTAATCAAGTGATTTGGAATTCATCTTTGAAACCTAGGTCAAACCAAGAAGTCATCAAAGTCAAAACAGGAATTCTGGAAAATCCCAAAACCTGGAAATTTGACTTTTTATCTAAACCTCAAATTGAAAATCTGACTTCGCCATTGCATTCAGAACACCCAAATTAGCTAGGGGTGAAATTTTGGAGGCATTTGGAAGTCATTGATTTTTCGTCAAATATTTTAATATTATTTAAATACCCTAAATAATCAAATAATTAAATATTCGTCGAAATGAAAATCTGAGAACGCCATTGCGTTCCTCACCCTTCAATTAGCTAAGGGTGATTTATTGGAAATTTTTGGGATTCATTTAATAGGCTAAATTTAATTAATTAAAACTGAATAAAGTAATTTAAATATTATTATTTAATTCTGCATTTAACGGCGCTGTTAGCATCCAAGTAACGCCGTCCATATTAGTCTAAGTCGCCGTTTCATCTGACGGTACTCGTCGACCGTCCGATCGAAACGATCGAACGGTCGAAGCCTTTCGTCCTCCGCGTGTCACCGAGGCCTGCGCGCGGCACGCCGAGCGCGAGGCACGCGTCGACCGCCGCTGAAGAACTTTCTGGCATTCCTTTTTAGTTTCCCAGACTGCTTAGATTCAGGGCTGGCATAGAATCTGAGCTGAAGAAGATTGATCGATCCTCGGCATCTATTGGGTTCTCTGGACCGTCTGTTTAAGGTACTTCTCCTCCCTCTATCGCTTACTCTTACGCTTCCTTTTCGATTCGAATGCTTATTTCAACCATTAGATTGAAGATGTATCGAGTTTGATCGAACTCTAACGAGTTCGATCAACCCAATTTCAGCAAAACCATACAGTACTTACCGTTAGCCGAGGGATTGCCGAAATATAGAAAATTAGGGTTTCACATTTATAGGATGTACTCTAAGCTTCTGATAGGGTTTTTATATTCTATGGATAGACCGCGTTCATAGCTTTCGATTGATATAAAGATTGTCATCTAGATTGATCGGGGTTAAGAGAATAATGGGATCTTCAAATTAGGGTTTCGTCACCCCGTCGGGGACGAAGTTCATTGACTGGTCCAACCCGGACCGGTCTGTTCGTGTGCAGGCCGCCCGGACCGACTGAGCCGGACCGGGATCTTCTCAGTGTGCCGCGTGTCCCGTGTGATGAGTGCGGTGGGACCCACTCGGGTCTCTTCATCTGTGCAGCGGAAGCGTGGTGGGTCCCACCTTCGATCCAGTAGCCAGTAGGATCGCGCCACGTGGCCTGGACCTGCAGACATCTGGCGCGTGGGGCCCGCTGCTGTCTGCCGCGCCAATCCAAGGCCGCCACGTGTCCTGCAGATTTAAAATAATAAAATGTAAATATATAATAATAAATAGTTAATTATAATCGAATTATAATTATATATATATATATATGATAACAGATTTAAGTTAATTTAATTAAACAGAATTAAATAATTAATTTAAATCCAAACTTTAAACCTAAATAACTCAATAAATATATGTCCAAACTAGACAAATAAATATATTAAATTAATTAGAAAAATATAAGGAATTTATTGATGCCATTCAATTTTCTGTAGGATCAATATTTAATAAAGTGATCATTTAGGGTTTAATTAAGTTCAAATTTATGTCTCAAATATTCATTTAACTATAACTTTGTACCCAATGATCCAAACATACCCAATATGGGTCTTAAAGTGATCAAAAAACCCTAAGGATTAATTTGATAGTGTTTATTTTTCTGTTTGGATTAGTTTGAGCCTAATCACTTTTAGGACCAAACCCTAATTAGGTTAATTAACCCTAGATCTTCAATTGACCATAACTTGGTCAATTGAGCTCCAAATTTGATAATCCAAATATCAATTTAGATCAGAAGAATCTAATTAATAGTAATCTATAAAAATATTTTAGATCCAACGGTTAGATTTGCTAATCACCCTTAATTGCTCTAAATCTTGATTAGTGAATAATAGCAAATCTAGTAACCCAATTTGAGAATTTTAAACTTCAGAGGACTCATAGATCCATTTAGAATCAATCCATAAGGTTGGATTAGTTTTTGAGTGATTAATTTTGTTAATCACTCACTAATTACCCTAAACCCTAATTAGGTCTTAACTTAGTCAAATTAGGTCCAAATTGAGCCTATCACATATCATTAAAAATCAGTAAACTATTTGTAATTCATAGTCACTGATTTTGCTTGATTTGGATACTAATTGAAAAAGTTAGGATTTTTGACCTATAATTAAGGATCCCTTAATTAACCCTTAAACCCTAGATCTTGTATTGGCCATAACTTGGCCAATACTTATCAGTTTTCAGCAAATTTAGGTTCTATAGAAAGCTTAGATAGTAAAGAACAATACTCTAGAAGAAAATTTAGCTTTCACTTAATCAAATTACTAAATTGCTCTTATGAGTTAAATTCACTAATTTGATCTCATATGGCTTAATAATCACCCAAAATTAACTTAGTTGCTGTCTAATCTTATATTAGATAATAAGAATCACTTTCCAAAAGAAAATTTTAGAATTTAAGCCCTAGATTAAAAGTTGATCTTTTGAACCCTTAAGTAGGGGCAAAATGGTCATTTTGCCTAAATTTAGGGTTTAGTCTTTTAAAACCCTAAATTTAATTTTCCAATCACTAAAATCAGTAAATAGAATAATTCATAGCTGAAATTAATCAAATTTAAGTCTAAATTAGGTTTTAATTAAAATCTCAGAATTTGCTCATTTAGAAAATTCCTAAGTCCTAAGTGAGTGTTCTCTTTCCTTAATTATTCTTAGACCCATCCTTAGGTCTTATAGCATTAGTTAGGATGTGTGTCTTGAGAGATACTCTTAATAATTAAGAGCCTTAATTCTAAGATTAGGAATAGATCTTAAAGTTAGAATTCATCTATTGAGTAAATTGGGTTACTCAATTAGATGAAACCTTGAGTTTTCTAGTTTATAGATTTTCTTAGTTTATTAAATGATTATTTGATCTTTAAATTTTAGAACTAAGAATAGAGATCTATCATAATGAATTTGATTTATCATTAGGATTTGCCTTAACCTAATCTGTGAGTTTTGGGTTCTAAACCTTAGACCCTTAGTTATACCTTTAGATTAAGTAATTAGACCCCATCATCTGGAGTCTAATTCTTAATCTATTCATCTTGATTTGGCTAATCAAGATGTGGTTGGGATGAATTAAATTATAAAATTAGGTCGTTGATTTATTCATTTTAATCAAATAGTCGTCTTTTGATTAAGTTATAATTAGGACTTGGCCAGTCCTAATTATCTTCAACAAGTAGGATTCGTGATTCTAAGTTACAGAATGTATAAGAATTGATAATTCTGAAACTTATGTAACTTAGAGTAGATAGAACGAATAAAGTAGATAACAAAGGATATCACCTGTGTTTTTAGATAGAGTTTCTTGCACTTTGGATTTTTGATGCTTCGCATTCCTTGATTTTGAGCCTTATACCTTGAACATATATTATTTACTTAAGATATTTGGTAAATATCTTATGTTAATTTTGAACATTCATAAACAGCATTATGTTTGTTTCACAAGTGGTTTGTAAGGTGTAGCTTGATTAGTATACCTCTTCGATCAACCCGTTCGGGGTCAGCAACCTTTCGAGGGTTTAATGTCCGACAGTCTATTGTCCATGCCTAGTCCGAGTGATAGGATGGATAGACTCTTGCCCTACTGACTACAGAGTCAGGATTCTGATATGGATATACTAATTCAAGTACACTTACATTCAGTTCTGTCTTAGCTCATCAGGCTAAGAGTTCCAGTGATGTTTCAGTTCAGAGTTTCTTAGCTCATCAGGCTAAGAATTATTGTTTTAGTATTCAGTTCAGATGACTTATACAGTTACTATAGTTTCAGTTTGCAGTTACTATTTTACTAGCATATTCTGCATTTCAGCACTGTTTTACTTACAGCTTCCTTGCACGTGTTTTTATATATATATAGGATGCTAGTTTTACTTACTGTTTTCACATGTTTACTTAGGATGATAGTGTTTCAGCTTTATACTTTTGTACTTTACTTAGCATAATCTGTTTGATCATGAGCATGTTTAGGTTGTACTTTTCTTACTTTTCTTTTACTTTTACTTATCTGTCCTTGTTGTAGTTGCTTGGAGGAGGTATGTTTTACTTCATATTTGTTTAGTTATAAACTGTAGTTTATAACTATATACTGTTCTTTTGATATGCTTTCCTGCACCTATTATGCTTAGTTCTGTTTATATGGTGATATCTTCTTAATTTAATAAAATTGCTGCCCTAAAATGTTCTTAGACTTTTTGTCTAACCAGTTTTTCTTTTGTTGGCTGGGGCCCTACCATTATAAAACTGATAATGGTAGGTTCTGAGTTTATTGGTTTAGCAGATCCAGTGGAGAGTTTGCCATTGGAGGAGGAGCCCGTTCCTGAAGATCTGTAGCTTAGGCTTCTATTTTCAGTGAGGATGAGAGTTTTCTTTCAGTTCTGTTAAACTCATTAAATGTTGTAATAATACAGGATTATTTTTCTTTTTCAGTACTTTACTTATTCTGTATTATTGTATTTATACTGTATTGGATGGATGTTATGTTTTATGCTTCCGCACTCTGAGTTCATGTATGATCATTTAGTGATAGTATTCTGGATTGAATGGCAAAGTCCTTATTTAAATTGGATTAGAATGTGTGTCTAATCCAATCTTAAGTGGGAACTTTGTCATTTGGTGACCCCTCCACCGTAATCATGTTAACTTTAGGGTTAACAGGACCACGGCGGGGCAGGGCCGCCACACTATGTCTTAGGCTTATTGTTACTTTAGCTGGATTGTTCAGTATTATTTTCTGTTTTGCTTTACCACATGCTTCAGTGGTCTTACTTTCAGTACTTGCTCATTTTGCCACATGTCACAGTGGCTTTGCATTATATTACTTGCCTTGCTTTCGTCACATGTCTTAGTGGCCTTTTTCTTTTATTAGTATATTGTATGTATACTCTTATGGCTTACTTATGTATATTGGCATATTTAGGAGGCTATAATTGTATGTTTATTTTCAGCAATTGTGCCCTTTATGTACTCAGCATGTGTTAAATATGATCATAAGCATGTTAGGTTCATAATTTGTATTATAGTCGCTATTACTTTTAGCTTTAACATCACCTTTGTTATTTGGTATTGTATGTTACTTTCCATACTAGTTGTTCGTTATAAATGGATAAATTATAGTTACCCATTTCTTTCATAGCTTGTTGCACCCATTATTGCTCGCATGCTTAGATAATTTAAATGTGATATCTTTAAAATAATTAATTCATTAAAATAGCCTAAAATATACTTAGATAATTGTATAACTGTAACATTTTTGTTTTGTTGGCTGGGGCCCTGACATTTGTGATACCGATAAATGTCAGATTCAGACTTGTTCGTGGGCAGTGTTGCAGGAGAGGAGCAAGTTCAGGAGGAGGATCGTGCTGCTGCTGTTTAGATAGATCTTGTATTTTATTTCAGTGAGATTTAGAGACATTTTTATATCCTTAAAAACTCAATTTGTAATAATTAATTATGGATGTATTTCATTTATGCATTGTGATGAGTTATTATATTGTCTGTTTTTCTTTTTACTATATTGTGTTTGTGGATGTTACCACTCGCCTATTGCTTCCACCACTTTGATATCTGTGTGTATATTGATGGATGTTTGTAGTATTATGGTGACAAGTTCTTTGCTTAAGGCAAGTTGGGTTTTCACCTGATTTTACTTAAGCTGGGGATTTGCCACAGTTGGAGCACCGTACTTTCCATTGTCAGTACGGGGGCCCCACATCCATCGAGCTAGGTCCAAGTCTATTCTATAACAAAATTAGAACTGAAGAGACAGACTAAGCTAGGACATACTCTACTAATTGAAAACACTAAAAGAACTAAATGAATGATATACTTTTCATTTAGAATGTATCTTCCATATCCTAAGTTTACCTATCATGCTCAAGGAACAAAGCTCAATATTCAAGGTGTGCGGAGCAATCAAGTCAAGTAAGCAAGAGACTCAATCTAAACTTATGTTGTATCTGTTGTTGTCTACTTTATCCAAATCTAACTATTATGAGAATATACAAATTTAGGATCTCCAATATCTAGATATCGAGTAAGATCTCAGATTTATGACCTTAATGTTAACATTAGAACTTAATAAGTTCTAATTCATAATCACATGACGACCATAAAGATTTAAAGTAAATGAATCAATAACTTAATTATTATTATTTTTTTCTCTTAACCCAAATCTTGATTAAGTGAATCAAGATTAAAGATTCTAGATCCAAACCCCACTTGGTGTTCAAATCCTGAATCCAAGGTAGTATCCTTAGTAAGGATCTAGGATTTACACTCTAAAAACCCAAATTAAAGATAAGAATCTTATAAGCTGAAGAATTTAGAAACTATGATCTTAATGAAAGGTTACTATACTGGTTATAAGATAAAATAATTAATAAGAACTAAGAATCTAAGATCTATACTCAATCTTCTAGGATAATTACATTATCCTATAGATTGAATCATTCCTATACCCACATGGAAGGCTTCAAAAGGATTAAACAATAAATCACTTAAGGAATTCCAAATGGAGGTAGTTCAATTTAATTAGAAGACCTGAAGTCCAAGATCTAAGATCTGATATTTGATCACTTTAGATTTAAGCTAAGATTTAGACTTATGATTCTTACAAGAGTGTTTCCTTTAGAATTAAAGCCTATGGATCAACTTAATTAAGCTATTAACTGAGGATTTAGCACCTTAAGATATTGAGGTTTAGTTATTAAGATAAGTAGTTTTGAGCACTCTTAAGATCTTAAGATATTAATAAGAACTAACCTAAGATTGGTTTACTTAACAATCATATTATTACATGAGATTTTAGAAAGATGCTAATATTCTAATTAGAAGAATTTTACTAAAAATCTTAAGACTTAAGGGGTGCATAAACACATTTTGGTCAAAATGACCAAAATATCTCTCTTAAGACTAAAAATGGGATTTTTGGATTGAATTATCCAAGTTGATTCAAATCTATTTTAATGAGTTTCAACATGGTTAATGAAGTAAGAAATACACTTTATCTTAGGTTTTGGCAACCTAATTAGTTTAATTAATACTAATCACATATTTAAGCTAATTAAGGTGATTAAGGAAATTAGGGTATTCTAGAGTGATCCAACCTTATTTATACGCTCTAATATACTTAAGAAGGCATTAGAAACTTATTTTACCAAAATTAGATGCTTAATCATAATTAAATTTACTAATCCCTAATTAGAGTAATTATGAGGTGATTAATAAAGTTAAGCTTCCTAAATCACTTTTAAGGGTCTACAAAGGTCCCTTAGGGTCTCATGAGCAATCAGAGCCCTTAATCGACATATTTGGGTATTTATTGAATTTAATATAATTTAAATAAGAATAAAAAAGGATTGGTCATTTAGTTAAAATCTAACTATTAGATCTGTGATTTTATTTTATATTCAGATTTCTTACATTTTTCTGATTAAAATGATATATTGGATCATTCTATTTGGATGAGTATAGCCAAAGTTATTTAAATAATTTAATCTGTATTTTTATTTAAATTAAAACCATAGTATTGATTTTTTTAAGGAAATTAATTCAGAAATCCTTTAATTATAACAGTCAGCCCAAAATCAAAAGGCGCGGGTCACGAGTCGGCCCAACCTGTGACTTCATCTTCTTCCCTGAGACGGCTCCGACCTGAGGAAATCTTTCGCACCGAAATTCTTGATACCTAGATAAGGACGGAGGCTCAACTCAATCCCCACACATTCCTAAAGTTCAGATGCATCGATCCCACCCTTAAGCCCTCTCAGGGACGCACCAGATCGTCAGATGGTTACTAGATGGATTCAGCCCTACTCACAGCATCTAGGGTTTACTGTGAGAAATAAATTCTCCTCATAGAGATGACCATTTGGCCAGAGCTCCATTCCTACACCATTCTAATGGTGAGGCGGATCAAAGCCCTCCATTCACGAGCTTCGGGGTGCCCTAGATCGGTGAATCCTCACTCGAGCTCGGCTACGGACTTGCGGTGCAAACCAGATGATCGAACAATCAAATTAGATTAACCCAGACCATATGTACAATCACATTGGGTTTCCTAAGTGGCTAAGGCAATCTAGACGACATCTAGAGGCTCATCCAGAAGCTTAAATGGAAAACTGAACTCTCTGAGTTCAGTGGGAGAAGCTGTACTTGAAGACGGGTTTGTAGGTACGACCGAGGGGAGTTGAGATGAGATAGAGCTTCCAAAAGATCTCAGCAACCTAGCAAGGGGTCTAAACATCAAACACGCACCCTCTATTAGTAGCTCGAAGCTTCGGGAATGCCGGAAAAATTGTCGAGAGGACGGGGGATCCAGAGGACTTCAGTTGAGCAGTTGAGGGTTCATAGTGAGCAAAGGGACTCACTGTGAGATCCTGGGGGTATTTATAGGCCAAAGGATGCTCTGGGGGTAGTTCCCAGAGCTTGGGAATGGAGGAAGGCTCGGGCTAAAAGGGAAGAATCGGGCAAATGGCTAGGGGCAATTCAGGGAGATTACCATCGGTAGGAGGTTGCGCCGAGGGCAGAAGGGGAAATTCTGGGCTTTTCCCATATTGTCGTGGGAGCTGGGAGATGCCGAGTTGTCGGGGGGGGACCAAATGCAGACGGGGCGAGATGAGGGAGACGATCCACAGTACTCGGGATCATGTCCGCTGTCTGATGGATCGACCGTTGGTCTTTGATGACTCTGATGCATTACTTAAGCGAAATGTATCATAGTCGTAGGATACGTTTGAACGAATCTGATGCTTAGGATCTAATTTTAACACGGAGGAGACCCCGCCGTTAGATGGAGCGCGCTGAGATGCGTGCTAACCCGTTGAATGGCTTAATCCTATGCGCCGCTATCGGGACCCCACAGCGGATCTGCCATGGTCCCGACAGCAAATCCCGCCTTTTTTATTTTAATTAATAATTAAATTAAATAAATAAAATCAATATAATAATATATAATTAATTTAATTAAATTCTAGATTTAATTTAGGCTTAAATGAGCACCAAAAATTCCCAAAAAATTCACTTTTAGCTAATTAGGGCATGAAAAATTCAAAAATAAAATCAGATTTTAATTTGGAAATAAATTTAATTTAGGTATTTTTAGAGCTCAAAAATAGACATAAATACAAAAATTCTCAATCTAGCTCTGAATAATTTCAAAATTTTAAGATTAGGTATAAATGACCCATTGAGTTTAATGGAATCAAAATTAAAGCTTAGTTTAACTTAATTAATTTAGATTTAGTTAGGGTAACAACTAAGGTTATTACATAAAGAAAGTACTAAATAATAATATACATACATCCATGATAAAATCAATAACTATACAACTCAGAATAAATATACAAAAAAGAAAATATAATTTAAATCATATATTATTGCAAAACACTTAAAAGTTTAATAACAAAAAAGAAAGACACTCAATCCTCACAACACTCCTCATCCCATTCTGTTAAACACTGTGTGGAATGAGATAGCTTCTAATTATAACTTCAACTAATAATATAAGAGTTCTTTTACAATTTTATTGATTGTAAGATCTCTTTATAACTATTTAGTTATGCTTATTTTTCATAGTCCTAGACTATGTTTATATTAGACCAAGAGTTTAAGATACTTTCTTTACTTCTATGCTTATACTCTTCAATTTCAATATTATATTTTGCTTACTTATAGTTCATTTACAATATAATATATGTTGCTTAATTTTTTTTAATGCTTCACTATATTTTATTTGCTTATGTAGCATAAATTTTAATAAATATGTATTATTTTTATTTCATTTACTTTAAATGTAAATAGTAGTTTCTAACTATTTTATGATGCTTTTCCCTTATCATTTTTGAATGCAGGCTATGACATATATACAAGTGAGTATTTTTACTCAGCTTATTTCATACTATATTTTTTATAGTAATGTTTACTTCCTTTTTTTCTTATTTGATAGCTTTTATAGTTTTGTTGTTTAGTTTAAATGGTAAATTTTGCTGTGATATCATATTAACTTAAAATCATAGCCAATCTTAAAATATATTTAGACTGTTTAGTCTAACTATATTTTTTCTTTTATTAGCTTGCCCTATCATATTAAAATACCAAAATATAATAGATCAAGAGCTATTTGATACAGGTAATGCAAGTTCTATTGTATGAAGAGCTTATAAGGAATTTGCTTCCGCTTAATTTAAATATTTACTTGCATTGTATTGTAAGTGATAGAGTAATTTATTTTCTTTTACTCTTACTTCTAAAAATGCTTGTAATAATTAAATTTAAAAGTACTTGAGTTATTTTTACATATCCTTATCTATCTGTGTTATGATTACTTATTTTGTAATTATTTGAATTGAATGAATGGATTATTTTAATTGCTTGTATTGTATTTTCTTAATTGCTCATATTACTTATTATTTTAATTTGACAACTACTCATAAAGAGACTTGGCCACTTAACACTTATATTTGATTAGTTTTATTCTAATTGAGTATTAGATAGTAAGGTAACATCCCAATATTGGATTTATCTTCTATCCAATTATTGGGGTCGTTTCACTTTGTACTGGGCATATACAATGCTATACAGTACCTGGGGGTCAAATGGTGCCTCAGCCACCCGCTAATGCTCAGGCTCCGTCCTGAGGTCCGTTGGGCCAGCCTTGACCCAGTGAATGTACTAGGGTGTCATATAAGTTGCTGGGAGCTCGGTGGAGCGAGAATTCTCCATCCACATTAAACCTTGGCTTTCCATACGCATGGATTAAAGTTAGGTTGATTCAGAAGTTCAATTAACCTAATTTGCATTAAGAATATGCGCACTATATGTCCTGATATAAAAGAATCTACACTCTACCGTTTACGATAATTATGGTTTTTCAACTTATTAAATTTTTTCTCAAAAATTGAACTTATAAATTAAATTAACAAATCTGTTACTTTAGGATGGATTAAGATTTTTCGTGTGGTTAGAATTATGTCAATATCTTCTTTGGCTAAATCAGACTCTGGCATATCTTACGAGACACTAACATACATTATTATGGTATAAATATCAGATTGAAATTTAGTGTTCAAAATTAATCATCCTTGTAATTTTTAGGTTGGTTGTGTCATTGGGAGTTTGTCGACGCCTTGCTAAGATTGGAGCTCGGCACACTAAACGATGCTTAATTAACTAATTAAACATCAAAAACTTAATTTACAAATTAATCACTCAAACTAATCAACATTGCTGCTTTATAAAAGTTACTTCACAAGGATGATGGATGACTTATCATGGGGTTTATTAAAATAGTTAGCTGACTACGCTTTCCTTCTCTTATGGTGACTTTCTTCTTCTGACAATTGATTAAAACATTATGATGGCTTAGCTAATTCATGCTTATAATGATATCAAAATAGATGATTGGCATTATTATTCGAGTGGCTTTTAACATATTACATTTTATGGGGAGGCTAAGGCTTCAAAATTCTTGTGCTTTCAAGAATTCCTATAAGATAATCCAATTTCAAGGGTGTTTGATAACTGTTGGTAAGGTAATTTTCGGGTGGATGACAGTTATATTAAGGATAAAGGAGTGGCTTGCTCTTATGTTGAAAAGAGTGTTGCAAGAAATGGCAATGATGTATATTGTGCATAGTGGGTTTAGCTTAGTAAGCATCGACTGAGACTTAAGAAGAACTTAAAAAAAAGAAGTATGTGGCCTACCTGATACGACATCGTAGCTTTTCAGTGCTAAGACTAGAGTTACCATGTACATTATCGCAAGAGCAGTTGGTTGAGGAGCGGATCCTCTCTTTTGATTCACTGTCTGGGCTATCGAAGAGCAAGAGGTCTTTCCACAATGATTTGGCTTGGGGCAGCCTTCTTTTCATTTTTATGGGTTATAGTAGGAGTAGGGGCTAATATAAATGTTTCATATCCTCTTTTGATGTTTTCCCCATCTATAGTCCTAACAGCTCGATAATCATAAAATTGGTGGCTTGGCCTGCCATATAGATAACATCTATTGCTACCGTGATAGCATTTCTCATAAGTGTGAGGTCTGCGATAGACATCCTGTTGGGTCCGAGTTTTTTTTTTGTTGTGAGCCGAAAAACCTTAGCAGGAGGGGTGTTATGTTGCCCTATAAATGCCCCTTAACTCTTAATCATAAGATTTTCTTCGATTTAGAGGATTTGCTGGTGTTAGGTTTCACTCCCAACAAACATGAGTGCGACGCAATGTCATCAAGCACATGATGGTTGAAGTAAGCGTCGCACATTGTTCTACTTTTGAAGTCAACCGCATATTATTAATAAAAGATTGTAGTGATGCCATATGATTAGCTATCTTATCTTTGAACTTTTTTATTTCTTGGAAAATGATTTTTGAAATATAAAATAATAATTTAAAAAAAATTTAAATTATTTTAAAACTTTTTTTTAAGTTGCATGTATAAATTTAGAAATTTATGTTTTTCAATTTATATTTAGAAATAATATTAATATTAATTAAAAAATTATGTTTATCTAATATCTTACAGTCATTAAAATACTTAAAATTAGTGATTAATTCATAATAAATGAGATTCACTAGTTAAAATTATAATTAAAAATTTATTAAAGACTAATAATAATTTAAAAATACTAGGTATTAAAATATTTTTACAGCAAAAAAAATAAATATAAAATTTATTGATGGAGAATATTCTTTTTTCTAATAAGTTTTTGACTATTTATATTTATATTTATTTATTAATTGAACGCCATTTAAAAAAAAAGAAGTTAATATTCATCCTTTCAGCTACTGCCACGTGCCAAGCTAGAGCGCCAAATTCGAATCACAACTGAACGCGAAATGTGCCGAAGGATTACTGGATTCTTTCTCAAAAAGAAGTTTTACAGGATTGTCTTCACTCAAAACCCTAGATTCGATTTTCTTCCGTTTCTTTAACTACATTCAAAGTTTTAAAACCCTGATACTCATCCCTCTTCTTCTAATGCCCGATCTCTCTCTCCCTCCGTAACTCCTTCCCCCCGCTCTCTTGCCCCCTCCATTTCAACTTCTTCTAATGCCCATCTTGCCTTTATAGAATTCTACGCCCGTACGAAATCCAGTGAGTTTATTTTTTCATGCTTTGCTCTCATCCCGAGAGCTTCCATAAGCTTATGGTGGTTTGATCGAGATAACTGACGAGCATTCATTAAGGAGTAAGTTATTAGTTGCCCGAGATGACTTCTCAGCGGATAAACTTGAAGGCCAAGAGCAATGGAAAGATGGTAAACCCCCATCAGGCAACGTACGAGTTGAAGCAGAGGGTTGCTGTTTCTCTTAATAAGCTTGCTGATAGGGACACTTATCAAATCGGGGTGGATGAGCTTGAGAAAATTGCTGAGGGCTTGAATCCTGAAGGGATTTCTCCGTTTCTATCATGTATTACTGACACAGACTCAGAGCAGAAGAGTGCTGTAAGGAAGGAGTGTATTAGGGTTCTGGGGACCCTTGCTAGGTTACATGGTAGCTTGATGTCTGCTCATATAGGAAAAATGGCAGCTAGCATTACGAGACGCCTCAAGGATTCGGATTCAGCTATAAGAGATGCATGTGTTGAGACAGCAGGTGTCTTGACAATGACTGTGGGGAGATCTTGTGGAAGTGAGAATGGATTTGTGGCATTAGTGAAGCCATTTTTTGAGTCATTGGGTGAACAGAATAGATATGTACAGACTGGTTCAGCGTTGTGCTTGGCAAGGGTTATTGACGAAGCTAGAGAACCTCCTATCTCTCTACTTGCTCAGATGCTTACTAGGGTTATCAAATTATTGAAAAATCAGCATTGTATGGCAAAGGCAGCAGTTGTTGAGCTTATCAGAAGCATTGTCCAGGTTTGCTGTCTGCATAATTACTCGTGTGAATTTCTCAGTCCAGTGTTTGCGTAGTTAAATTTTTAGTTTGTTTTTTTAGTTGCTTTTCTTGATGTTTTTCTTAATTGGGCTCTCTTTATTACAGGGGTAGACTAGTTGAGTTGAGCTAGTGCCACCTGAATTTGAATTTGAGCTTGAGCTTGACTAACTTACCGAGTTTGAGCTCATCTCAAGTTCAATTCTATTAATGAGTTGGTTTGTTTTTTATGGAAGAGAGAAGAGATTCCTATGTATTCAATTCTTCTAATTGTTTAATAAAAATAATAGAAATCAGAGGAGGAATATTGAACAATTAGCAATGTTAAAAAGTGAAAATTTGTTTTGCATTTGTATTTAAATATTTGAATTTTAATATATTTAGTTTTATTTTGTATTAACATAGTTTAGACGAGCTGGGCTAGGGATGATGAGCTCTAACCATGATTGACTCAAACTTAATGTGTTATTTCAATGCACTTAATTAATGTGCCCTTTATCTTACAAAGCTATAATCCTGCCACAAGAGTTGGCCTGCCATTGATTATGCCCTTACTATCATTGAATACAATTTACATATTTATAGTGAAAATGGTACTTAATTAAAGTGCTTTTCCCCTTGATTTCTATCAGGTAATCTTTTTGTTTTTTCAGGCAGGTGGTGCTACTACAGAGAATGCTTTAAATTTAGCAGTGACCAGCATAGCAGAGGGACTGAAATGTAATGACTGGACAACCCGCAAAACAGCTTCTCTTGCATTAGCTGAAATAGCAGGAAGTGACGAATTAGCACTGGGACTATTAAAAGCTTCTTGCATTTGTTCGCTTGAATCTTGTCGTTTTGACAAGGTTAGTTGTATACTGTATAATTTAATTTGAATGACTACCTATATCAAATTGCTAGCCTTCAGTTTTTTTTTTTTTGTCCAGGTGAAACCTGTAAGGGATGCTGTAGCTCATGCTTTACAATGCTGGAAAGCTCTTCCAAGAACTGATTCTGTAACTCCTTCAGAGTCTGGATCATCTAGCAAAGGTTTAAAAGTATTTATAATAAAAGGAGGTTTATATCTGAAAGTGCTGACTACCATTTTTGCAACTAGTAGTGTTTGGACCATTTTGACTGTTAGCTATATAAATGTGCTAAAGAACTTTATTGTTGTTTGCAATACTACACTGGAAGTAGTCTACGTCTTATTGGAAGCAATCTGCATCTTACAAATCTTCGACAATATAAGCTTCCCAGGGTATGTAGTACATATCTAATGCTTGTTGGTCCTGTGCTATTGATCTCAAAGCACCAAGTTTCCATGTTCTGGCCCTCAAGCTCATTAAACAAATGCTACTTGTACCCACAAGTTGCAACTTACACACAGAATAAGAGGATGATTAATATGATAATCAATAAAAATGCGTGTGAAGATGAGAATGGGTCGAAAGCAAAAGACTATTAAATGAAATCAAGTAGCTTAAATGGAAAACAGAAAACACTCTAAAAGAACTAGATTGCCTGATTCCTGTTAGAACTGAAGTTGTGCTCCAAAAAATCTGCTAGGGCGGAGTTTGAATTTTCCCTAATAGAAAGTCAACGCCTTAGTATTAAGTGATATCTACAGTGAACTACTCCTGCCAAAAATATATTGATTAAATAATTTCTTATTATATTTAGGTATATCTGAAAAGATTTGATGTACTACTGATTTTAAACATTTTTATTACTTAAATAGAATGATTGATGTATCTTTGGAGGCTATAAATAGCCCTTAACTAGTTATTGTAAGGGTTAAGGCCTATTTGACTGATTCTTACAAAAAGATATACCTTCTCTTAAACCCTGTCATTCTGTGTTTGCTATTCTAATGTCACTACAAATCACTCTTTAAAACCCAGTTCTTGGCTAGATTGAGTAAGGTTCAAGAAGAAGTCACGGAAAGACATTATTTCGAGGAAGTTTGGAAGAGAAGTGACTATTCTAAAATACTCTTTGAGAAGCTCTTGAATATATAAGATATTGAAGTGCAAGTTGTGTTTTAGGTGGGTCTCCCCTTACCTCCATTAATAAATATGGGGCTTGATGAAGCAGCTAATTATGGAGTTGGTGCAGCTAGTGGAGGTTGGCTGCAAGTTACATGGGTAATTATAATAGTTAAAACCACTAAACTAGAATTTAATAGGTTTTATTTCTCTTCTTCACTAAGCTAATGGTCCGTGTCTAATGCTTCCCATTTCATCTCTTCTTCTTGGCCATCTTCCCTCTTGCTCTTATTGCTTGTCTATTTGGTCTTTGATATGCCAGTGGGAGGGTTGACTGCATCTATTTCGATAGAATTTTCCAATTAATGATTTTTAGTGGTTTTTTGGTTTCAACTTAAAATGGTTCTGACAAACGGCCTTGAACTCTATAAATGTTGGACCATTTGGATGACTAAAGACTAGGTTATGTTCATACTAATTTTGATTAACTTTATGTTTTGGGTTAAAAGGCTTGATCTTGAATCGTTTAATCTTACACATTGTTTTGCAAATATCAATTTAAGGGATTAGATGGAGTTAAGCTGAATCATTAAGTTGTTTCGCTGGGATGCTGATGCAAGTTGAATGAAATAAAACCTGTTTGGTTCATTATTAAGAATCTATAATTAATACTATTACAAGTAAATTTAATAACTATTTTGATTAGTTAAATATGCCAAATAATTACATTATTAAAATAATATTAACTAGCATAACTAATAAACTAAGTATGTAATTTAAAAATAAGTTAATTCTTTATTTATTTATATTCTATTAATTATGTTATTTATATAATTAATTATATTATACTAGTCAAATAAATATAATAATCTATTATATCTTTAAGCTAATTATATATTAATCATATTTAATCATTAATTGCACAAGATAAATTACAATGGTTAATATTATACCAATTAATTAATTAAACTAATTAATTAAATTAAATATATTTAAATTAAATTATGTTGACTAATTATTATGCAAATAAATATATTAATTAAAATATATTTTTAGTATATTTATTTAAATTACTTTAATTAATTAATTATTTAATAACTTAATGATATTGTTATTTAATTAATTTAACTATACAATTTTTATTTGAAATAAACTAACCCAGGCTAAGCTGAAATTGTTTGGTTTATGCTTAAACTTGAAAAGATAAATTAAACTGAGAATTAAATAAAAATGTTTAGGAATAATTAAGTTAAGTCAAGCTAAATAGGGTCTTAGCTATTTTGAAATTCTAATAAAGTTCTGAAAATTTATATAATTCTTTTAAAATTTTAAATATTTTTATTCTTAAAATTCAAAGCCTTTAAGCCAAAACTTCTATATTATTACCAGCACATATTTTCTAGATTTTTAAGCTTATTTTCTTATATATATATATATAGAGAGAGAGAGAGAGAGAGAATAATTAAAATGGTCTTTTGACTCTTGCAATTTATCCATTTTAGTTCTTGACTCTTATTCATATATAAGAATCAAGGATTAAAATGAACAAATTGCAATAGTCAAGGGAACCATTTTGATAATTTTCTCTCTCTCTATATATTCATCATCTTTTATTTACTCTTGTATGATAAATATTAAATTATTCTATGTTACATAAATAAATAATTATTTTACTATTTAATTAATACAAAAGATACTTTAAAAGGAATATTATACAATAATTAAATATTAAAATATTAATTTATAAAATATTTTTATACTAATAATAAATTTGTAATATAAATATTATTATTACTTATAATTCTTAACTATTACAATTATAAATTATACATATACTTAGTATAAAATGTTAAATTATAACTATTTTTAGTAACCGTATTTAATGTTTAGTAATGCATATTATCAGTATAATTATTGATACCCTAAATCATTAATAAAATAAGTACTACGTCAATATTGAAATTGATATAATGTATTGATTATAAGTAAGAAAATTATATTAAATAATTAACCATATTTGGTTTATTATTATTATATAAGCCAAAGCAAAATAAAATAAAATAATTAGCATATAAAATTGAAACAAAATAAAATAAGTATTTATTATTTCAAATTGAATGTTTTGCTTTCTAGATTTAATAATCATTAATTAATATCTAACTGAAGTTCAGGCTCACAAATCTAGATTAAACTATACAAAAATTAATGAATATATTTATTGATCTTCATTTTATATATTTTAAAAAAAGTTCTAATAGTGATTTAGTTTTGATATGATTTTCTTATTTGCTCTTATAAATTTGAACTCAAATAATATTTTATGAAGTATGGAAGAGTGATTATTATAGTAGTATTGTAAGGTTCATGTTTCTGATTTGGTAGATGATCTATTAATTTGGCTCATACAGGTAGTGTAAAATATTGTTGTGCTAGCTACCAAAAATGAGTTGAGAGGTTGGCTTGACTTGGAGCCTTAAGCAATGTAGATAATGTTTTGGACCACTCATTGATTTTTATTATTAATGCAAAGGCACACCTTGAATGCTCATCTCTGGTTGACTCGATTACAAATGCATCGTAATTTTTTTTATTAAAATAATTTTGATGTATAACTAAATTCTATTTATTTTTGCATTTTAAATAAACATATATATTGTTAAACTGATATAATTTGCTATATGTTTATTTCTCTATTAAAATTTTTTGCATTTATTTAATTATATTTTTTTGTTGCTTTGTGATTTATGTTCATGCATTTAGCTTGTTTACGGTTTGTATTTACACCATATTTTTTAAGTGTTTGAGATGAAGAGCAATAGATCTTTTGTGAACTCTGCTTGTTATCTATTGGAAAGTTTATTTGTTGTTATCTGTAAAAGTAATATAATGATAACAAATTTTGATGCATTGTAGATACTTAATAATTTGAAATTGTAGATTATTATTATAACGTTTAGTTGGCTATGTAATATATTTAGGTAATGAAATGAAATATTAAATTTGAATATTTCTGTCATCATCTTAAACTAAACTATGAGTCCTCATGACCCAAGTTTAGACTAGTTAAGGCTCACTGAACTTAATCATTTAAGCAGATTATCATTCTTTGTTTACTAGAAGATTGAGCTACTACGAATTCAGATCAACACCTTTAAGATACTTAATTTTTGGGTTTTACTAGAACTCAGTGCATTGGGCATCGCTGGCCCCAAGTCATGCTCGTGCAACTTGGTCACTTTGATTTGATCAACACAGATTGGTTGGGTGGATAACTCTTAGATTAGTTTCGCACTCACCCTAGGTATGTGTATTTTGATCTTCAAGCAGTTCTCAGCATCAAGTGAACATTGGTTATTTGCAAATCACTCAAGAGCTATCTTGATTACTAATTCTCTCAATCATTTAATGGTGTGCTACTTAGCATGTTTAGGGGTATTCAATCTTGTTGAATTGATGACTTTTGCATCTAGATTCTTTTAATTTGATTTGGAGTGTTTATGGATTTAACACATGAATTATACCAGAGGTTTCAGTATACTACTATTATAAAGGAAATTTTAGTTTATATTCTAGTAGCGAAATAGTTCTTAGGCTGGTAGGTACCACGCTTGATTATAAGCAAGTAGTTATTGGAGTCTTGGATTGGAATGAAGTCTTTTCTCGTTGCATCCTTGATGGCTTAAACAATCACACTGATGTTTTTTTTGTCAACATTATGTTGCAATTTGAAGGAATATCCCCTTTCAGTGTGATGTACTTGATTGCTATAACTTTAAAATTGAAGAAGATTTAAGACTTGTGGAATCAGATGTCACAATAAATTAAAATTTTGATGTTTATTTCTTCTCAGCTTTTTCCTTTTCATTTGGATTATTTGTATGACATTGAAGTTATTATGTAGTTTCTGCAAGCTGGCTTTGTGTGGCATTACTATACCTGCTGGAATTTTATGCTCTGACCACACATTGTTTTTATGAGTTATCACACTAGTTGAACTTCTTAGGTGAGAATTACATCGCATATTCTAATCAATCTTGAATTTTTTTGTTCTCTAGTTTTCTTTGACAGCGGTAAATAATTGCTTGCATTGTAACTTTCAAGAAAATTTTGCATGACAAGTTATGCATCCGTTCCATGCAGTGTTGTCATCATTGCATTGAAAGACTTTTTAAAATTTCAGTCTATTTTCATTGATTTTTGTTTTGCATTGAAAATCACTGAAAATTATGCATGACAAGTTATGCACCCATTTCATGCAATATTGTCATCATTTCATTGAAAGAATTATAAATTTCAGTCTATTTCATTGATTTTCATTGATCTTCATTAATTTGCATTGGAAATCATTGACCTCGGCATATTTTCAATTAGAAATGCTTGGAAGAATAAACCGGGGCGGTATTTAAACTCTTAAAACTTTGATATAACTTATTGTCTTGATAATTGAAATAACTTTGCGTGCATTATCTATTTGCAGTGCACATACAGATGTACTATGTGTGATAATTCACTTCCTTTAAGATCTCACAAAGTAATTATAAACACCAAATTTGTGATTGTACATATAAACAAAACTCAATTTACTAGATCTTTAAGTTTTGCTCCATTTTGTGTGCACAGTTTTAAAAGAAGCATCTCAATCCTCATGTTATATTCTTTATTTCACATTACTTTCTATAATTTTAAAATAAGAAAGTAAGTTTTTGTAATTTGGTGTTCATTTTACTTTAGTTCTAGTTTAAATAGATCTTTTGAATTTTAGAAAAAAATTTAAGCTTAATTGAAGTAAAGGCAAAATTCAACTCGATTACATCTTTTAAAATTGAAAAAATTATGCACAGGGATAAATTTTTTTTTTTAAAACTAGAAGAACTATAGTTAAAGAAATAATGAACTGTAAGGTCTAAATTGTGCGTTTCACTATTGTTTTTCGCTGGCTGAATATTTTATACCACTGTGTTATTTACTTAACTCTACATTGAGTGTAAACCATGCTTCTGGTTGTCACAGATGTCTTAAACAGAGACTATACTGATATTACTTGTACTATTGATGATGGATGGAAGCACTTATCCAGTAAAACTAGTTCTGTGGCTGCTCTAAATGGTACTTCAAGCACTTTAACCAAGAAGAGGACTCCTTTAACCACCAGGAAAAATATTCCCAATCAAATATATGATTTTCAACATAAAGATTCAAAAGAGTGGCATGTTGAAATATCTCTTCCAAAGAGTCACAATGCATCTTTCGCTGATAATCGTTACAAAGAGCCGCAGCGATCAGTTATTCGAAAGGATTATGTAAGCAATGAAAGTGCAACAAAATGCTGGTATGAATCATGTGTTGGAGACTCATTAGATGACAAGACAGACTCTAATATGTCTGATATCATTAGTGGGAGCTGTGAGACTAAACTTGTGACTGCAAATCATGATTATCTTGATGATGGTAGTTCTGCAAATATAATCAGTATAAACTCTGGGCCTGTCACTGAAGAGATTGATTTTGAAGGTTTTAGAACACAGGAGTGCAACAGTGGGAACCGTAATGTTACAGAGGAAGGCTCTCATGGTTTGTATGGATGCTGTTTGCACGCTACAAATGATCTGGCTTTCATAAAAAATCAACTACTCGATATTAAGACCGAGCAATCAAGGCTGCTAAATCTTCTTGAGGTATCTCCGTTTTTTTTTTTTCAAAACTCTTAAGCTCATTACTGATGAGCAGTGATACATTTTTTCCTTTTAATATTCATGAAAACAACATAATGAATGACGATTAACTCCAAAAAATTAGAATGATGCAATGAATTCAACTCACACAAAAGGAATTATGATTCACACAAAATGGGAACCCAAGTGATATGTACTTTAGAAAAAAAAATAAATAAATGAATTGCATTATTTATATATAAAAAAGCATTGTATTTTGCCTTACGTCCCTTGCACATCGCCTACTCTAGTCTGCACCAGAATTTTAATTTTAATGTGTAAATTATAAGGGTTTGAGATATAAATTAGAGTGCTGCTAAGCAGATCAAAATTTATATAAAATTGATGAGATATCATGTCCAAGTGTAAAATGGGATTTGTGATGTGTACTTTTCAACATGAGCTATGTATCATTTAACTATATTTTAAATTTTTGTCTATGTTTTGGCCAAGTATTGTGACTACAAAAATTATAGATTTCCAATTGCTCACTGAAGTAAATATCCCTTTTATATAAACTTCTTTTATATAAATTTAATAGTATTTTACATATTTAATACAATTTTTTTAAATATTACAGAAAAGATCACAAAATTAAAAAAAAATCGCAAAAATGACATTTTAAATATACATTTAATTATACTTTAAAAAAAAGAGAGAGCATCGAAGCTTCCACTTCTCACGCCATCCAGCATTGATGTCTCCGCCTGTCGCTTGAAACATCAAAGATCACCTGCAGAAGCTTCCTCTCTTCCGCTTCCTTCGTGAGTGCGATGGAGGATAGTAGCCCATTCCATGAAATGCTCGATCGAATGTCGTTTCCGCTCTATTTCTTCTGCTTGTGAGGAAGGTCGTGATCTATAGTCCTTGAAGGCTTAAACGTACACAGAGGAGCAGATGTTGTAATCGTTTGAAGACTTTGCACAACTGTTCGAAATCATTCCATGCTTCCTCACAACTACGCGTTTGCGGTGGTCTTGCGGCAACCGCTTAGAACCGCTCAGAAACCGTTTCTCAAAAGAGGAATGCCTTACTTCCCAAAATATATCCTAAATTTTATCTCAAAATAAAAAAATGTTAGATTAAGAGTAAAGTGAAATAATAACTAAGTTAATTTTAAAGTGTATTATTCAAATCATAAATTTACAACTATGTATATCATATCATCTAGAAGATTAGCAGTTTAGTGCAGTAACACTCTTCTCAAAATCACAACTTCCTCCTCTATAAATAGCCGGACACCCCCCTTCAATCTACAAGATCAGGCCCAATCAAGCAGACCAAAAAAAAAGAAAGAGAAAAGAAGGAAAGAGAGAAACAAGTAATTTTTTTTTTTTGTAGAAAAAAGGCGACTAGTAAAAAGCATAGGGTGAAAACAAGTTTTAAGATAGAACATAGGTGCAGTTACAGGGTACGCATGCGAAGACCGTGTATTGCTGCTCCTTGTAGTCGGCCGGGTGAATGATTTTGAAGACTTTGCGTACTGTTCCTCTTTGTAGCCGGTCGTGTTAATTACAATATTCCATTTGTTGATCTTGGATCTAAGCCCATGGAGTATTATGTTTATGCTAAAATCGAAGCATTATGCTACCGAAATTTTGTCAAAATACCTATTAAAAAACTAGTGCAGTAATTTAATTATTAATTATTTGATAATATTTATGGGATTATTGATTAAATTAGTGATTTTAATTAATTAATTATTATTATTTAACAATGTTTTTGAAATACTATTAGAAATTAGTTATTAATTAATTAATAAATAAGATTGCCAATTAATTAATTAGAGCTCTAATGAAGCATCAAATAGGCGCATTTAGACAATCACTTTAAGCGTAAGCACCATACTGGTGTAGATGAATGATCACCAAGCGTTGGCAAATATCTCCACTATCATCCAAACAACAGCAAAGGAAATAATAAGAGAAGAAAGAAAAAAATGTTTGCACTTCATACATTTTTGATACAACACTGTTATGTGCTGCGCTCAGTCTCAAATTTCTACTACTGTGAGCACAAAAGTGTCACTAGCAAGTTCCTAGACCTTTTAGACCATATTGTATCACTATCAGTATCTCGATCAATAGTCTATCAAGCGTTTGGTACCCTTTGCCTGGTACTTGCACAATAAAAAAAATGAATGATATTCAATGTCATGAAACACGTGAAAAATAAAAAAAATGAAAAAAATGTACAAGTATTGAAAATAATAGAAAAGTGTGTACATAAAGAGCATGTTTGTAAAATATACAATAAGGACAACACAAAGAAAACTTATAACCCACAATTCTTAGTTAATCTAATTGGTTCTAATTGAGCTTGTATAAATCAAATAATTGGCTATCACCTACATCTAAGTAAAATGCGTAGTACACCTTTTTTGCAATGCTTCACAAAGTGCCACCTCAATACCAAATTGGTAGTTATTGTTGTACGCAAACTTCACCAAAGGTAGATGCACCTCTCAGCTACCTCCAAAATTTAAAATGCTGATATGAAGCAAATCTTCAGTTATTTAATTCACCCTTTTTGTTTATTCATCTGGTTGAGGAAGAAAAGTCGAACTGAAACATAGCTTTGATCCCAATTTTGCTTGAATAGTGTGCAAAACTTTGATTTGAATAAGTTGTTTTGATTATATACAATCATCTTAGGCATTCCATGTAATCTAGTTATTTTTTGTGGATATAGCTTTGTCAACTTCTCAACCAAATCTGCTTGATGCATAAGAATACAATGGGTATATTTAGTGAGGTGATCAGCAATTACCTAAGAAAATTATTTGTTGTCATGGAGCTAGGAATTCCTGCCACCAAATTTGTAGAGATATTTTCTCACATCCATTTGAGAATTCTAAATGGTCGAAGTAGTTGTCCCGACTTCTAATGTTCTGCCTTGATTAAATTGCAAACCTCACATTTGACTACAAAATTCTCCACATCTATCTTCAATTCAGACCATCATAATAGTGTCTTGAAATATTTTGGTAGCACTTGGATGAATAATATACTTTGTATTGTGGGCTTTTAACTAGATGGTATATCATAACTCTGTATTATTTGGTCCACAATCTATTTTATTAATATATAACATCATCTTCATTATGTTAGAGTTCCACTCAAGATCCTTTTAGTATTGAAGTTATTTAGAATTCATTCTATTTATATTTCTTTTGTGCTAACTTAACTTGCTCTCCAAGAACAAGTTTTAGTGATAGCTGGTGTAGAATGATCCTAGTGAAAGGATGGGAAACAACTTCCAATTCAAGTTTTTTCATTTTTAAATACATGCATTAACTAAAGTTAACTAATGCAAATTGTTGGAAGATTTTCTACTAAGTGCATCACTACCATATTAGCTCTTCCAGGATGATATTAAATACTTAGTCATAATCTCTTATAAATTTTAATCGTTGACATTATCTTAGCTTTAGCTCTTTTTAAGTAAATATGTATTTAATAATTTTAGTGCTAAAATAATTACTTCTATTTCGAAATTATGAACTTGATAATTTTTTCATGAATAATTGACTGTCTTGTATTAACACGCACCCTAAACTACAATATGAAGCATTATTATTAAGTTGATACTCTTTTCTTTTGGCAATATTAAATAGGTGCATAAATCAAACAGTTCTTTAGTTATTGAAAGGCTGAATTGTACAATATGCATCAAACAAAATGAATAATATCCTTTACTATTGCCGGTTGCGTCCATTTACATACATTTCTTTTTTTCTTAGGAATAATTGAAATTCCATTCTCTCCAACTTTATGGTACAAGTATGCTATTGGCTCTATCTGAGATTCATTTGGATAGAATGAGAAATGAGTTTATCTGTAGCAAGGTTGGAGTAGCTCTAATAGGGGACTAGATTAGAGAATGCTGCCTTAGATAGTTTGGGCATATTAAGTATAGACCGTGCAATGCTTCTATTAGAAAATTTGAATTTATGAATTTCTCACATATTAAAAGAAAGAGGAAGACCCAAAAAGGCATGGGAAGAAACTATTAGAAATGATATTCTCTATTTGGAACTTAGGAAGGGGCTTTTATTTGATCGTGCACGATTGAATCAAAGGATTCATGTAGCCGACCCCACTTAGTATGATTAAGGCTTGGTGTTGTTGTTATTTTTGTTATTATCAATGCCAATCAATTTTAGTTTATTAAAAACATAAAGAAGCATTGTTGCAAAGCACTAACAGTGATTTCAACATAAAGTCGTTCACTTTGTTCCATGAAAGATACGCATATTACAGCTTAGGCTCATACCACAACACACAGAGACAATTGTCAAACATAATACATCTAAAGGAAATGAATTTATGTTGTGGTATGAATTCACCAACTATTCTCTTGAAGCTCTTTCTATATATGTGTACTTTTGAGAAGTTTCTTATGCTCGTACAAAAGTCTCTCTTGTACAATTATCTTTTATTTTAGTTTGCTAATGTTGCTGACCCAATTTCCAGGTTTTCATGGAAAACGTCACAACTAACATGTCAACATTGCACTTAAAAGTCAACAGTTTAGAGGGTACTGTAGATGAAATAACTCAGGCCGTTTTCCAGAAAGGAAACAGCATGAATGTGGCAGGCCTTAAGTTTTTAAAAAAAAGTCAATGTGAATCACCCTCAAGGCTTTCTACATCTTCCACACCCAGACAATCATTTGATTACAAGCCTCTTCCAACGTTTTCTTCTAACAAGATGCAATTATGCAAAGAGAAATTATTATCCAGAAGTCAATCAAGCTGCTCAAACAAAGAAGGTTTAGATTTATGGCAAGATCCAGCCATAAATTTAGCTAAAAATTCAGCAGACTTAGATACCCAGAAAAATATGAGAAGAAATCAAGTAAAAGAAAATGAGAATCTGATACCCAATGCATTTTCCAAGTTAAGAATCTGTGAAAATAAAGAAGGTTCTCGAAAAATTGTAAAAGATCGTATGTGTGCTAGAGATGTGGAGTCTGCATATAAGGAGGTTTTGTCATCTGTTAATGAGGCTGGCCTTCTTGAACTTATGAACAGAACAGGGCCCGTTCTGGAAAAGTTAAGTTGTGAGGTGGCCACTAAAGTTCTTTGCATTCTAACCAGGAAATTCTTAAATTATAGGTTATTGCCGTCGATGACTCCTTGGTTGCAACAGGTGTGCTTCTTGAGATATTTTCTTACCATGTCATAATGATGTTGATATTGCTTAAATTATATGTTTTCAATGTCACCATCGATGGCTGGGATGATAACTAGCAGTTTATTTGAGCTTGGGTCAAAATATGGATGAAAATTTTTGTTTCTTACTCAACTTGAGCTCCTTTTGAAATTGAAAATATTATTAGTCGATCCGAATCATCTTGTAAAAAAAATATTCTAAATAAACTCAAAATCCAATAGTGAATTTTTAAAATATTATTATTATTCTTTTTTAAATTATGCATATTATACCATGTATTAATGTATTATATATATTATTTGTGATGTTGGTTTTGTTAAATTTTGTTTTCGAGTTTTATTTTAAGTTGACTAGAAACACATTCGCACATATCATATCAAAATCTATTTTGGTTCAACAAGGAGCTTAAATTCTAGTCGAGTCAAATTTGAGATTATAAATTTCAGGTTTTTCTAACAGTCCCGTCATTGTCTTTTAGGCGGTAGATTTAAGTCAATTACAAGAACCAAGGCAGCCTTATTTTTCCGAAAAAGCACAGATGGAGTTGTTGTATGCATTGAAGGGCCTGACTGATGTGGAGTATATTGATCGCAATGACAGAATGTTTATAGCTCAGCTAGTTATGAAGTTGAGCAAAGTATGGGGAGAGGCTTCAAACAGGTATTTCTTATTCACAATCTATGTAGAATGAGCATGTACGTTGTGCAATGTCCCAGCATTCAATTCTTCAAGTTCACAGCTATAAAATGTTCACGGCACCGAAATGTTGCATCTAGACACAAATTTAAGGATATGTTACTGTTGACCAGAATGATTAAGGAACATATACTATATATAACTATATGGAAAATGATGATTGATAGAAAGTATGGGCGTTGAGAAAAAATAACTAATTAAATTTAGGTAAGTTTCTTCTTTAGTGGCCAAAACACTAATCCCCGTACAACATAGCTAGCGCATAGCTGCTCTATATATATTTCTTTTAAATTTGGTGGGATTTTGCAATCACACAACGCCAAGAAGACCTCCTTTATTTATCCAACCAACTTACTTCCACCCTCAGTTTCACTATTATTCTTTATATTTCAACTAAGGTATTTGAACCTCTCACTCTTCTAGAAAACATGCTTAGTGATAGTTTTGCCCACAAGATTTTGACTTCTGTTACAATTGAGCTTACACTTCATATATTTTATTTTAGATCTACTAAAAAAGAATATATTTTATTTTTGATCTACTAAGACAAAGCTCTTTAAATTCTAAAGTAATCCTTCACAACTTGAGTCTTGATTTAATCCCATCCTTAGCCTTATCACTAAGATAATGCCATCTGCAATTGACATGCATCTAAGAATTTCCTCTTGAATTTGTTCAACAAGAACATATATAATTAAAGTTAAAATATATGGATGGAGAGCAAAATCTTTATAATTCAATAATAATAGGAAAACCATTATATAGGCTATCTTATGATTGAATACATGTTGCAACCCCATCATGCAACAACACTAGCGTTAGTCCCACTAGGTGGGATTGGCTATATAAATCTTTTGTTTTCATGGACACAATAAACTACAAGCCCCTCCTTAAGTTCCAGATAAAGATCTTTTCTAATGATTTTCTCCATAAGAAACCAATGCATATTTTTAATAACATCAATATAAGCCACACATCTTTTTTCTTTCCAAAATTTCTTTTGGTACTTATAAGCCTTTTCAAGATTCATGAAATTAAATGAAGCTTTTCGTTCTTTCTCTAAATTTCTTCATCAAACCTCATGGTAAATGTATGACTTTCGTGATAGATCTAACCTAAATACAAAATTTTTACATCCTTTTGTAATATGCATTTAATAACTCTCTTAAAATTTTAACATACTCCACTTAATCGACATCTTTTTAGTCTTCAAAGTTATATTAATTAATTTGGTAAGTTATGAAATTTCTTCATCACCCAAATATTTCCACACTTCGTTAGGATATCATCTAACCCTACAACTTTTTAATTAATCACGCTCTTTAAAACATTTCAAACATCAACTTATTAATCCTAAAAGATTAAAAGTGCAATTGGTATTATTTTATATAATTATGAAACCCACTCATATTAATTGCATTCGTACATTCTTTATTAAAAATTTAGTTAAATAATTTATTCATCTACATTTAATATCTTAGTTCCTAAAAAGTATTTTTTGAATATTTTTATATTTTGCTCTTATATATTTTAGGTAGCTAGTTTAAATATATATGTCTTGTTATAATGTGGATACCAATTTGATCATCAATGAGAGAGCAAAAGGTGCTCTGGTGGATTTCAGGACTGATCTTTAGAAGCCAACAGCAGGTATGACGTTCAAGCGCCCCAAAAGCTCCAACACAAGCGTTAATGCACGTCTGGGTGCTCACGAAAATCCCAACCCGAATATGACGTGGCCAAGGCTGTTTAGGGCACTTCGAGGGTTGACTTGGAATCCTATATATATTATAACACGTTGGGTTAGGGTATTTGTGTGCGTTATTTTCTATGAAAGGCTTGGAGGCTTGAAACCTTACAATGAGAACAATGAGAAATTTGAGAGAAAAGAAAAAGAAAAAACTTAGGGCGGTGAATTTATTCTTCCTCAAGAAGATTGATATGTTCTCTGTAACTCTGTAATCTTTATTTCTATAGTAGATTTTCTTGCGGTGGTGTGGCTCCGTAGTTTTTCTTACTTTTTGGGTTTTTCACGTATATTCTTGTGTTTGTATGCTTGCCTTTTTGTAAATGTTTGTGCTGTGATTATTCTTTAGTTTTGTGATGGAATATTTTTCATTTTTGCTTCGGTGACTCCTAACGGTCAAATCTGATCCTAGGGATTTCTTCGAAGTAGAAGATCACCTAGTTGTGTGGCGCCCCGCCCTCACCGTGGTCTTATTAACACGTATGTTAAAATGATTATGGTGGAGTGGTCACCGAAATACATCCCTCATTTAAAGTCAGATTAGGTTTCTGATTAACTAGTCAATAACTGAAGGATGTGACCCATCTAAATTGGGTATCACTAAATGATCATACAGAAACAGAGTGCGAAAATAAGAAATGAGACATCTATTATACCATAAATGCAGTAAAAAGTAAACATCCAGCCATCTCAGAACATAAGTGCAGTAAGAAAAGTATATCCAGAATTATTACAAATTTTACTGAAAATTTAGCAAAAAGAAGAAATAATCACTCGTCCTCTCAAAAATAAAGAAAACTAACTAAGCAGCAATATGAAACTCCCCCTCTTGTCCGAGCTTCTCACCAGAAGCAGGCTCAACAAACAGCTCTGAATCTGACATTATCAGTATGTCAATGCTAGGGCCCCACTGTGGAACCCCAGCTCCGCCGTGATCCTGTTAACTCTTAAGTTAACATGATTATGATAAAGTTATCACCAAATGATAAGTTCCTCACCTATAGATAGATTAGACATTCTTTCTAATCCAATATAATTAAGGAAATTTTCATTTACAAAGTATTTCACTAAATAATAAATATAAGAATTACATTCAGAGTGCGAAAGCAAAATATGAACATCCATTCCATCACAATATAAGTGCAGTAAAAGAAAATATAAAATAAACCAATATTATTACAACACATTTTAAGAGTTATGCAGAAAATGAAATAAACGCTCATCCTCATAAGCAAAGAAGTAAAAATAGCAAAGGAATTAAGGCTTTATAGCAGCTCGATTCTCCTTTTGAATCTGGTCTTCAGAAGGCTCCACAACTTCAAATAGCTCAGAATCTACCATTGTCGGTTTCACAATGATAGGACCCTAGCAAAAAAAAAAGAAAAAATCTTATTAAATATATTGTCCAAGTACATTTTAGGCTGAATATTATTCAATTTCTTTTAAGATATTACCATTAAAACTTAGCATTTAAACAAATAAGTATAGGTGCAGAACACATATGAAAATAAAAGGTAGCTATAAACAATAAGCTTATAACTTAAACAAAAAAGGAAGTAAATATATACCTCCACCCATAGCAGCAACAAGATTAGGCATAAAAGGAAGAATAAATACTAATAATTGAAAGAAAAACTTATCCTAAACATGCTTATGATCAATGTAAACTTAAGTTAATTATCATAAAATAAAAGAACATGTGATACATTTAAATAATTAAACTCCAATTAATGAGGTTTAATCACTTAATCCAAAGATGATCCTAAAGGACTAAAGTTTTAAACCCAATCTCACGGATTAAAGATTATGACATATCCTATTAAGTGAAGTCACACTTAATAGGATGAATCTCTATTCTTAAGTCTAAAATAGAAATATTAAATAATCATAAATAAACTATAAAAATCTATAAACTAGTAAAACTAAAATTTTATTCATTGAGTAACTCAATTTATCTAATAAATGAATTCTAATCTAAGTTCTATTTTTAATTCCTAAAAAAGAAAGATCTTAAGGAACTAAGATGAACACTCAAACACTAACTATAATTGAAACCTAAACTGATGGATTGGAAGACAAGGATGATATAATGTGAGATTCTCACATCATGGTGCTTAATTTACATAGGATTTACTTAAGATGAAATTTAGAGTTTTATTTTGAAACTTGATTTATGCTCACATCATGGTGCTTAATTTACATAGGATTTACTTAAGATGAAATTTAGAGTTTTATTTTGAAACTTGATTTATGGCTTAAAATCATATAAATTAAATTATAAATCACTTCATTTACTGATTTTAATAATTAGACTATGATTCTAAGGCTTAAGAATTCTTAAACTTAAATTTGGGCAAAATAATTATTTTGCTCCTATTTAAGGGTCTAAAAAATTACTTTTTGATTTAAAGTTTCAAATTTGAATTTATCAATGACAAATAATTACTTACTATCTAACATGAAGATAGACAGTAAGTACACCAAATTTGAATAATAATTAAGCCTTATGAGCTCAAATTAAAGAATTTAACTCATAAATGCAATTTGGTAATTTTACCTAATGAAGTCTAAAATTTTATTCAGTTTATTGATGCTTAATATTCAAGGATACCATAAAGTCCAATGACACTAAATTTTGATGTCTAATGATTAAGTTATAAGCAAAACAATATTTGGGGTTAAATATATAAATTAAGGTTTCTTAAGAGGGATCAAAAACCTAATTTTTTTATTTGAAATCTAAATTCAGTAAATTCAGTGGCTATAGCTTTTTTATCACACACTGAGTACTTTAATTGGGAGTAGACCTAATTTGGACCTCAATTGGTTAAGTTATAACTTAATTAGGGTTAAGAGTGATTAGTGAGTAATTAATAAAATTAATCATAAAATCACTAAATCAACTTCACTATTAGATTCTGATCTATTCTATGAGCTATCAAAATCTTAAATTACTCAATTTGAATTACTAATTATTCTAATATTCACTAATCAAGTTTTGGGATAATTATGGCTAATTAATAAATCTAATCACTCAATCTTAAATATTTTTATAATTTACTATTTATTAGTTCTTGATCAAAATGATATATTAGAAGACCTAATTTGGAGTTCAATTGGCCAAGTTATGGTCAATTGAAGTTTTAGGTTTTAAGGGTGTAATTAGGGTAGATCCTAAAAGTGATTAGGCTAAAAATATCCCAAATAGAGAAATTAACACTACTAGAATATTTCTGAGGATCTTCTGATTAAAATAAGATTCATATTGGATATGTTTGGGTGAGTGTGTGCAAAGTTATAATCATTTGAAATTTTGAGAAATTTAGGATAAATTTTTGGATTTTAAATGTCATTAGGTGAAATATACCTCATACAAGAAATTTGACAGTGCCATGTTGTTCTTCTAATTTTACTGATCAAAATGATATATAATTTATATATATATGGTTGAGTAAATTTTCAGTTATGAGCAATTAAAGATTTTGTATTTAAATTTAATTAATATAAATACAACATTTAATTTAATCAGAATATTCAAATTAAATAATCGGCGGGCCCACCACTTCATAGACGATCGAACAGCGGCGGGCCTGCGACTCCACACGTCAGCGAATCATTGCGCCAGCGGGCCCTACACAACAGGTTCGGGGATGCCACGCACACAATGGCGGGACCCACCTCCCTTCATCCCGAGCGCGAGCGGAAGAGCGAGGATGCGACGAACCGAAAGCTTCGCCTAAGGCAAAGAAATCCGGGGTTGCTGTGGCCTTGCCGGAGGTCGAATCGCACTCTAGTCGGTAGAGACCGACCTAACCTCCCTAATGGCAGTCAAACCGGAGGCGGAGGTACCCAGATCGGCCATAAATTGCAGCCCTAAGCCACCCTATACGGGACGGAGGCGGATCCTACTGCACTCTACTGTAGCAACGTAGCCAATCTAGGTTCGATCAGGTTGATCGAACCCGATAATTGATCAATCCAATGTATGAAATAAGCTACGGAATTGAAAATTTGCGTACTGATCGAGTATCAAAGGGGTATCGAGCATACCTTAACCGACGGTTCCGAAGAGCCCTGAAGAACCTGAACGGATCAACCTCAGGCGAGAGATCGGGAACGGGAGAAAAACCCAAAAATGATTATAAGGTTTCAAATTGATCTTAATTTAGGGGATTCAGCCGCGAGAACCTCCATCTGGAGGCGGTGAAGGGTACCTGGCGAGCGAAGCTCGCAGACAGCTGCCATGCGCCTTGCGCGTGTCGTGGATCGGTAGGGTAGATCCCGCAACCGTCCGATCAGATTTGATCGGACGATCCAGAAGGTGAGACGGCAAATCGAACGACGTAAGGGAAGAGCGACGGCGTGTGAAGGATTTTGACGGAACCCTTAAGTTAAACTATTTTATATATATTATTTAATTATTAAAAATCTGATTTTCTTTAATTTAAAAATTAATTATAAAATGACTTTTAAAAAATTCTAATAAATCACTCCTAGCTAATTGAAGGTTGAGGAACGCAACGGTGAAGTCAGAGTTTCGTTTTGATGAGTATTTAATTTTTTCATTTTTCGGGGTATTTAAAATATAATAAAATATTCGATAAAATTTCGACGACTTCCGATTGTCTCCAAAATATTACCCATAGCTAATTTGGGGTCAATGAGCACAATGACGAAGTTCGATTTTTGATTTGAGGTCAATTTAAATGGGTCAAATTTCAGGGTTCCTGAAATTCCCAAAATCAGGATTTGATCCATTTGATTTCTGATTTGAACTAGATCTTAGTTGTGAATTCCTAATGACTTAATTAGAGTACTATAATTAAAATTAGAACTTGGTTTAGTCCTAATTAATCTAATTAACACCCACTCAGCCAAGAAAAGAAAATATTAGTTAGATAAAATTATTTAAATATATTTTAGGCTGAATTAATAAAATCTACATTCTTTAAGATATCACATTAAAAACTTAATGCAATAATAGCTAAATAGGGAGCATTAAACTATAAGTAATAGGAAAGTTATAAATTATGCATTTATAATTTAACAAAAGAAGTATGTATGCAACATACCTCAAATCAGAAGCTGCAATAGGATTAGGCAGTAAATATACATATAATTGGAAATATTGAAACTACTGAAAGTAAAGCACATTCTAACATGTTTATGATCATAAAAATGCATGTTAATGTATAAAAAGTAAACTGAATTGAAGCATATAAGTAAATTGAAACAAGCATCTAACAAAATTAGCATCCTAGCATACATAAGTAAACAAGTATTGTGCAAAACTGAGCTGAATTGCAAAAGTGTGCAGAAAATAGAAAAAGTGCAAAGATAGAAAAATTGGCTAATAGAGCCACTGAATTGACTGAACAGAACTGAACCAAACAGAACTGAATAGATGTATGCCTAGGTTAGTATTGCCTTAACAGAGATTGACTATCATAGCCACTAAAACAAAATTAGTCCCCTAGAACCATCTAGACAACTACAAAGCAAGATTCGAGTCAGACTAATGAATCAAACATAGAACATCTAACCAACTACAGAGCTAGATCCAAGTTGATTCTCCAGAAAAGACATATACCATCTAACCAACTACAGAGTTAAACCTGAGTCTTTTTTGTCAAAGGAAAACTAAACTAAAAAGACAGACAAATTAGAACACACTTTATAGGTTTACATAAGCTCAGGATCTTTAATATCTTACTATTTAGTATAAACTTAAACTTATGGCCTTATAAAGTCAAATCTTAGAACTTAGTAGATTCTAATTAAAAATCAAAAATGTCACCTACAAAGGTTAAATAAATAAATAATTATCTTAATTTCATATTTTTATTCAATCCCCAGTCAATCTTGATTAAGATAATCAAGATCAAGGATTTTAGAGTCAAACTCCAAACATAGAGTTTAAGTTCCAAAGTCCAAGGTACTAACATCTAAATGTCTAAAGTTTTTCACAACGCTTATTCTAAGGGTTGGGAAGATTAAAAGAATTAAAACTAAGATTTGAAAAATGGGAATTTCAATACTGAAGATTGGCTGCAAGCAGCTAAAGTCAAAAGATAAAATAATTAGTCTTAAAAAATTCTAATCCTGAAATCAAAAATCATGAATTCATTCTATTGAGTAACTCATTTTACTCAATAGAATGAAATCTAACCTAATTCTCATTTAAGCATTTAAAAAGGAAAATTAGGCTAAGAGATTTTATAAGGGAGATCACTTAAGGATTTAAGTTAGGAAAAAACTTAAGAGAAGTTTAGTGAGTTAAATATTTAGATTTCTAAAGTAAGCAATGAAGAGCTTAAAGATGACATAGTGTAGACTTAGATTCTCATTAGGCATTTAAGGACTTAACCTAATTAAGGATTGATGAAAATTAGGGTTCCCATTAAATTAAGATAACAAGTCTATAAAGATTCTAAACACTTAGTTTACTGTTCTAAATGTAAAAAAATGTAGGTTTCTATGGTTCAAAGGCACTTAAACCAAATTTTGGATAAAATAATTAAAATGTCCTTCCTTAAAGGTCAAAAATGGAATATTATGATCTATGACTCTTAATTGAATTTATTAATGTCAAATAATTTCTTACTGTCTAACATAAAGATAGATATTAAGAACATCCAATTTGGCTAAGTATTAAGGCTAATGAGCTCAAATTAGGGTTTTAGCTCATTAAAGGTTAATTAGCAAAATTACTTAGGGAAATCTAAAATTTTTGTTATACTTAAGATTCCACTATATCTAAGAATTTTATAGAAACTAAGTTTGCTAAATTCTAAGATCAAATGATTAAGTTATGGACAAAATAAAATTTAACCTAAAATAATTAAGAGTGGGTCCAAAAACCCAATTTCATTATTGGTGCCCAAATTCAGCAAAATTAATGACTATGAGTTTCCTATAGCACACTGAGCGCAATGATAGTGAGCTTGCTCAATTTGGACCTCAAATGATTAATCTAAGCCTTAATTAGGCTTTAGGGTGATTAGTGAAATTAATTAAAAAATTTATTTGACTTTGCCAATGTGTTTAATCTATTTTGTGAGTAATTAAAAATTTGAAAATTGACATTTGGATAATTGATGAGCTTAATATTCACTAATCCATTTTTAGGATAATTAGGGTTAATTAAGAATTCTACTCATTGAAATTAAAATTTTCTTGCAGTTTACTATTTCTTATATTTTTTTGATCAAAATGGTATATTTGATCATATGATTTGGAGCTAAATTGGCTATGTATAAGCTAATGAAAATCTAGGGCTTAATGGGGGTTTAATTAGCCTAAAAATGTCATTAGTAAAAATAAGCTCCCAACAGAAAAATTAATACTACCAAAATGATTCTCAAATTTTTTTGAGCAAAATGACATAATTTTGCTATAATAAGATTTATGAATTTAAAGTTATGGATGTTTAAAGTTTGATTGATTTATTAATTTAATTAAACTAAACTAAATTAATTAATTTATATTGGAAATCAAGCCTTTATTATAATTAATTTACCATTTATTTCCATAAATTAGTATAATATATAGTCTTTATTATAATTGATTTATTATTTACTAAATTAGTATAATATACACCCTTTATTATAATTGATATACTATTTACTAAATTAGTATAAATATACAACCTTTATTATAATTAATTTAGGAGTAATTATAGCAAGGTATTTTATTCACTTTCCATATAAGGTAAATTCTATTTGGGGATAGTGCACCAATTCAAAATTATCTCACATCTGTAGGTTATTTATTTATGTTTCTTTTATTGTAAAAATTATCACATAATAATTTGAGTCTGTGTTCCTTCATATTTTGTCTTCAAATTTTTATATGGTATCAAAGCAGATGGAAACCTCTCATCTTCCAATCATAGCTCATAAATTGAATGGGCAAAATTATTTACAATGGTCTCAATCCATATTAATGTTTATACGAGGAAAGGAGAAAGATGACTACATCACCGGAGCTTCGGCGGCACCAGAAACCACAGCATCAACCTACAAAAAATGGATAACAAAAAATAATATAGTCATGTTCCGGCTAGTCAATTCTATGACCACTGACATTGGCAAAAAAATTTTATCATTTGATACTGCTAAAGAAATCTGGGACATGGCAAAATAAACTTTCTTAGACAAAGAAAACACATCTGTCATCTAGATTGAAAGCATCATCCACGATTTGCGTCAAGGAAACCTTACGGTAACTGAATATTTCATAACTCTTACTCGTCTATGGTGTCAACTTGATACGTTTGAGGTTCATAACTGGAATTGTGTTACTAATGGTTTGTTGTATAAAAAGATTGTTGAAGAGAAACATGTGTTTAAATTTTTGTTAGCTTGAACAAAATCTTGATGAAATCAGAGGAAGAATCATGGGAGTAAAACCTCTACCTAGCCTTAGAGAGGCATTCTCTAAAGTCCGTGGCGAAGAAAGTTGGAAAAATCTCATGATGGGATCCCATCAACAACTGAATATGACAGAAAGCTCGGCTCTTAAGACTCAATTTGCTCCTTTTGAAAATTGTCAAAAAATTAAAGAGGTAGATCTTGGTGTGATCATTGCAAAAAGTTGGGACACTCAAAAGAAACTTGCTGGAAGATTCATGGAAAGTCAGTAGATTGGAAGCCACGTCAACCACTTGAGAAAGAAGGACGAGGAAATCATGTGGCTACCGATGAACAATTGCCACAACCTAAAACTAGCTCTTTTAATAAGGAGCAAATGGAGATGCTTCAGAAACTACTGTCTTCTCTTCTGTCAGTTCAGTGACAAACTGGCTCTTCTTCCAACCAGGCCTTTGGTTCCAGAACATTGGCTCACAAAGATAATTTTTTGAGTGCCTTCATTGTTGGTAAGAAACGTAAAAAACTTTGAATCGTGGACTCAGGAGCATCTGATCATATGACGGGAGATGCGACAATTTTTGATACATATAGCTCATGCCAAAATAATTTAGCAGTCCGAATAGCAAATGGCTTACTATCAAAGGTTGCTGGTACATGTTTAGTTGTGCTATCAAAGGATCTTACTCTCAACTATGTTCTCCTTGTTCCTAACTTAGACTGTAATCTATTGCCAATTAGTAAACTCACTAAGAAAAAGAGGTGTATTACTAATTTTTCCTTCACTCACTGTGAATTTTAGGATTTGGATTCGGGGAAGACGATTGGCAATGCTGAGGAATGCTCTAGACTCTTCATCTTTAAGGAGCACCACGATCCACAAGAACAACCTCAAATGGTAGTTGGTAATAATTATTTTTCGGTTCATATCAAAATAACGATAGTGCAATAATGTTGTGGCATTATTGCTTATGTCATCCTAATGTTATGTATCTTAAGCATTTATTTCCTTCATTATTTAACAAAAATCCAAAATCCTTTGAATGTGAAATCTGTCAATTATCAAAACAAATATGGTCTTATTTTCTCATTCAACCCTATAAAGAGTCTAGTCCATTCTCAATGATTCATAGTGATATATGGGGTCCTTCAAGAATAAAAAATGTAACTGGTACTAGGTGGTTTGTCTCATTCATAGATGATCACACTAGATTAACTTGGGTATTCCTCATGAAAGAAAAATTTGAAATGAGTCAAATTTTCAAAAATTTTAAAAATATGATTCAGACTCAATTCTAGTCAAAAATACAAATTCTAAAGTCTGATAATGCTAGGAATTATTTCAACTCCATTATAGGAGAATTTCTAGCACAAGAAAGGATAGTTCACTTAAGTTTATGTGTTGATACCCCACAACAAAATGGAATCGCTAAAAGGAAAAATAGGCATTTGTTAGAGGTGGCTAGATCGCTAATGTTCTTCACAAATGTTCCAAAATTATTCTGGGGGACGCTGTCCTTACAGCAGCCTACCTCATCCTATAAATTCCAAACACCTTGTCAAACACTCTTAAAATCCTTTCTGACTACTCATCTCATCTCCACCGTCCCACTCAAAATTTTTGGGTGCTCTGTCTTTGTTCATATCAATCAACAACTTAGAAGTAAACTTGATCTTAGGTCACTCAAATGCATCTTTCTTGAGTATTCAAATCAAAAAGGGTACAAGTGTTACTCTCTAGTCACAAGAAAATTCTACAATTCAATGGATGTCACCTTTTTTGAAACCAAGACTTACTATCCCAAACATGATTAATCCCAATATATAAAAAAATGCTCAATTATATTATACTAAATTTTTATCTTAAATCATCATTATTATATATATATATATATATTTATAAAAGAATCGACAGAAGAGAGTCTTTACCTTACGGTCGAGCGCGAAGTCGAGCGCACGCAGAAGATTGAGCGATTTGAGTTGAGCGTACGCAGAGAGGAATGGACGCTGGAAGAGATCGAGCGGAAGAAGGTTCGGCGCAGAGGCGGGAGGACCGGACTGTGCGCGCTGGGACGTCGACTGCACTCGTGTCGGCTTCCATCGTCGGCAGCAAGGATCGAGTCGCCGATGCCTGCTCGCCTGCTGTCAGCTCAGGTGCGCACTTCTCCAGTCGAGCGGAAGAGTCAAGCGGAAACGCCGAACGGAAAAGAGAGGGAGATGCGAGAGGAGGCTGTGAATAATCGAGGGGGGTATGTGCTCCATTAAATAGGGTGTGCGTGCGTAACACATACACGATTTCTTCGGCTGTTTTGCGCGGATAGTCGGCAATCAGCGAACATTTAAGGAATTGGCGCGTTTTTGAAGGAATTGAGCGGTTAACGTTCCTTTCCTGATAAAATCGTCGGTCTTAAATGCCGATGGTTTTTAAACCTTAATTTCTTTTCTTCTCTTTTTCTAATTTAATTCGATTTAGCATTAATTGGATTTAAAAAGACAGATTTTAGCGGGAGATTTTTAACGGAATGAAACTGAAGTTGCGGGACATTAACATTTTTTTTCCTTATCAATGACCTAGGGTCATTACAATATCAGACACATGATACAAAGATGTTAGGTGGATCACTGGTATTATATGAAGCAGTTTGAGACCTTCTATATTATTCTACTTCTGTATGTAGATGATATGCTGATAGTATGATCAAATATGGAGGAGATTAAAATACTTAAAAGGTAGTTGTCAAAGGTATTTGATATGAAGGACTTCAGATACTTGGGATGAGGATTAGTAAGGAAGAAGTGCAGGGATACTGAAGCTGTCTCAGGCTAACTATGTTGAAAGAGTATCCAAGAGATTTAATATGAAAGAGGCAAAACCAATTTGCACTCCCCTAGCAAGTTACTTCAACTTGACAAAGGAGCAGATTTCAAAGACTGAAGTCGAATGAGAACACGTGAAATATGTTCCTTACGCTTCAGCAGTCGAAAGTTTAATGTACGCGATGATTTGCATAAGACCCGATATTGCATATTCAGTGGGCGTGGTCAACAGCTACATGAACAACCCCGAGAAGCCTCGTTGGGAGGCAGTTAAGTGGATTCTCAAATATCTGAGAGGTATAGTGGATAAAGTACTTTGCTTTGGTAAGTTCAAAGTAGAGCTACAAGGATATTGTAATGACCCCAATAATTGGATAGAAGATTAACCCAATTATTAGGGTGTTACCTTAGCACCCAACTCTTGATTAGAAGAAAGCAAATCAAATGTTGGTGCTAAGTGGCCAAGTCACTTTTTGAGCATATGTTAAGTTAAATGAATGAAAATGAAGATACATATAAATGCAATATTGCAAATATTTACAATGCTATAAATTATAATAATCCACTCATTCATCCCAAGCAGTTTTTAAACACAAAAGATATAACACAGATTAATAAATGTAGGTAAAAGTAACTTAGATAATTTATTACAAACTTTAAAAGTAAGAGAAAAATATAATATGTAAATCACTCTCTCTCTCACTAAACAAGTAATTTGTTAAAATCAAGTGGAAGCAGATTTTTTTATAAATCCTTCAAGTACTTGGACCTGCATCACCTGAATAAAAGGGCTCTTGATCTATCATATTTTGGTATTTAAATATGATAGGGCAAAGCCAAGAAAAGAAAAAGTGTAGTTAGACTAAACAGTCTAAGCACATTTTAAAATTGGCTATATTTTTAGATTAACAAGATATCATAATTATAATTTACAAATTAAAGTAAGCAGCGGTGCTATAAAAGCTGTGAAGTATGGGAAAGTGAAGTAAGCATAACTGTAAGGAAAATAGTATGAAATTAATTGAGTAAAAATACTCACTTTTATTAAAGTTCTAGCTTATTACTGAAAATTGGTAAGAAAAAGTATTTTAAAGACTAGAAACTACTATGTGCATGAAATGAAAGTAATATATGATCAATTGGAATATATGCTAAGTAAGCAACTGATATACAGTGAAGCATTAATTGAAGTTAAGCAACATACACTGTATTCAAATTAAATTGAAGTAAGCAATACACAATACTGAAGATAGAGAGTGTAAAGCTAAAGGAAATGTGGAAATATCTTAGATTCTCAATCTAAGATAATCATAGTCTAGAACTATGATATGAAAGCATAACTAAACAGTTATGAAGAGATCTTATAATTTGTAAAAGAATCTCTTATATTTTAAGTTAAAGTTACATTTAGAAGTACCTCATTCTGTAGGAGTACACAACAGAATGGGCGAGGAGTTAAGCACGTCTGCTTAACCAGATACAGTGGGGAAGTTGAACATTCACATTTATCCTCTCTAAAATGTGAAGTCCTAATATAAGCATTTTTTTTTGTACTCAATTTGCCATAAGGCATTCCCCTTTAAAATTTTAAGAAACATCTTTATTTATGCACAATGCTCTTGAATGAATATTCAAGGAAAGAGGCTCAAAGCTAGGCAAGCACTCAATAGATTGCAAAAATTGTAAATGTATGTGATATCTTTTTGTTTATCTAAACTTTTAATAATCTACTCATAATTGGAATTAATTAAACTCCAAATTGATTTATAGATATTTGATCTTAAGTCAATTTTAAAATGAATGTAAATTTATTTTCATAAAATTTGAAATTAGGAAAAAGATAAATTAAACTCAATTTGAAATAAAAGAAAAACTTATCAAAAGCTTAAAAAGAAAAGGAACTATTATTTTCAATTAGATTGATTGAGAATTAAGATTCATTGAAATGGATAATTTGAATTGAATACTAAAATTTTCTGAAAAATCTAAGTCTTAAAATTCTTAGAAATTTTGACAGAGTCTCCTTTATTTTTGTTCAAATAAATTATTTTCACAATCAAATATAAGAATTCATTGACTATTTCTAGTTCTAAAATAGAGTTCAATTCTTTTTATAGGATTGCTCATTTCCAATTCTAATAGAGTTCATCTCTAGTTCTAAAATAGAGTTCAATCCTTTTTGAAGGATTGCTCATTTCCAATTCTACTATAGTTTCAAATATATAAAACTAAATTAAACAGTTTATATATCATATATAAAATATCTAATAAAAAAGAAATGCAGAGATAAAATTTAGTATTTATAAGAGCAGTTTTATGTAGTATTTCACACAATATTTATTTTAGCATTCCTGTATTATTCTTACAACTTATCCTGCAAAGAATCATCATTAAAGTTAGCATTTATGAAAATATTAATATGTGAATCAGCAGTTATAAATTACAGTATTATGGGTTCAGAAATTCATAGATGCCAAAAGTGAAACTTAGCAAATAGAGAGAAACAACATGTGACAATAACTATTTTTATGTTGCGAAGAATACAAAAGCATTTGAATTCACCTAGACTGTATGGCAGCATTTGAATGTAAGTTTGAATACAGCATTGTATCTTTGCAAAATAAATGATAGTATTTGATGAACATAACAACTTATGAATTTCTCAACTCCAGTAGTAGTATTTGGAGTTCTTAATTTACATGGTAACATTTGTATCTTACAAAGTAAACTATAACTTTTGAATCTCCTAAATATATATAGCAGCAGTTAACATATGATATTGAGAAAGATTGACATCATTTATTTTTATATCTAATTTCAAAAACAGCAATTGATTTCTTATGACAGCAATTTGATTTAATATATATATGACAGAAATTTGCATGTTTTGAAATAAAGGATGGCAGCTTTTGACTTATGATATTTGATTCATATCGAATTTAAGTAGCATCACATGTTCTCTTTTGATAGCAACATTGAAACACTTAAGTCTCATGGATCCCTCTCATCTATATAATTAACCTCATATGATTATATTTGATCTTTCATAAGAACAAGAGATTGCAGCATATGAAAAAAAAATAATAACAACTTCTATACTCATATTTATTCCTCATTCATTTGATAGCAAGATATGATTCTAATGTATATATATGTGGCAGCATTTGATAACATTGAACTACTTATAATCTCATTAAACTAAAAATGGTAATATTTAATCACATGAATGATGGCAGCTCTTGCCCTTACTTACATTAATTGACATTAATAAATCTATATGACATAAATGAAATATAAGAATTTATGCTCAACCCATACCAAACAGTTTAACAAAAGCATTTGATTCTCCCATTAGAACAAAAGATGGCAACAATTTGAACCTCTAAATTCCATATCAATACTTATAATTTACCAATTAAATAATAGAATTTAATTATACTTGAACAATTTTGTTAATCTCATAAAATCTCTTTTAGAAAATGGCAACTAAAATCTCCCATTTCATTTGATATTACTGGCAGCATTTTATCCCATTCTATTTGGGAAGAAAGGCAACGTGTGAGTGGCATTTTATCTTTATAGTTTGAAAAGACAGCTTTGATGAAAATGAAATAAATGACAATATTTATATTTCCTAAAATACATAACAAAATTTAGAACCTTATAAAATAAACGATGGCAGCAATTGACTCATAAATTGGATGGCATCATTAAACCTTATAGCAGTTTTTGACAACATATGATTCTAATGAAAGAAGGTGATATAGCATCTATGACAGTATTTGATCCAAATATAAACTAAATTGACAACATTTGGATCTTGTAATAGAAATGATGGCAATATTCATTTTCTTAAATATTTGATGTAACAATTGATTCTTTATGTTATACCTAGCAGCATGTGAATCAACATGTATTGAAAATACAATCCAATATTACACCTAAGACTACAACTTAAGCATCAATATTCGACATTATATAGAAAGAACTTTTAGTATTTATTCAATACCCAATTTACGGCAGTCGATATTAATATGTAAAGCTTGGGCATAGCATTCATTTCCAGTATTAATAAGATACTAAAATAAATTCTATAATCACAAATACAGCCTTAATGATTTAACATTTAAGATACGTCAACAATTATTGCATAAAATTCATCAGCACATTTAGTTCACCATTGAATTAAGAACACATTTAGGTCTCATAGTTTAATTAGCATCATTTAAATTTAATGTGTTCAATGGCAGGATTTGATTTTTCATAAGATAGTAGCAGCAATTGATCTTAAGCAACATATGTTGTTACTCACGATTTGATAGCGCATATATTCTCTTACACAGTTGAGTGTAACATGTGATCTTACATATAATAGATGGCAGCAATATATGTATCTTGCCCTTTCTTTGTTCTAAGCTTACAAGGGAAACAGAATCATGTTGGAAAATTTCTAGTTTCTCTAAACAGAATATTTATAAAAATAATAATAACGATTCTCAGGATTCGATATAAATAGATTCTATAATTCAGCCATATCATTAAAATAAAAGTATAACTATAAGAACATCAAGTTGCCCTTTATTCAACCTCATTATATAAGGCATCCATTCCACAAGGAAAATAAGAAGAAAGACAGCCTTTTTTATTTATTTAACAAACAATACATGCTTATCTCTATCGAGATTTAAAGGTATTAATATAGAGCTATTATATGAACCGTAGTTAAGCAAAACAAACCACAACAGAAGAAAGTAAAACTACAATTGAAGTAATTGTAAAGAGAGCATGTGAGGAAGATTGTGAATACTATGCTCTAGGATTTCAAGGAACACATGCATTAATAAAAGAGGTGTTTATCTTAAAGCAATGCTTTGATTATATTAGAAAGAAGTGATCTCCTTTGGTTTTTAATTAATATGACAGCATTGAAATTGATAGAATTGATCAATCCAACTTGGTTATTATTATTCATAATAAACCTAAAGATTTATTATATTCTCATTCTAAACATAAGGATCTTACCAATTCAACAATTTACTTAATGTCTATTTAATATAACTCATATTCCAATTTATAACTTAGTAACACTAATCATAATAAAGAAGAAGAGTTCAAAATTTTATTATATACAGAATTTACTTGAGACTCTCAACTCTAAAAGGATGAGATCATTTGAACTCTTCAAAATTATTAACGCATGGGAGTATTAAATGGATTATGATCTGAAGTACTCTTCCTTTCTTTGAGTTGTAATTTTAGGATTTATATATTTGATTTACATAAAAATCTAATATTCAGTATTTGGATGATACTAAAAATATTATGCAAAGGAAAAGTATACATATGGCATGAATCGATATGAGAGTACAGATATAATTCCTGATAATTTTAATTTAATCGTATAAAATCCCTAATGCCCTAATATGAATCGAAATTTAGCATTGATTTAATTGAAAATAAAGCATGGTGAAAGGAAGGAAGTACCTTGCTTTGCCTTTCTCGCGACCTAGGGTTAGGGCAAAAACTCCACCTAAGGCAGCAGGTTCTTAGTTCGCCTCCCTTCAAGAGATTGAGATCTGGACTTGCCGGTCCAAGGTTGGAGGTGCAGCTCGGCCAAGAGAGGGTGAGCGGCTCGGCTAGTGGAAGGAGACGCTTGGTTTGGCTTGCTAAGGTATTAATCTTGTTCAGCCATCCCTCCTTGTGATGCCGCCTCCCTAATAAAGAGTAGTGGCCGAAGGATATGGATGGAGTTGTAGCTTATCGCCTCGGTTCGACAGCTGGAGGGATGGAACGAAGGGAGGATAAGGCGAAAGGGGAGGTAGGTGTCGTGCGCCATCGTGCGAGTGGATAGGAGTGTCGGCCGCGTGAGGGGATTAGGTTTTTTTTTGGCATTTTTTTTTTAGATAATGGATTTATATATATATATATATATATAAGTATATATATATTAGTTTAAAATTTTTCATTTAATTTAGAATTTCTAGAAAATTCTAAAAATTTGCTTTTTAGCTAAATTGAGGGTAACGAACTCAAAAATGAAGTCAAAATTTTAGTTAGAAGTTAACTTAAATATCTTAATTATGAAAATATAATAAAATAATTAAGAAATTCTGAATTTCTCCAAAACTCACCAAAATTTCACCCCAAGCTAATTTGGGTGTGAGGAACGCAATGGCGAAGTCCGTTTTCGATTCTGAAATCTAAATAAATTAGGTATCTTCAGAATTATCTGAAAATCAGGAAATGTTGGAATTTACCAAACAGTCTCCAAATCATACAAAATTTGAAGTGGAGACTTTTAACTTTATTATAAGAGTAGTGGAAGAGATTTAAAGTCAATTAGATCACTAATTGACGGGTAACAACATCTGGGTTGTTACAGACTCCCCCCTTAAAAGAGTGTCGCCCACGATACATAATTATTAAAATACATAATTGCAAATACTAGAAAGAAATTTATTGAAAGCAAAAGATTTTAATTACCTGACTAATTGAATAATTATGGGAATTTCTTTCGCATATCTTCTTCTTTCTCCCAAGTGGCTTCTTTATCAGAATGATTCTGCCATTGGATTTTGATCATAGGAATACTGCGATTTCTTAATTGCTTAAGATCTTTTCCCAGAATTGCTGTAGGCTTAACAATGAATGTCAGATTGGGTTGCAGCTCTATTACTGGTATCTGAACATGCTGGCTAGGATCTAACAGATGCTTCCTTAGTGATGATATATGAAACACATTATGTACAACCGAGAATTCATCTGGCAACTTTAACTTGTATGCTGATGTTCCAATTTTTTCAATCACTTCAAAGGGTCCTAAGTACCTTGGACTCAGCTTTCCAATTATACCAAATCTCTGCATACCCTTCATTGGACTAACCTTAAGATAAGCTCTATCACCTGTTTTGAATTCTAATTGACGATGACGGGGCATCATGATACTTCTTTTGCCTGTCCTGAGCTGTCATCATGTTTCGTTTAATCAACTGAACTTTCTTAGTGGTTTCTTCAATTAGTTTAGAACCATAAAGTTGTGAGTCTCCTACTTCAGTCCATGCAAGAGGAGTTGAACATCTCCTTCCATAAAGAGCTTCATAAGGAGCCATTCTTATGCTGGATTGATAACTGTTATTGTAGGCGAACTCAACCAATGCTGGGTGATCTTCCCATGATCCACCGAAGTCAATAATACAAAGACGTAGGAGGTCTTCCAAGATCTGATTAACACGTTCAGTCTGACCATCAGTCTGAGGATGAAAAGCAGTACTTAATGCTAAATTCGTCCCCATATCTTGCTGAACAGCGGACCAAAATCTGGAAGTGAATCTACTGTCTCTATTAGAAACTATACAGTTTGGTGTACCAAGAAGGCTGGAGACATTGATAGCAAGAGGAGCACAACCAGATATGTGTTTACCTTGGGTAGCACTGCAGTGAGTTAGATCTCCAGGTTACAAAAGACAGTTACCCTATCCATAACTAAGGCAGAGTATGTCGCCATCACTGAGGCGAGCAAAGAGATGATCTGGTTGAAGAGCTTTATGGTTAAGTTGGGCAAGGAGCAAAGAGATAGAAGACTACATAATGACAGTATGAGTGCCATCCACCTAGCCAAGAACGCCTCATTTCATGCCAAGGCGAAGCATATTCAGTTGCGGTACCATTTCATCCGATCTTTGTTAGAAGATGACCAGCTGGCGTTGGAGAACATTCACATATCAAATAACTCAACTGACATGCTCATGAAACTAGTAACAATAGAGAAACTGAAGTGATGCTCAGCTTCAGTTGGCCTTGGAGTATAAAGAAAGGATGAGGGTGAGCCACACCACGTCCTTTGTAAGGAGGGAAGACAATTTGAAGAAAATCCAAGGTTATAGATAGTTTGATCATAATTGGTCTCCAAATGGGAGATTGTTATGAAGGGGAGAGCAAAAGGTGCTCCGATAGATTCTGAGACAGATCTATAGAAGCCAACAGTGGGTCTGGCTCTCAAGACGCCTAGGGATCCAATAGACAGGATGTCTGGCACTCAGGCGCGCCCAAGAGCCCAGTAGACATAAAGTTTGGCACCCAGGCACCCTAGAAGCAGCAACGTAAGCGCTTAGTAGCACTTGGGTGCCCACAAAAATCTCAGCCCGAGTGTGATGTGTCCAAGGCTATTTAGGGCACATTGAGGGTTGACTTGGGATCTCATATATATTTTAATATGTTTGGTTAGGGTATGTGTGTATGCTATTTTTTGTGAGATTTGGAGGCTTGAAATTCTAAAGTGAGAATAAGGAGAAATCTGTGAGAGAAGAAGAAAAAGCTTATGGTGGTGAATCTCTTCTTCCTTAAGAAAATTAATAAGTTCTCTGTAACTTTGTAATCTCTTTTTCTATAGTAGATTTTCTTGTGGTGGTGTGGTTTCGTAGTTTTCCCCATTCTTGAAGTGTAAATGTTTGTGCTATGATTATTCTTTGGTTTTGTGTTAGAATATTTTTCTTTTTTATTTTTGCAACTCTCAGCGGTCAAACCCTGATCCTAGGGATTTCTTCGGAGTACAGATCTCCCGGTTGCCTCCCAACATGTCTTCCTTAATAATTTTTTATTTCATATAAATCACCAAATGCCAAACTTAGGTTCTCAAACAATTGTTTTAGATTCACAAAGCACATTCATTTAAAATGTTTTTTAATTTTCATTGGTTTATATTAATTTTTTCTTAATCTTTAATTGAAAATCTTATTTCAGCCATCAGGCATCTTTACAATTAGGTGTTCTCTCTTTTGATATACAAGTATATTTGTAATATATTAAATACAATTAGCAATAAAATTTCACATAAAATTTCTTCCTCAAAAACTCAATGTCCATATTTTAAAATTCCACTATTAAAAATCTTTAATATTGCTGCTCTCTAAGATTCCACTTTTAGTCGGATGTATCTTGGATTTCTATTTTTCCTTTTTGCTTTCAAATCTAAAATTAATAATTAATATTGGGTCATCAAGCAATCATTAGGAATAATTTTATAATCGTTGTTATATGAAAAATTAAAATAAAATAATAGTTTAAAAGCTTCATTATTATAGAAATAAATATGTTTATCTCTTTTATAAGAGTAAGCATTAATAATAATAAATCATAATGTCTTCTTTTTTTAATAATCTCGAATCACAAAGAATATTATTTTATCTTTCAACTACTTTGTTAGCATGTTCATTTAAATCTCTTTTTATAAATAACATCTTATCTCAAGGTATTTTTTGAGTTGTCTTATTTAAATCATGCCAAAAATTATACTCATCTTCAATTCTATTTGAAGGGGCATAAAACTTACAATAGTGAGAGTATTACATTAATTATAAGCTCTAAAGATATAATTTCATTTTCATCCTCTCAACGTTTATGATGTTATTTTTTAAATTCTAATCCAGAAAGACAATCACATAATTCATATGGCAATCCTTATTATATTACTAGAGTTTAAAACCTAATCTATGAATTTCTTTTGCTTTCACTCCTATTTCTTAAAGACATAAAATGCTGATCCTCCTATTAATGATAATATTTACCAACTCAAATATTTTATCATTAAGAATTTCAATATTCGTGCCACCTATTCTTAATGATAACATAATATTATTAAAGTGTTAAATTTTGTAAAGAAAAACATTAAAGCATAAAATGGAGATGAATCATTACAATGATCATACACTACACAATGCATTAATTATCACATATAATAAAAAGTTATTTAATTTCAGCGCTGCCATTGGCAATTGTGGAGCATCTTTTGGATCCTTAATTACAATCACTCATCTTTCATTATAATCAATTTAAACATAATTATGTGTTTCTTGCTATTTATTCAATTTTCTGATTTATACCCTTATCAAAGAATGAGAGCAACTCCAACCTGTTCGAATTCGACTTATGTTAGCCTAGTTCAGTTGCATGAGCAACAATTTACGTAGATTAATCAAATGCATGCCAGCACTTCGAAATTTTCAATTTTGACATTTTCAAGTTTGGCTCGACTCAAAATCAATTTTGAGGCAAGCCGGCTCAAAAATTTGATTTGATTCAAGTCCAAAATTGAGTCGAGTTGGCTCGAATTTAATTTTTTAAAATTTAATTACAGAACCATATAGAACTAAACTTTGTACAAAATGCCATTTAAAATCTTAGTATGGGGATTCAAACATGCAACTTGCTAATTACAGATTGCCACTGATTGAGCCAAGCCATTTGTTCTTCTTATAAAGCATAAATGTTATACATTTATTATTTTACTTTCAAGTCGATTAGATTCATAAATTGAAAGATGCAACTTAAATTCCAAATCAACTCAAAATAATTTGAGTTTAGCACTTGACTGATGTTTCAAGCCAAAATTCCAGCCATAAAGCTGAGCTAATCCTTCTACTCTCTTGCAAACTTTACACATTCAAAGGTTTATAAACATCTTCAAGTAAATACACTCCATATGATGTGAGGATTCACATTCCATTGTTTTGGGAAATTTTTTCTTACATTGTTCTTTGGTTCATGGAGTGTTGTCAGCGTTGAAATAACGTTAACAAATAATCACAAAAGCAAAAATATGGTAATATGTTGCTGAGTTTTCAAGCAATAAATTTATTTTGAAGATTTTTTAATTACTTTTAAAATATTAAACTTGAATTCTCTTAAATACTCTCATTTATTTATTAAAGGAGGTCTAAGTAGAGCGTTAGATTTCGTATGTTATGTTAGTAAATATGAAAAGGGATATATATACATTTTTATTTTTGATCAAATTGGATTTATTTGTACAAATTGAAGAATTTTAGCATGCAAGCATCAATTTTCTCTTGTATTTTTCAATTTATTTAGTTCTCCTAATCTTGCAGGAGAATTCCTCTGCCAAATGGAAGCCTCAAACAGGGAAAGAGTGCAAAGGTTTGACAGCACTTTTTGCTGCTTACAATTTGCAGAGCGTCAACCTTTCAAAATTGAGAGTTTTAATTAATGACTTCAAATATATGAATGTCAAATTTTGCTTGATGTCAGTGTATTGTGTGCTTCTCATGGGACATTTTTGCACTATCTATATCTATCGTTAGATTATAATGCTGTTTGTAATGTAAAAAAATGATGGTAAATGAATTTGATTTCAATGTAATATAATTACTTTAGTGTATTTGATTTTTTTTTTATTATGCAGAGCATTGTGTTTTGATTAACTGAACAAATTGGATTTTTTTTCCGTCAGTGAGACTCAAGAACTTCATGCAAATTTTACAAACAAGCTGTTCGCCTTTGAGTCTTGCTCTGAGTTCTGCCCTTCATTCAAAGATGAAGCATAGACAAATTGTTTGTGTTGGATTCCTTCATGCTGATTTGGTTGCAAAATGAAAGTGGTGTTAGGTAACTTTGTTGAGAGGGTTCATAGTGTTTGTGCACACTACAGAGAAACAATCATAATAAATGAGCACAAGAAGTTGATAATCTTTGATAAAAAAATCATGAGATTACTGCATAATTACATTTATAATTCATAATATAAATTATTAAATATTATAATTAATTAATTACTATTATATTTATCAAAAGTATCCTATTTAATATTGTAATTACCATAGCTTATTATTTTAATTAATTTAATCTGAACCAAGAAAATGTTAATAAATTTAGTTAATTTTACTACTTCGTCCACTAAAGAAATTCAACATAATAGCTATTAATATGATTAATTAGATTAATGACTATTAATTTTATATTAATATTATAAAATATTAAGTACTCATACAAACAGAAAAACCAATGCCTAATAGCCTCTTCCAACTCATTATAAGCGCAATCAATCTTAAGAAAAAGTCTTAAAAGAGCACACAAAATGCACGACAAAAAGGATCATATGTTGTTTTGCTTTTGGCCTTCCATTGTGCTCATTTGAACCAAAAATTTGGCCTAATAATTGCTACTATTAATAGAAAGCTGCACTTAACCTCATGGATTATATCTTTGGGCTAATAACAGTGCACTTCACCTCAAAGCTAACCCAATGGATAAAAAAGCTCATCCAGCTCAAGCTTAGATTAAACATTTTCAGCCATGAGCACCATTTACCATTATTAGTAATACTCGGAGTCTTCGCTGCGGCGAGAAGCACTCAGCTCGCTGCCCATCTTCTTGCTGACGCTCGATTGCTGCGAACACAGAACTAGGGCTTGCACAACTTCAGACATTGGTGGGCGGAACTCGGGTTCCGGCTACAAAACAAAATGGTACGTTTTATGATATTCGATTAGAAAAATACTATGATTACACAAGAATATACACCAAAAAGTATTCAGAATCAATTAGAAATTTTTTTTTTTTGTAATTTTTGTATATAGGTCTTATCAAAAATTGCATTCAACCAATAATCTACTTACACATTGGATTGACACATCATCTATATATTTTAGTGTATACTAGTGTGTAAGTATAGCAATACTTATTGGATTAATATTAATTTTACAGTGAAAATATTGTATGCATATATACAGGATGAGGCTGTTGCTTATTACTGTGGGTGGGTACTAAATTAGTTGATATGGAAGTTTGGGATGTAGTTAGCAATTTCATAACCTGGTTTTGAAATAGAAATAGGATAAAGAACAAGAGCTTTGGTAAAAACAAGCTAAGCATAAATTTTCAAGATATTACTTACTGTCCATGTCAATATAAAAGAGTATAGTGTCACGAAATGATTTTATATATATATATATATATATATATATATAGATATAGACTCACACACAAATTACCTGAACGCAGAGGGCTATAACATCAGCAAATCGTGATAACGCTCTCGGGGGATAAAGGCCACGAAGAGCGGGATCGACCATCTGAGCCAATGCATCAATGTCGCGGAGCTGCGGCATCGCCCACCGAACCAAGGTCTGTTCTGCTCTTGGCCTGGAACTGAAAAGTAAGAACATCTGGTCATATATATTTTAAGAGTCTTGTTTCTAAGTATGAGGATTAGGGAAAATATATATGTATATTGGAGAAGGTATCAATGCATTAGGTCACATAATTCTGGCATTGATAAACGTTTTAGCTTTTTACATTAATTATTCTCATAATCCCAATAATAGGAGCTCCAAGCATCATATCATAATAAAAAATACTATCATATCCCAAAATATGTTCCCAAAACTCCAAATTATAAAAAAAAGAGAGCATAGAACTAGTCGTTAAATTCCTTGCCATTTCATTACTCGCATATTTTTGGGAGAATTTGGAATATGGTAGCAGCACTATCATACATTTGAATACCTGTCAAAAGGCTTTCGACCAGTCAACAGTTCCAACATGACCACACCAAAGCAGTATGTATCACTCTTCATGGTGTAATCGGACAGCTTGGAGTACTCGGGGGGTTGATATCCCGATCCCAATATCTTGCTTGCGTCCTTAAAAAAAAAGTACAAAAAATATCATGGATTATTAGTTTAATATTACAGTTTTCCTACAACCTAAAAATATGAAAGTGAAATATACATGCTATTAAAAACACCTGATAGAAGGATGCTAAGCCACAGTCAGATAGATGGGAATTAAGCTCAACATCAAGTAATATGTTAGACGACTTTATGTTCTTATGAATGATAGACGGGGAGCAAACCTCGTGCAAGTATCTGCATAAGAGCAATATTTAGGGTTTAGGTTCTCACTTTAACAAGGCAAAGAGAAAATTTAAATTTAACCAAAGTCTTGTAAATCAAAAAAAGAAAAAATATGCATCATATCAACAACACTTGAATAGAATGATATCGTTTAGAAAATGGGAGGATTTATGTTCCCAGAAATTCTGCAGCTTGACTACAGGGAAATATTTCTAATATCATTAGAGCTGATGGCAATAATTGTGGAAACTCTAATATTAAGGCTAAGAGGATATCAAAAACCCAGAACAGGTATTATTTAAGCTCGAGCTGCCTGATTAATGGAAGTCAAGTTAATGTTAATTCTAAAGCCTTGGAAGAAGGATATAATGATGCTGCTACTGTTATTGACCATGTTAATGGTGGTGAAATGATAAATGATCTGCAAAATGAATGTGATACTAATACTGGTCACACTGATTTGAATGAGAACTCAAGTGTGAACTCAAACAGTGATTTTGCTATATAATTCCTTATATGCCTCTTATTCTATTGTTGATTCAACTGCTAATTGCAATATTAACATTTGTACTTTGAGAATGGTTATCACAAACGCAGGTTTATCGCTCCAATTCAATGTATTAATACATCCTCAAGAACCTCTGATGATTCCCCAAGTAATATCCTTCTTAATTTGCATCCTGATGAGACTTGTAAGTAATGATATATCCAATGCCTCTTTTTGTGAGTTAAATATTAATTGAAATGCTTTGAAAAATTCTGATGATAACGATAATGACACTTGTAATATTTTAGCTGTTCGCCCAAATAATAATGTTTGAAAAACTCATTTGAAAATATTCCAAAAAGGTATCAATGATGATTTTACCCTTGGTGCGTTTAAAAGATGCAAAAAATATAAATATATTGGGAGAACATCTAAGTCAATGACTATATCTAATTCTTTTTCTTCTCAATGATAAAATTTCTTCTTTGGAACACAAGGGTAATTGTGATGGCCCGATGCCGGTTCAACGAGAACTGTCCCGACATCGGGTGATCACATGCCGCAGGATCATATTGAGCAATTTGAAAGAAAAAAACACATATATAAAAGACAAGATAATTCTCATTCATTAAAATTTCTGATTACAAAAATCTCCAACATTCCTCTTACAAAGTTCATCAAAGATGAACTGAAACAAAAGAAAAATAAATAAAAGTAAAAGTTAAGTAGTGTCGTAGATTCATCAGCAAGTTTGAAAATGTATGAATTAGTGTTCTTATTTAAATTTTCTCAGAAGTACCTGACATGGTATTGTAAAGAAAACAATACCGGGATTGAAATTCTCAATAATTAGAGAATACTCTAAGTACCGCAGTAAACAATAAAATATTACATTTTTATAAAAGCAGAGATGCGATTAGTAGACATAAGGGTGTAATAAACATACATGAAAAGTAAGGTAATAGTGCAAAACGAATAATCAATTTCTTGCAAAAAGTATTATCACAAAATATAGGTTACTGATGTCATTTTTCTAGTAACCCACCACGAATATTACTGATGTCATTTTTCCAGTAACTCACGAATGTTGCTGATGTCATTTTTTCAGCAACTAACCACGATTGAAAATGATGTTGGTTTCGAACAACCAACCAAACATCAATATTACTGATATCATTTTTACAGTAACCCATGAATGTTGCTGATGTCATTGTCTAATAACCCATAAATATTGCTGATGTTATTTTTCCAGCAACCCACGAATATTACTGATGTCATTTTCCAGTAACCCATAAATGTTATATGTTGGTTCCGAACAACCAACCAAGTACTGAGTACATTTTTCTTTAAGTTCAAATGCGCGTCAGTTTGTTTGAATCTACATTTAGATTTGAAAATTTTAAATTAGCTTTTAGCTAATATTATTATCTTCATTTCTATTATGTTCTTTGGCTTTCTCATTTTGATTGAAGTTCGATTTTTAAATTACTGCGATAGCAGTAATATTTATTATAGCGTTATTATTATCATTATAATGATAATAATAATGTACGAAAGAAAAAGATAGAATGGAAATGATTGAATTGAAATTGACAAAAATAAAAATAATAGTCATCTTATAACATTTTTACTGTTATTCATTATTAATTAATGACAATAATAATAATATAAATGACATAATTCTATCATTATTATCTTCACAATATTAATTTATTAAGTATACGTAATCAAAATAAAAAGAACGAAAAATAATAGCAAAATTTCTCCTCATTTTTCTCCTTTTTTCTTTCTCTTCTAACCTTAGTTAGAGTTATCGGAAAATGGAAGGAGGTCGGACGACTGGCCGGGGTGGCCGTTGGCCGGTTGAGTTGGCTGGCTGGCAGCGGCAGGAGGGCGGCCGGCAGCGGCAAGTGGGCTGGCTGGCAGGAAAGGGGAGGGAGCTTGCTGTTGGCTGTTGCTGTGGGAGACTGCTGTTGACTGACAGTTGCTGGGCAGGGAGCTGAGGGAGAGGAGGCTAGAGGCTACAGGGGCTAGTGGGGAAGAAGGAATGGAGGGGAGGGGGTCATATAGGCGCAGGAGGGGAGGGGAGGGCCGACAACCTGCGCCAAAAACGACGTAGGGGGTTCTCTCTGGGGGAGAAGAACTTTCTTAAGGGAAACAAAAAATTACCTGAAGTTAAATTTTTCGCATTTTTCTACTGTTTGGGGTCCAAAAATAACGAAACTTGACATCGAGTTATGTTACGAAGTAACGAACACCCTAGCGCCAACAATTTTCAATTCGGAGTAATATTTTATTTTAAATTAATTTATGAAGTTTTAAACTTCGAAAATTAATTGAGATCAAACCGGCGCTCCAAAATCGATGAAACTTCTCGAGCAGTCTTTAAATAATATATTCAGCACAATGACATGAAGAATGATGAATTCAGACATGTTTTTAATTTTCTCAATTTGTTGAATTTAAGAAAATTCAGAAATTAAAGTAGGAGTTTCCTTTATTCAGATTTCTCTCAAACTATAGTACTTTGATCTAAAAATTATTCTCATCTAAAGGTATTTTTGTTTTCCCTAATTCAAAATTTCATGGGTCCTGATTTCTGAGGTGAGATTTAACTTAATTTAGCAAAGTAACGACAATGGGTCATTACAGTAATGCTGTCACTTCTTTGTTAAATAGGTTGCATAGACTTGTCTTCAACAAAATTTTGACGTTCTCATTATTCTTGAGACTTATTTATCTAACGATAATATTAATTATTATAAAAGTTTTTTAGGCTATAGCAGTGCTTATTCTAATTGTCATAGCAAGATTTGGTGCTTTTGAAAAGAATGGATAAATTGTAGTATTGTTGCTAACTATGATCAAGCCCTTACTATTTCTGATCCTTATAGTTTTCATCAGCCCTATGCACCATTATTTATGCTAGCTGTGTTAGAAGCAAATGGAGGGATCTTTGGAATAATCTCAAAACATTTCCTTTTCTTCATCTCTTTGGCTAGTTGGAGGTGACGTCAATGTGATCCTCAATGCTAATGAAAAAAAAGAGAAAGAGAGACCCTAAACCAAATGTTATGGATAAATTTGCTAGTTATTTCTTAGATTGTGGTCATATTAATGCCGAGTACGCTGGGTTCTCCAGTATTCCTTTTACTTTGACTAATGGAAAGATCTGGGAAAAATTAGATAGGATTCTTTTATCGATAGGAAAGTTGTGGATAAACTCTTATTTTACTACTAAAGTTTCTCAGCTTGATAAAATAGGTTCGACCACTCTCCTTTATTCTCTGAAACTTGTATGTCTAATCATACTTTTACTCCTAACTTTAAGTTTCAAAACATGTGAGTTAAAAACAATTTTTTTCTAATATTGTTTGGGAAAGCTGAAATTAATCTTTATTTGAAATAATAATAGTGGCAAAAATTGAAAAGTCTTCATAAAACTTTAATCAATTGAAATAAAAACCATTTTGAAAGTAATTTGATAATTTCAAGAAAGCAGAAGAGGCCGACGAGATGGAAAACATTTTCATAAACTCTGGGCTTCCTAAGGATAAGGCTAAATGGTAAGGGCTTGTGCTTTGCTTTTTTCAAAGCCTTGATATGGAGGAAACCTATTGAAGACAAAAGGCCTCTCTTATAAAACTTGTGATGCAGACTACTTCGATAATATGGTGAAGCAGAAGAGATATATCAACTAGATTCATAAAATCAAACATGTTAATACTTTGTTAACTACCCAAAATTATATTTAAGACTCTACAATTCAGGACTTCTCTAATATTTATAATGATCTTGATAATGTTGATCCCATCTTAATTGATAATATTATTCCGAGGCTGATTACTAGGAAGGACAATGAGATCCTCTCCATCCCTACGTTAGAGGAGGTTAAATTACCCTTGTTCTCTGTGGGTGGGGACAAATTTGATGGGCTTGATGGATTCTCTGCCCTATTTTTTCAAAACTCATGAGACATTGTTCACATTGATGTGTGGAATGCTATTTGTGATGTCTTTAGAGGCCACCTTATACCCAGATATCTTTCTTCTACTGCCATTGTCCTTGTTAATAAAAATCTTCCTTGTAAGCCTTGGCAAGATTTACAACCCAATAGTCTTTCTAACACTATAAATAAAGTTATTTCTAAATTCATTGCTATTAGACTTGCTAATATTTTATCAACTCTTGTATCTCGAAACCAGAGTGGCTTTATGAAGGGTCACATTATTAATAATAATATCCTCCTAGCTCAAAAATTGATCAATGACATTAACAAAAGAACTTTGGTAGTAATCTTGAGATCAAACTGGATATCTCCAAAGCGTATGATAGTATTAGATAGAATCTCATTTATGAAGTCCTCCAAAACTTCAGTTACTCTAAGAAATTTATTCATTGAGTGGCTTGTTACATCAACAACTATTGTTTTTATATCCTTATTAATGGTGGGAAGGCTAGTTTTTCAAAAGCTATATAGGTATTCATCAGGGTGAACTCCTTTCTCCCTTTATAAATTTTAACTGCTGAATATTTCCCTACTAGTATTAAATCTACCATAATTCCCCATCTATGTATTTTAAATTCTAAGGCTATTGGTGTCACTCACGTGTCTTATGTTGATGACCTTTTACTTTTTATTAACGGCAGTAAGGCTTCCCTAAGAAGAATCTTACTTGTAAACCATATGGAAGAAGTCTCAAGTTTAGCTATAAACAGAAACAAGCTTCATTCCTCCTAAAAATTTCAGTGATGCTAAATGCAAATCCATCACTAACTTAGCTGGATTTGCACATAAAAAATTTCCTATCTCGTACCTGGGTGTTCCTTTGTTTAAAGGTTGAAACAAGATCTATTATGGTGAAATTTTCTCCAAAATCATAATAAATTGCTAGGCTGGGAGCATGAAATACTTTTCGTTGGTAATCGTAATGCCCTTCTCAAGAGTGTTCTGACCTCTATTCCTCTCAATCTTCTACAAATTCTTGATCCTCTAATTGTAGTCATTAATAGATTTGAAAAGATGTTCAGTAAATTTTTGTGGGAATCTACAACCAACAGCAGGAGAATTCACAAATTTAAATGGAATAAGTTTTGTTTTTCTACTGAAGGAGGCATTTGATTTTGAAGTCTAAAAGACATTGTTAAAACATTCTCAAAATCAGGTGGAATTTTAGAATGGTGGAAATAATCTTCGGGCCGATTATGTCTGATAAACATTGTAAAGTCAATAACCCTATTCATGTGGAAACTAAAAAGAAATGGCTCTTTTATCAGAAAAAGAATCAATAAATGCAAGGTCGAAGCTGTCTATTCTTGAAATATTGGGAACATCAATGTTTTCTTTTAGCATGATTGCTGGTTTTGGTGAACAGACTTAATCCAATAGAGATTTCCTTAGCAAAGAATCCTTCTAGCAAAGCTATAGAGTTTTACTCCGAGGGTAATTGTGATAGAGGATATAGATATTTTCAATCATAACAATATTATTGAGAAAATTATCTCCATTCCTATTAAGTGAATTGATCAAGATAAAATTGCATGGAAAGGTGTTGGTCATGGTAACTGCGTTCGAAAAAGCTTTTAAGAAAGCTAAATTCAGGTCTATTCATTTTTCATGGGTAACATTATTTGGCACAATGTTCTTAACCTCATTTTTTTTGCTGGAGACATTTTCATAATGCTATTCCTATCGATGAATTTTTAAGATTCAAAGGTAAGAAAATTCCTTCTAAATGCTATAGTTGCTTATCAATGCTAATACCACTAACCACCTCTTTATTAATAAGAACAAGGCTACTTATTTAAGAGTTTTCAAATATATTTGGTCCTGGTGCTATTTGGGTAATTTTGTGAAAAAAGTCACAATAGAAATATTATTCCTCTTATTATTCTTTAGTTCATATGGGAAGAGAAAAATAACAGTAAACATGAAAACTTCTGTTTAATTCAAGTAGAATAATATTGAAGGTTATTTCTTATGTGTCAAATGCTCTCAAAATAAATCCCATTAACTATATTAACTTCAAAGAGATCCTAGGTGTAGCTCCTATTTTTCAGTCTCAAAGCTACTGAGTCACTAAGGATTGTGTAAGTTAAGTGGATCAAGCCACCTTTTGAAATTATTAACTTGAATGTTGATGTTAGTTCTAAAAGATCTAACAAAAAAGTTGGTGGTGGTGGCATTGCTAGGGACCATGATTGCATGGTTGTTTTAGCTTTGTTCACTAAATTTGAATCCCCTTTGTCTTTAACTGCTGAGGTTGACGATCTTATTTATGGTTTGGAAATTTGTATTAAGAAGGGTTCTCATAATTTATGGATTGAATGTGACGATGTGATGCTTTGAACTTTATTAGAAGTATTAATTCCAAAGTCTCGGGTGACTGACATTCCTGTTATTAAAAAAAATTCACCTACTGCTATTTGGAAAAAGCAAACCAACTGGCTGATTGGCTTGCTAACAAAGGTAATTGATAGTGAGGATTTGAATATCCTACTCTCGAGATACTCACCTTCTCAATAGAAAGCTATATGATCTCTCGATAAAACCTTCCTTATATTATATTTAAAGGTTGTTGCTTAAGTGGTTTCGCGTTGGTTGTTTTGCCTGCTTTTTTTCCTCTTGGCCTCTACTTGGAAGCCTTTCTTATGTGTTAGTGTTTTTGGGTTTTTTGTTGTCTCAACTTTGCTTGTGGTTTGGCTTGGCTATTATACAAAGGAGTGCTTTCTCTTTGCTTGGGGTGATGCGTTTTATTGCTTTCTCTTTGGCTATTGGATACTAGGTGCAATTCTGCGTTTGGTTGCCTTGGCCTGCTATTTGCAGTTGTTTTTGTGTTCTGTTGTTGTTGGTGTTGCGGTTTTAAGTTTGCTAATGTTTTATCTAGGGGACTTGAGCGTTGGTGTTGTTATGCTGCTAGGTGTTTGTCTTGTTGAGTGGTGGTAGGGGTGCCCCTTTGTTTGCCATTGGTTCCACCTACTTTGGGCTTGTGCTTGGTAGCTTTGTCCGTGATATTTTAACTCGGTAATAACTTTCGTCTAGTGCTTACTATTTCCTGTTGTTGGTCTTGTACACCTTGTTCGTGTATAACCCAGTAACTTCTGTATTTGAATTAGCTCTCTACAGCACTATCTTTTAGATTTCTTATTGGATTGTCAAGTCTATGCCACTACTTGAAGGAACACTTGAACGATGTGTCTTTGTATCTCAAGGATGATACATCCAAACGCTTGGAGAATGAAGAACTTGAAGCTAGAGATTTAGTTGTTTTTTATTTTATTTCCCTTTTTATATTTTTCTCTTTCTTTATTTTCACTTTGCTTGTTTTTTTTTCTGCTACGGCAGCTCCATCTATTTTTTTTTTTAGAACTCTGTGTTGTGTGATCCCCATGGATCGAGGTATGCAAGCACTTTAAGAGAGGGGAGGGCAAATTTTTCTACTAAAATTTAAGTAATTACCTAAGTTAGTGATTTGGTTAGTTAGTTGGAGGCTTGTCTTAGTAGTTTTTCCTGTTTCTGTTTCCCGTCTATCTTATCAACATGGAATCACTATGCAATCTCTTTTGATAATAAAACTTCATCTTTTCAGGATTAAGGAAAGAAATTAAATCGTTCTCTCATCTAACTATTATTTTCACTATCTTTTGGTTCAAGTCATAAATGTAAAACTTTAGAAGATTTTCTCTCTGGATAGTGCAACCTTAAAAAGCCCTTACTATTATGTAATTTATTCTCTTAATTGAGACTAATCCCAATATTGGTAACTTTCCTTTTTATTGTTAATTTACCTGTCTTCTATGTCAATGCCAAACGTCTCAAAACCCTAAGACAACTAATACCTATACCATCTGCTAACAATATCCTCAGATTTGCATACTCAACACCATCATTAAAACATTTTCTCTTAATCAAAGGGTTAACTAAGTCATGCATTTATGGGTTTCTATTCTTCTATCTCGCAAGTGAAGTTGTAAGTTTATTAAAATCAATGGCATGAGATATTTCAAGATAATGGGCATCTAATTTTTATAAAGATCGCATAAAAAATAACCACAAAATAAAGAAAAACACATGAGAAGATAGAATTTATGTGGAAAGCTAAAATTAAGAAAAACACAGTGAAATTAGAAAAAATCTCACCACGCAAAAGATAAAATATATTTTTAGGTATGAAAAGAAAGAACAGTAGCAACTCAGAATATGCAAGGATTTTTCAAAGAGGCACCCTAATCCTAAGCCTCTTAAAAAGTTATAAATGAGCTTTAGGTAATAACATGATAAAAAAATACTAAAATTCCCCTCAAAAAAAGCAGTGAAGGCTAAAATAAATTCAAGCCCAAATTCAAGGCACTGCCTAAGAATTTTCATAGTAGATCTCTTGAGAAACCTCATCTAGACTCTAGGCTCCTAATTGAATCAAAAGAGACTACAAAATTATCAAAAAAGACTACAAAGTGCTATGATTTTACTGCAGTAGTGTTGAATAATCATTACTCATGTAGATAAATTTTGAGAAACTATCAAAGGAATGTGAAACTTTCCACATGACAAGTACCACAATAAATTTTATCTTAACTAAGAAAATCATTCCTAATTTGCTTTCTCATCCACTATTATCTATTTGCAATTAAAATGAATCCCCTATCATTAGTCATGGAATTAAAATAAAACCTATTTACTATCACTTTGGTACTATTTTTATTGCTTTTTCTTCCATTATCTCTATTTATCAGTGGCATTATCATTTTGGCCATCCTTATCATTATTCTTCTATCTCTATTTAAGTGTGAAGCCATCAAGTTTTTCTTATATTATCATTTTGGCCATCCTTATCATCATTCTCCAATCTCTATTTAAGTGTGAAGCCATTAAGTTTTTTTTTTCAATGTCAAAATTATCCTGTAGGCACTCCTTGATTTAGTACATACAAGACTATAATGCTCTATCTAAACTCACTGTGTTCCCCACTCATTTATCAACGACCATGCAAAAGTATATTTGAACATTCACTTCTCTTAAAATTCTACATTCCCACAATCCCTATAAAACTGCAATCTCTTTTTGTTCTTGTAACTCCCAGTGTACTGTTAAGGATGAATGTAAATGCAATCCTTTTTGGCTTCTTCCATTCATAATTATTCACTCAATATTTTTATTAACAATTTTAAAGTCAGAATCAGAATGAGATGGGTGATAATTGATCAGCCTAACTTACAGACATAGTCGCATACCCCTCAAATGGTACTTTTGTTCTTTGGATTACTTATTTCATCTGAATTTGTTATATTTGATAATTGTCTTTCATTTTAGTTATTTGATGGTTCTGAGACTATTAATGCTTTAATCGATGAATTTAATTGATAATTAGTGGCCATTCTTAATTAGTTTAGATGTTATTTAAGTATGATGGATCTTTTGTTTAACATAAGAAAAGTTTATATTTCCTTGCTGCCGAATCTTCAATCCGTCTCAACAGGAAACCCACCAGGAAACTTTCGAGTTGTCTGAGCTGGGAAAGTACGAGTTTATATTTCCTTACTACCAGATCACTGAACCCATCTCAGCAGAAAACCTACCAAAACTTCTGAGCAATCATCACAATCATAATTACATCAACAATTTCAAATATTATTTCAAGGATTAAAGACGTTGACCAATCTAAATATTTTGTCTAGAATCTGACAATATTTCATATCTCTAATATTCTTCAACCATGCTAAATAGTTTCCATAATACTCATGATATATTCATGATATTATTTTGACATTCAGCAAAAAAAAAATCAGTTCAAGATGATTCAAAAATCGTGTGAAAAATAAATGATATTCCATTGTAGTATATAAGCTTACTCCAAAGCACGAGCTGTTCCGAGAGTAATTCTAATTCGGGTGTCCCATGTCAATGGATTGCAGTAATCATCTGATAAATGTAAATAATCATGAAGTGAACCATTTCTCTCATACTCATACACCAAGAGATTAAAACCAGGCTCTGAACAGAAGCCAACAAGTTCAGATATATTTGGATGGTGCAGCTTGGAGATGTCAGAAATCACTTTCATAAAATCAACACTGGGTGAGTCTACTTCCTTGACAGCCAAAACCTATAAATTTTAAAAAGAAAAGCAAACAATCATTACAATCAATAAAAGCAAATGATAAAAGGGTATGAAATCAAAATATGCAATTTATGTTAGATCTCAATATTCAATATAAAATAAATCAAATCCAAGAATTCTAGGTTATTATGTGCCTCGGGAACCTTTCCAGACCAGCACATAGTAAGCTAATCAATTTGAATATATAATTTCTTATAAATCCATCACACTAGAGTATTATCTGAATAATATATATATATATTTATATATATATATATATATATATATATATATATGTATTGTAGGTTATATAAAAAATTTTAGCCTGCTTTAATCAGACACTAATATAATGAGACAGATTTAGATGGCTGCCTTGATAAAAGAATTTGAAGCATCCTTTTACTGGCAAAATTTCAAAATATTCCCTGGACTATTTCATTTTAGCTAATTTAAAATCAAGCAATTCAATATATCCAATTTAATCCCAAACTATGCAATTAATTAAATCTAGTTCATTAACTAATTATTTTATGATCAATATAATCCCTAACTTTTTTTGTTCTTGGGACAAAATAGGGTCAGGATAAATAGTTGAGAAATTAAATTGGATTTATTAAATAGATAGAGGGGCTAACTGTTGTAGCATCCCTTTGCTAAAAAATTAATTCAAGTATTTTCCTGTCTTTTAGGTCAATTTCAACAGCTTTCAAAAATTAACAATTTTATCCCTTATTGACTTTTTTTTTAAAAATTAAAAATATACATCAAAAACATAAAAATAGACGAAATTAGAAGAATTTTGATGCATATTACGTCAAAATTGAAATTTAAATGAATTTTGGCAAATTTTTGAATTATCCCATTAATTCCTAAATAGCCCCTACGTTGTGTCCCATTTAACTTTCTTGGCCAAACTTCCCACCTCATTAATCTTAATCCACACAAGTATTTTCACTAAAGCACTAGAACAGGCAACTTCAAGTAGCACATGGTTCCTCCATAGGGCGCACAAAGGCTGGTTCCCCATTCTCTTAAATCTCCACGATCTCCTCTCTACCGTTAGAAGATTCACGCAAGAAGAGCTAACTCTAACCGTTGGACACGCACAGGAACCTCACGACTCAAACATAACTTCCTCGATTCAAGTCCCCTCCAACGATTGCAAGTCTCGATCCCCTTCTATAACTCGACCTCCCACTCCCCTCTCTTCTCCTTGTCGCTCTCAATCTAAAGTCCAACTAGCTTTAATCACACCCAGGCCAACCAGCCTTTCTCTGCCCTTCCACATCCATGGCCAGTCACCATCTCACCCACATGCAGACACACCCTATCCATTCTCTCAATGCCCACGTTTGGCCAAGCCTCAGTTGTCGGCCCTTCCCTCCAAGCAGCTATCATTCCATCTCTTACACAAGCTACTTCAAGCAAATAGCCCCATCTCATCTTCTTCTTCCCCTCCCCTTTTTTCTTTTTTTCCTTTATTTCTCAATTATTTTCGTATAAATTTAATAAAAAATATTAAATGACTGGATCACCACCCTCTCCAATCAGAAGGATTTTCTCTCCTATTTTACAATCCAATGCTGCCTCTGATGCTAGCAATATACTTAATCTTCTCCGACAACCTCCTTTCAATGCCAAGAGCAACTCGACAACGAGGATTATCAGATCCCCCTCCTTTGCACCTGATCATAACGTACGACACTATTTTTAGAAATAGCATAAATTAAAATATTAAATGCCCATATTATTATTAAAATCCTACGTGTTTGCTCTCCAATTAAAGCTTAACCGACACCAAGCACAATCAGTATCAACCTTTACACATTGCCCAAAGCCCCAAGGTCAAACTAGTTGGGACACGAGTCCTTGTGGTACTGGCATCTTTCACGCAACATAAAGTAGGCAATCCAAAGTGCTAATGCTTAATTTTAGGAGGTGCGAGAGATGAGGTATTCCAAAAAGTGCTAATTCTCAATAAGATAATTTCTAAGATAATGTTTTATGTAATATATTCAAAGCTTCACTATAAAATTTTGTATTCACAATAACAAGCTAAAGAATAAATATATAGTAAAAGATTACTTCTATTGCTCCATAGTATTTTAAATTCAGGTTATTTTGCATGCTTAAAGCTAAGCATTGGTTTAAGTATCTATATTATCTAAGGGGGCATCAAACTAATTACGGTGAATATTATCATATGAGTATTAGCATATTTAACTACAACTATTAAGGAATAGATTTATTAATGATATAATTATTTCACAAATTTATGTCTAAATTAGCCTATTAAAGGTTTAAGCATATTAATTAAGAGAAATAATATTATATTCAAATTTGAATCATTATACTACTTATAATTTATTTAATGATTATCAAAATCAGCATGCACTTTACTTTTTTTTTTCTCATGTTATTGTAATTTAAAACAGGGTTATGTATCCGTGTAAAGTTGCAATATAACTCACCCATAAAACCCAACATTTTTATAGAACTCATAGATAAAGATTGAGTTAGCAAGGTTTATCATCAAGATTTGACTCCATTTAGGAGGTATTTGGTTAGTTTTGTTTCTTTTAATTTTGTAGGCAACAGTTTTTCTATTATGAAATATTTAATAGAATTTTGGTGGCTCTTTTATTACTTTATTGAATTAATAATTGATAAAATAATAAGATTGAAATTAAAATTACGATGCCAATATTTTGAACATTTGATTTCTTTTATCTGAAGCTAGTTGGGCTGGATTGTAACACTCAAATAGGAAATTTGATTAGTTTGGGACTAAATTTACCAAAATGAAGTCATTTAAGAACTATTTTGGCAAATTTCTCTCATTTTATCAAACAAATACCGAGTAGTTGGCATGACAATGTGCAATTTACAGAGCAGAAGCACTCAGTATTTAATAGAAAAGAAAATTTGGCATCCCAACTAGACCAAAAAACATTAACAAGGGTAATGGAGGTTTAACATTCTAATTTGATTGATATATCACATCACAAATGTGCTTATATATTAATAAATTAACATAAATGAGAATTAGGTTGGTTACTAAGCTGTAGCTTAGGCTATATAGTATAACTCTATAAAACACCTCCCATGTTAATTTGACAAATTTTATGGGTGCATGAACTCGAGTTACTTAATTGATGCTTTAAACACATTATTTCAGCAAATATGTCTAACAGCGAATTGCTACAAGGTGTTCTACGTTGATTGAATGCGGAAGGTCAAGAAAGAATATAAATATGTTGCAATAGTCTAAAAACCATTAAAATTTCAAAACCACTAATCATTATCATCCCAAATAGCTATAAACTTACATTATAATTGCTCGAATCCAATACAATCAATGCATTGCCCATTCTGGCCTAATGCCTAGAAGACCACTAATTGTAGAGTTTTTTTTAACAAGTATGTTTAATTATGAAGTTCTCACAAAATGTGGTTCCCAAGGCATGGCATTGTGTATTATATGATGCTTTGCTTCATTCCTTAAATTGGTGTACCATATAATACTATTTATAATAGTTTAATTTCTTAATTATCATTGTATCACTAATATTAGCCTAATTGCTTTATGATTTAATCCTTGGTATTATAAATTCTCAAAATATTTCCCATCCTATAGTGCTCTACAATAAGCATACTCAACTGAAAAGTCATGTGAAAATTCCACCCATTATCTCAAAAATCATCTTTCAACATTATGTTGCTTAAGATGTTCAACAATCTCCTTCACTTAGTAACTGATGTCTTTGTTATTATCTTTGCAAACATCTTAAAATCATCAATGAGGCAAGTAGAACTTAAACTCTCTAATGTTTCAAGCCATTTGACATAATAATCATGATTTACACAACAAAAATATTATATCACTCTATAAAAAACTCACTTAGAAGCCATGCCAAACAAAAAGAGAAATAGTAACAAGTTATTTGACTTTTAGAAAGATTTTCTATAGTTTAACGAATAAAAGCTTTACCTTTCCATCCACATATTTGGCCTTGTAAACACATCCAATGGACCCCGTTCCAACAAGTCGACTAGTAGTAAAACCTCCTGTGGCTGCTTGCAAATCTGCAAAAAACATAGAGCTGGCAATAATTGGCTCCTTGTTTCTTCTGGTATTAACTTTACCTTTAAAGTCATAATCACTAAATGAACTGTTCCTCTCAGAAGTGGAAAGCTTGGAATTATATTTATATTTAAACTCGTTCTCATTAAAAGAGCTGTTCCAATCAGACGCTGGAGGCTTCGGACCAACAGAAGTAGATCTTGGTAAGACACTCACATCAATTGTTGCTGATGATCCTAAGTACTTAAAATCTGCCAAAAGAAAAATAGAAAACTCTCTGAACATTGTAATACTAAGAGGACAAAAAAACAAAATATGATGCAAATAGTAAAAAAAATGATCAACAATCAAATGGGAGAAAGGAAGAAAGACAGGAGAGGGGGAGATAAATGAAAAAAAAGTTAATCAAGCAATGCTAGTGCAATTTTAATATAAATAGCCGCTCCTTTATGCTAGATATGTAATAATTTTAATGTCTTGCAGGAAACCTATATTTGCAAATAAAAGTGGCTGATTCAATCCCTATCCACAGAGCTATTAGATGAGTATTAAATATTTTTAATTACATCTAAAGAAGCTTCAGTAAATAGTTTAATGTTTTATCAGTGCACGCTGGACATCATGAACTTCAGAGATTTTGGTTCATCTAAGTTCATCCGGATGCTCAGAGCAGCTAAATGAAAAATCTTTGAGTATACCACAAATATTACTTTCTTATAATTTAAACCTTAATTATTACCAATTTCAAGAAGCACCAAAATCTTACAAACAGAACCAAATTGCTATTATTCAATAAATCTTTCTAAAAATCCCATCATAATCTCTAACACATCATATCCCTCTATTTCTAACAGTGGTGACAAATGGAAGACACCCTTAAACCTTGTTATTCAAAAATTCATCTCCATTATCCTCGCCTCCATCTGTCAATCCAACTACACTGCCCTCCCCTCCAATCTTCAATCCATCTCCACTGTCATCCCTCCCTCTCCCTCCGTACACTGCCCTCCCCTCCCACCTTCAATCCATCTCCACTGCCATCCCTCCCTCTCCCTCCGCACACTGCCCTCCCCCCATCCACTTACAATTCATCTCCACTGTCCTCCCTCCCTTTCCCTCTCCCTCCGTACACTGCCCTCCCCCCATCCACTTACAATTCATCTCCACTGTCCTCCCTCCCTTTCCCTCTCCCTTTCCCTCTCCCTCTCTATCCACCTTTTTTATCCATTCTCATAGTTAAATCGTTAGTAGTTGATTTCTTTTTTCTCGGGGGGATAATTACTGTAGAGTTTCAATTTTTAGATATTAGTATATCTATTGCTTGGAACTCATGCAATTTTTCTCATATGAATATTATATTATTAAATGAAAAATTTTAAATAAAAATGAAATAAAGTACCTTTATCATGGCTTCTAACCAATGGTGTAAAAGATCTTCTCTGACTATCTGACTCATCATTAATATAGTGCAATGAAATTGCAGACTTCTTCTTTATTAGGGTTAATAACAACACAATGAATAAAAGTACTGCTACAACTGATCCACCAATGGCTAAACCGTTTATAACTGATGATTTTCCACTCGAGAATCCAGAAGATCGGTCATCATTATCATTGTTGTACATGTGATAATGTGGAGGTGCTCGCAAAGATGCCCAAGAATTTCCACCAGCTCTTTTGAGGAATGGTAAATAATTAAAACATGCAATTAGAATGAGAAAAAAAAAACTACAGTGATCCAAAATCTAATAAGCAAAGCCTCATGTACCATTAAATGAATGACATGTGAAAACTTCTTTCCACATGTCATATATTCAATAGTCTTGAAGATTTTCTTATTAAATTTTATATTAGCCAAGGCATTCCAATGAGAAAATATTCATTTTTAGCGTACTTACTGAAGATTACCAATCTTTTTAAATCCATCCGGAATCCATCCTGTGAACTGATTGTTCTGAATATTCCTAGACCACACCATTTCAATATATAAATATATCATGAGTTGTAATTTTAAAAGGTATCCAAATAACAATGAATATGTAAAGCATACCCCCCAAACAAAAACAAGTTTCATTACACAACCTTAAAAAGTTTAGTTCTCTCTCTCACACACATATTCAATGTAAATGTCACCTAACAAATTCACATTTCTTCAAATACTAGTAAATACATGCATCCCTTGTGAGATTGTGTTTAAAATTAATATGTGCTAAGGAGGAAATGGCAATTTAGGTTTCTTATCGTTTGATACTCGCCCATATTTATAATTGAGGAAAAGGAATAAGGGTGTGGAATACACCCAAATATAGACGTACATTGTCATTTAAATGTAAAAAGTTTTTCTGTTATAATACTTCTTTGCGATTACAATTTGCCTAGTCTCAACAAGTGAAGAGAATTCAAAACCCTTGTAAGAATATCAGTCACTTGTTCTGAATATAGGCATAAAAAGCACAAGAGCTCAAATAAAATAACAATCAACCTCCTCCTTCCATGGAATGCAAGCTTCTAGTGATATAAACAATAAAATCATTGTTATAGAACAAAGTCATATGACATTTAACAAGAACATTAAACTATCTCAAGAGATGTTTTAACCCGCATCTATTTGCAAAATTGGTCCTAGCTATGTATTTATCTCAGCACTAAATTTAGTTACAACAGTTAAATTCATGCTTTTTTAGCTATCCAGATGCCTTCTAATTAGAATAGAATATCACGAGATTGATTTCTGGTCTTTAATGGATGTAGTAGATTCAGCATCAGAGAGTGCTTCTCAGACTAATGCACACATTTGGTATAAAGTAGCCCTTTTCCAAAAGACTTTAATATATCTGAGTATGTCCAAAGCAACGTGAATATATATTTTGCATGTGCTACCCACAACAATCAACAGCAAAGAATATATCAAACCTATTAATGGTTACATAATAAAATTTCTAACTAACCGCTATTATTAGATGTGGCCAAATCACCCATAGGTATGTTAGTAGGCTTGTAATCCAGGAGACTAGTTTCTTCAAAAAGACAATGAGCATGTTTTCATTATGAAAGATGCCTAATTTTTCTGTGTATAAATTCTAATAAAAGAAAAAGTTGTGAGCATCCACGATCTTAAGCAACAAATCATTTACAGATTGTGAACCAATGGGATGCCCCTTTGTTCATTTAAACTAAGAGCAAAATGGTATTACTTGAGAAAAAATTAAAACAAAAGAGTGTGATAGTGTATGCTAAGAAAAATTCAATGACATGCGATACTACTGCAAAGGATAATCTTAAGAAGAACATTTGTGCTTTTGTTTCAATTTATAAAAAGACTTCGCAAGCAATTATATGGAAACCTCTCTCAGAGCAGCATAACCAACAAGATATTCAGCATAAAGTCTCACTAAGATCATCATATAAGGTGTTACATCCTTGTGTAGCATGATCAACATCATATTATGCAAAGTACTGTCTTATCCCAACATGTCCCATACAAAACAAGGGTTTAAATATTTAACCATCGTATAGAAATTTAAATACAACACGCTTTAGTGTAAAATTCTTATGATAAATTCTCGATATTTTAAAAACCTTGCAAATTATGAGCTGATACTTGTATGCCCAGTATCATTTTTTATTTTATTACGTAGAAGTTACATTAAAAATATTGTGAGCAACATTTGACAAGAAATTACTTTGCAAATTATGTTTAACACAAAGGTGCCATTTTAATCACTCCCAATAAGAAAAATGAAAACATAACGCTAGAAAAAAAGGTCTTAATAGTGTATGCTTGAGGAAAATGAGAAAATATGCAATGCTTACTAGAATGGTCATTCTTACAGCAAGCTTACTCATATTTTTAAAAGCCTTCCATATTAAGGACTGACATTTGTATAGACCAGCAGCATTTCTTCCCTTTTAATAACAGATTCAGTTCATTCCCATCATCATCTCCCCCAGAAGCCAACTATTTCAAGAGTCTATTAGAAACCACCCTGTTCGAGCAACATTCCATGAAGATCACTCATGACAATCATTGAACTCAGGCTGTCATAATTCATCTTCATTAAAGGAGGAAGGCTCACTTGAAGTGGGATGCATAGGTTGACCAATTATATGCGCATATGCTGAATTTTTCCAACAATTATCAATAAAAGGTTGGTTATAGCTACAAAGGAAAGGAAGAAGAAAAAATTTTATGAGTGTCCACATCATTCATTGGTTCACTTTCCATGCACATGGCTTCCTCTACCACCCCTACAGACAGCAATCAAGTTTGACTAATTAAAAGTCAAGAGTGTAATGATTGGAGAGCTCAATAAATCAAATGACCAAGAAGAGAGAAATTACAATAATAGGAACATTGGGAGTGAAGTTACACGCCTTGCAGAGAAGGATGCTGATCAAAGATAAATTTACAGACAAAATTCTTTGTTCTCTTTTTGTTAAGCATTCATAGCAACAACAAAGAGATAATTGCAGAGTACCTTATCCTTTTTTCCTCACAAAAGGCTATAATAATCTTTAATATCATATCATTGGTTGAAGAAACAAGATTTCAAAAGAAAAACTTTAAACACAATATATATTGCTATTCTTTAATTATGGGGAATGAAGAAAGTTCCACATCTTCTTGGATTGGCTTTGAAAACTGATTAGTAAGTAATTAAGAAAATATGACTTGCGAAACTATAGCTGAATATTTATCATCTAGAAAGTTAGGCAATACATTGTTGCAGGAAAGAGATGCACCAAGATGATGGAACATAGTATGAACCAACATGAAAGTCAAAAGCACTCGATCACAAAAGAAACTTTGTACCACTGAATTTGATTATTGTATTAGATTAATGAAACTTTTGAGCTACTTAGAAAGATTATGAAACAATGACACCATCAAAGAGTAATTTATTCATCAAAGACCCCCTAATGCATAGTGAGCAAATAGTGTATTTTGATTATGTTGAGATGGGACAGTGAATGAGAGTACCATTGTAGAGAGGTTTAATTTTAGTTAAAAGTTTATAAAGGGGCTTAAATGATTTATAGATATTAAGCATGCTAGGGCATGTAGAGCAAAAAAAGATGGGAAAAAATGGTTAAAGAAAGGGAATATACACTGTGATAACAAAAAGAGGGTGTAGAGATAAAGAAAAAAAAAAGAGACCCAATATCAAATTAAGCCAAACACCCAAATGTAGTGCCACCAAGTTGTCAAAAAAATTTGTAATCAACAAAGACTAAATAAAAATTTACTACTGCCAAACAATTACCCCTACAAACATAATTGAAGCAATATTTATAAATTTTAGAGATTGACACAAATAAAAAAATTAAGATTTCAAAAACAAAACAACAGCACAGCTCTTGCTCATCCAATCAAAGCAGACATTGGATAACATGTTGATTGCAAGCATCATCTAACAAGGGCCCCAAAAATGCCAAGAAAGTCAGATGAAAGGTTGAATTTTCTAATGTCCTGCAGCCCAATGAACAATCTATTCCAGCCAAGATTTCTTGTCCGAATGAATTGCACAGGAATTGCCATTTATGAGTTGTCGTTAGGTGGCCCAACTGCAACCTTAGGAGGCTTAGGCATGCTCAGCCCCATGTAAGGGATTGCCAATTGGCATTGACGGACCTTGTTTCTGTGACATTTTGAAGGTAGAATTTGACAGTAAAACAATCTATGATACTCCTAAGTAAACACACGCTACTCTCCGATAACTATATGCTTTTGTGTTATAAGCTTTCTCCTCATTGATAGCTAAATCAAATAAAAGCATCAAACTGCAAACTAAAAGGTTATAAGTAATAAAATGCATGAGACGTTTAATAGATATTTCTGTTTGAATATCATATTACTTACAAGTTATCAAGACGCAGAGAAGCAAGAATATTAACAGAACCTGTAAATTGATTATTCTGCAAAAGCCTGTAAGAAATTTTGCAAATGCTAAAAGTCAAGAAACCAAAAAATATCATATACGCAAGCACATATGCGCACATTCTCTTACAACAAAATTAGTATCTTACAAAGTTTTGAGCACTTTAAGAGATCCAAAACTCTGAGGCAGATTTCCTGTGAAGCGGTTGAATGACAGATCCCTAATATTATCTCAGATTTCATTCAAGGAAATATTTGCATGAAAAAAGGCTCGCAGTGTAATATAAAATCAAATAGACAGAAGAAAACCAAAGCTAAAATTGTTAAAAAACAGTGATCAATGCATACACTACAAAAGAGCCAATATTACAAGACAACAATTATTCAACACTAGTAATGTAGGACGGAAGCAGGCATTATGGATTAAAAACGTATTGCATAAATAGACATGAAGAACTGCAAATAGATGAGAAAAAGGAATACAATAAAGGAAAAAATAAGAGCAAAATCAATCAATATATTTTAAACATATGTCGATAAATTTAATTAAATCACTACTGAGGCTAGCAAAGCTTGTATTAGATATATCAATGACCATGCTGAGATTAAGACTAAACTACAGCAGACAAACTTGATAGAAATTGAACAAAAATAGTCTGATCACTAATAAAATGACTACAAAATACACAAGTATTTATTGACTTGATTAAAAACAAGGAAAAGAAAACATGAAATGACAAAATAAGCTCAGAATTGGAACTAGCAGTGGCATTTCCATCTTATGGCCAGCAGATGCACGTATCTAAACATGCACAAAAATCAGAAAAAAAACAATTAATGTTTAACTCACAGTTTGTAGAGCTTTCCAAGTTTTCCAAACATATCAGAAACTTGCCCGCTCAGCTGGTTATTGGCGAGATTACTGCATCTCAAAAAATCATAGTTTTTCTATGATTAATAAAGATTAACAACAAAGTAACAAAGAAAAAATATGTGTGCGCTTTGAACTTACAGAGTTTCAAGGTCTGTCATTTCTGAAATAGAATAAGGCACTCCACCAGTAAATGCATTGCCAGCGAGATTCCTGTTCGTCAAAATATATCTCACCTTAACAATTTATTTTCTTGTAAATTATAATCACAGAGCTTAAAATCAAGTGCTAAACTTGATACAAAATAATTAAACAATCAAAAGAGTCGGTAGAAAAATATAAGCACAATTTTTTGGTTTTAAAAAACTGAAGAAAAACAGCTTACAGGTGAACTGTGTTGGGTGGAAGTTGGTAGGGGATATCACCATGTAGGTTGTTATTGCTCACATCACTGTACTATGGAGCAATAAATCAATTTTATGAAATTGATATACAATGATACAAATTACAAGAAATAAAAAGCAGTCTGATTTCAAGAAGAAACGACCTACAAGTAAGTTACCGAGGCTAAGCTAGAAAGCTGGTAACCCAAAGTGCCAGTTAATCCAAGGCCTGACAAATTGCTGTTAATCATTCATTAAATTACATAAATTAAGGCTGAAAGAATCTGAAAAAAAAAAAATCAAATCTTTGGAAGTAGATGTCATAAATTTACAATTCAAATTTCAAAATCCTCAGCATATACATCAAACCATGCTGATACGTTCAAGAGGAATGATGGTTTAGATTGAGACCAATAAATAGGAGACATTATTAGATTCCTTATATACATCTAAAATTACGTGTGGGTAACAAATCAAGAGCAAGTACACATATTGTTTTTGAGTTTACAGAGTATAATCGATAGAATACACTATGCAGTACACTCGAACTCAAGTGCAATCTGCATAAAACAACATTATATAGTTGGTTCACTTGAGTGTATTAAGTGGAGTACAGTCAATTCACTCAAATGTGCTAATAGAATACACTGTTGCACTTTAGTGTGATATAATCTATTCAGTTTAATACATTGAGTGTACTCACTTCAAATTGATAACTTGCACACTTCTTTAGGTGTGTAAAATGCATCAAAACTTCATTGGGTGCCTCTAAGGGAATATAAGGAAAATTAATATAATTTGGCTCTACTCCTCACATCCTCTTTTTTTTAATCAAGCTAGCATTAAGGTATTCACTCCACCTTCTTGATGCACGTACACTAACACAAGGGCACAAACACAAGACATGGCTAATAATGTGTATTAATCATTTATATATAATAATTTTATTGTATTCTCAATGATACAAAATAAGTGAATACTAACTATGTAAAAATGAATTTATAATTCAAAAATAACAAGTTAACAAGAATACCATTGATGAATTTTTTATTTATTTAAATTAGTATCACCTTCAACAAAGTATAATTTATGATTTTTAATTGATTATATTTTAATTTATTTTTAGAATAATTTCACATATACATTTCAAACCTTGCTTAACTACATACTATATTTTAGTTTACAAAATTACCACAAGAAACCTTATTATTATACCAAAACTACGACTCCATTGAACATGGGACAATTATTGCAAGTGAATCAAATTCTATACTTAGTACTAGTACTATAATTATCCGGATTTAGCCATTAGATTTGATTGCAATGCAAATAATTATAGGTCAAGCACGCGAGTCTGAATTTCTCTAAGAAATACTACATGACATGCTTTGGACATGTTTGGCGCACATCCATCACGTGCCAAGTGTGTCTCTATAAGTCCTGAAAATATCCAACACTACATGCTCAATATCTTAAAGTGCTTGGGCATCATAGCTTCTTCCTAATTCTAATCTCTTTGCTTTAATTCCGCTATTAAAATTTTGTTGTTGGGTCATCCAATTCCTAATCCTAATTGCATTAGCCAACCCCACCTAATGGAATTAAGGCTGGTGCTGTTATTGTTGTATATCAAAACAAATGGGAGCCTACAAGTGAATTTAGTCTGATAATAAGAAAATAAGTACATACATCTCTGTAACAGATGATCCCGAGCAGGAGATACCCTTCCATGATTTCCCACAAGGGTCGCCTCCACTTGATTTCCAACCCCTTAATTGAGGAGGAGAGTTTAGACTTCTATACATGACATTGAGGGCAGAAACTGTTATAAGAAAAGAAATAAGTTAGTCAAATGCAAATAGAAGAAGAGAGAATGTTGAAGCTTTAAAATAAAAGAACGAAACAAACAACAATTTATGTCAGTAGCATTGAAATATCCCATGTTATTTTGAAGGCCAGTTTTTCACTTTGTGACTATGGTTGCATTTTGTTTGATATTATGTTTTTTCTTAAGAAGATAAATATTTTAAAATTTTTTACTGAGTGAAGCACTCCTATGAGTTTACCCATTTACATTTTACTTGTAACATAAATAAACAAATGAATGCATTGCTCATTTTCCATAATGCAATTCCAATGAACTTTTTTTAATATTTGAAAATCAAATGTCGAAAATAAGATTATTGTCAAGTGAGTTAATACTTTAAAATTTATTGAGTGAACGGTTCCGTATAAAGAGAAAGAGGAAAGCCAAGAGAGAGGGGAAGAGTTCCTAAATTATTGAAATGAAGTCAGTTCTATAGTTTTCCCACTATCATGCAATTTAACATCGGTTTCTAAATGTAGGAAGACAATGTTGTATCATTGAGTGTACGCATGACAAAGCGAGTTTGGGAAGGTGAAAAGCATGAAGTCCATAGTAAAAGTGGGGAAGCACATGAGAGATATATATGAATATCATCTAAATCAAAATGTATTTAATATCAGTTGATAGATGAAATATTGTACTATAATGAAACATACATAAAGATTCTTTCCATTGAACACTAAATATATCATGATGACTAAAATTCATATCAAAGAAATTTTGTTTGAAATTTATTTAATTAACTTAACATGTTTTTTAAAATTTTGAATTGTAATTTGAACTACTTTGAGCATGTAGTGGTTTGAAAACAATATAAGCTAGCAAATAATTATGCAATTTCAAAGTACAAGTTTAATTAATATAATCTAATAAATACATTACAAGATCATATTACTCATTATATATTTACACATTATTATGTGTATAATATCAATATTTTAAATTTTAGTACAAATTAACGTGCATTAACTACAAAATTGCTTTTGTTTACTTAGTGTGCATAGGTGAACTAGTTGAAGAGATTGGGTTCTTCTATGAGAACCTCTGACCTCCCTATATGAGAAATGTTAACATTGAACAGTTATTTGAGCAAGGACTAATGTCAGAGAAGCAAGAACAATAATAAATAATAACAGGTAAAATATTTTTTAAATCTTAAACTCAATAATAATTTTCAAATATGATGACGACCTTTGTGTCATACTCAACAATAAGCATAGGCCCCATATTATGAGAATTAAATTACTTATTATATGAAAATCAAACGAAAAAAATTACATGAAAAAATATAAAAGTACATTAAAAGAATCCTGCAATTGCTTAAGTGGTTAGTTGTTGACTTACTATAGAGAGATTTTTTAACAAACTTTTGTGCGCTGTAGAAGATATGCTATTGGATGGGAATAGAGAACTCCTATGTGTGAAAAGTAAGAGAGATTTAGCAATGATGGATCAACTGTTGGCAAATCTTAAACTTGGGGGATGCTTGATTTGCCATGATATGGGTGTAAACTGAATCCGAATAAAGTAAAAATAGAGCCATTTGGTTTGACGGAAAAGCATTGCAATGTAAAATGCTTGAAAACAAAATCTCCAAAATCTTCTGGAATAATCCTATTCCATCGTGCTGTCAATGAAAACCAATAAACGGCCAAATGCTGACCTTCGCTGAGCAAGGGTTTTGTTGTTGATTAGAAACTAAATCAATTATACTATAAAAATTATAAACTATAGCAAGGGTTTTGTCTTAGATATTTTAAGATGGAAAGCATGAATAGTAAGTTAAATCATATTAACAAGATGTGTGTATTTTACAGATTGTATTTTCATATTCTTTAAGAAATATTTTAAATGCCTCACTTTAATATATTGTTAAGAAATTTGTAGTCATTATAAATTTGACAGTTTAAATTTAAGTAATATATCCTTACATTTCAGTCTAAATTTTTAAACGAGCAGCACATTGTATACTTGCATTTCAAGTGACAAAGAGGAAGACCAGAGCAAACATGGAATGAATTGTTATTCGATCAAGTATAATGAAAGTAGCTTACTGACTTAACCAATAGCAAGATGATAGCTTTGAACAGAGTTATACTGAGCTTTAGCTTAAAATTTGTAAGTTTAGCTTAACATGTTCAAATTTGATTCAAGTCATACCATATTAAGTCAAAGTAAAATGATTTTGAGCCGCCTCAAAATCATTTTGAGTGCACTTGAAAAACAAATATTATATGTTTTCATGAGAATAACATAGTTGATATGTATATGTATATATATATATATATATATATATATTGCTGAAAGTAAATATTGACCTTTAAAAACTATCAAGTTGTATGATAATTTAAATTAAATATTTCTTTATTAACATAATCAAATCAAGATGAAGTCTTGATCTTTCATAACAAGAGTTTACTAAATGAACATGTCGAATCATTGAACCATTTGTCCGTGTAACAATCCTAAGTTATCTTAAGATTAAGTTTAACTTAATTGAGTATAAATGTGCGCTAATTAAATTTAATTAAGCATAAAGCATGTAATTGAAATTTTTTATAAATATTTTAACAAATTTAGTGATATTTACAGTCCAAAATATGAATTATAGTGTTATAGAGCAACTGCAAATATTTTATGTTTTTTCTAAGCTATATATTATTTTTTATGAATTATTTGAGATTATAATTTAAAATTTTAAAATGTATTATACTATATGTTAAAATTAAAATACTTTTACGTGCTTTATTCCTAATAATTTATGCTATTTTATTGCTAAGATTCTATTTAATTTGCTAAAAAATATGTAAAATATATTACAAAATATATTAAATAGTTAATTCAATTAACTTTTCTATGCTTTTCTTACCATTTAAATCCTATTTTCGATTTATTAAACAACATTGTAGATCACATCTAATGGCTATGGACTATTTGAACGATTGATGTTTAATCTATTGTTACTACTTAGAACTTGAGACCCGACCCATTGGCCCATTCATAACATGCCATCATCTTCGAATCTTAAAATGAATATGCCTTATAAATAGGGTTTGGGGGTTTCTAAATGGCTTAATCAGTCGACTTAAATCTTTTTCAAAAATGATAAATAACTTACTATAATGATTTAGGATATGAACGAGGGTTTAATTTCTATTAATTTTTTCAATTGAATAATCAGACCCACAAGCACTTCTCTGTTAGTCTTATAAACCCTACAAATTTGCAATTGACTCTTGAACTCTACACAGTCCCCGTAAGCTCACTAAGCCTCGCAAGCTTATTTTGGATCATGAGTTAACACTTTCCTTTTAAAATCATGATACCTAATTTTACCCGATTGGAAGGATGACACTTGGATGACCTGATAAGCTCCCACTAAAAATTATTGTACCCCAAGAAGATCCTAAAATCTTTAATTGAGGAATATTCTCCGTACCTTGGCCTTTTGTCTCAACCGTTAATTCCTTGATGGCCTCAAGACATAAAGGACTGGTTTGATATGGCCTAAATTATATCCCTATGCCCCTTTGAAGGTGTAAATCCCATTTAATTCCCCTATTGGAGGTCTGTAATTGATAATTCCATTTCTCATAGCTCTTGGTCACCCTTCTCTGTCCCAGTTCATTGGCGACCTTCCAGTGATTCCTAGGTTACCGCTACTTCTGGCCAAAGTTTAGACATTTATTAAAAATATATATATACTTAATCATGAACTAAGTAAAAATGTATCACATCAATTATATTATTACACAGAAATTATCATGTCCCAGTTCATTGGCGACCTTCCATTGATTTTTGATATTCTTCCAAATCTTCAAATTTGAGATTTTTGATATTTCTAAAACTTTTTTGATAAAATTTATATTCATAAATTATTCATATTAGTTCTTACGAATAATTATTAAATTAATTGATATATTATATTTAATTGCCATTTTACACTCCTTTAATCACATATAATAATTATTTAGTACATCTTTTTATTATTTAACTAAATTTATTTAAAAACTATCATTAAAGTAATAATTATTATTATTTTTTTTCTTAGGCATATCATTAATTTTCTAAGTGTTGGTTTTCTTATTTGAATTTTTAATTTTTAATCACTTAAAAGAAATAATATAATGAAGAATTAGAATTTAAATAATATTAAAATTTTACTATCTTAATTATAAAAAATACAATTTGGCTAACAGATATATAAGATTAGATAATTAGAATTTATATTTAAAATAATTATGTTTTAGTTCTATATCTAAACTCTTAAAATTTTAACATTTTAATTATGAAAAAAAAAAATACAAATGAGGGGGATTTCAAATAATAAATAGATTTAATATTAATTTTTATTGAAAATTTTTTTTTTTTTGGAGGGAGCCAAAGTTAATTATACATCAGCATCATTAAATATGAATGATTAGAATTTAAATAATAAATAAAAAATTATCTAATTTTATATATTAAATGCAATAAAAAAAGTAAAAAAAAAAGCTAAATAAAATTACCGTCAGGTGAATCGGTGTCTCCTTTGATAGAGATAAAAAGATGTTGAATGATGATAACGATGAGGATGACATAGATTGCTAATTGAGTTTGAGCCATCTTCGGAGCGCAAATCTGATACAGGTTGATTGTAATTTTTTTGCTTCTGCCATTGAAACGAATCTAAAGAGACAAAGTGCTTTTGAAAAGTTGAAGCGGAAGAAATGGAGAACCGCAAAAAAATGCTTAAATTTAGCCATGTTCTATAAAAATCTGTTAAAATATTTTAATAAAAAATAATATTTTATGTCCTTTAAAAATATATTCTAGAGCTTTATATATACCTATTTTATTTAATTTGAGGTATATTATTAAATTAATTGATATATTAAATTTAGCTGATATCTTATTATACTCATCCTCAATCTCATATATTAATTCTCTTAAAGTACATTAAATAAATTTATTTAATCCATTGATAATTATAATTATTTTTCGAAAATTTGTATTTTTATATGAATTATAAACTTTGAGCACTCTAAAATAAATAAATCTGACTTTAAATTTCAACTTTTTCGTATTTTTGTGACCAAATTTTTAAGGATTGCAAAATTAGTAGTCGAGTATATAAGCGCTCATCACTTTGAAAATTAAAAAAGCGGAGCGGCTTAGATTTGCTTCGAGGAGCGACGGAGTCGGGTGGGAAGTAAAGCATAGCATCTTCAGTATCTTCACCATATCTCATCCATGGAAATCAAGCCTAAAAGCATTCGACCTTTTCATCAGAAAGAGGCGTTCTTTCTTCTTCTATATTTCACTTCTTCGTCAGCTTATAGTGTTCAGCACTGGCTCTTATTTTTGAGCTATTTGGATGATTAGGTCTCGTTGTTCGAATGGTGGCTGGCGAAGACAGAGAAGGGTCACAGTGGGAGAACGCTAGCTGTTGGAGGATTCACCAAAAGGAAAACTGCTTTTTTCTTTTCTTTTCTTTTTCGTTCTTCATCCTATAGAGTTTTTACTCGTTTTAGTGATCTGCCCATTGATGAATGCCTATCAATCTAATTATTTGTGCATTACGTTTGAATATTTTTCGAAACTTGTTCTTTTCTCCTTCTTCAGTGGGGAAACTGTGAGAATGTTTAGATCTGCTCCTATTATCAAATTTCATGATGCCCGTACTCTTGAGACAGCTGACCAGATAGCCTTAATGATTCATGGCCCTATCAATGAAACTCGCACCATTGATAATGGCTATTCTATTGAGGTTTGCCTAAAATTCTGTCTTTTGTGCTTGTTTTTTTTTTTTTTATGCACCATGCCTTATAAATGGTGAAACACAATTTATTAAAACGTAGGTCTTTTTCGATCAATGTCTTGGAAATGATAAGTTCTCTCAATTGCTTTGACTATTTTAAAAAGAAATATTTGCAGACCTGTAATGCTTTCAAGTTCGGGTTTCCTACCATTTGGGAAGACTTTGATCTGGAGTCCTTTGGGAAGAAACCATCTAATCCTGGAATACCGAACCAACAACCAGAGGCCACATTTGATCCGTCAGTCCTTCAGAAAACTGTAAGCTCTCGCTTCTCTGTATTCTCAACCTAGCATTGAGTCTAATCTTGGCTTCTTATGTAATTGAAATTTTGATGTCTAGGTATTGTTGCGAAACTGGTGGTTGAAAAAAGTAGAGAAAGGGACCAATGTGAATAGGCTAGCAGTTGGCGGTGTCACTGAATGGCAAGCTTTCTTTATTTTAAATTTATGTTAACTCAGAAGAAAAACTTCACTATAAAATTCTTTCATTTATTGTATCCCTATTTTATTTGGCTTTTGATGATCTGGAGTATGCATCACTCTAGAAGCATCATTTATTGCGCATAATATGTTTTTCTCTTTACCCACTTAGGCATTGCAATGTTTTGAAAAGAAAAAAATAACTAAAGAGAAAAAAAGGAAATCCTATAAAAAGGGTTGCATTTAAAACTGTTGGATAGGTGCCTCAACATTTTAGCTGAACCCTGTTAGCCTTTCATTTAAGGCTGCATATTATATGATTGCATTTGATATTATAACCTATTCCTCATGCCATAATTTAAAGTATAAAAGAAATTGCTCAGTTCTTGCATCAATAATTTTTTTAATTGAATGGTTTTGCAAAAGCATTAAAAAGTGTAGTCCCCGGTCCAAAACAAGCTTTGATTTATTAGCCAACGCAAGGTTATGCAAACTTCGATTGCTAAGACCATAGTATTGTATAATGTAAATACTTGTGTAAAGTAATTACTTCCAAACGCTTTAGATCACATTAGACGATGATAAAAGTTACGTGAAACTTCTGTGCTCACATCATTCCTTTCACTCAAAATTCATGAAGCATATTAATTTGTAAACTATGATCAACGGACCACAACTTAGTTATGAGAACTAATGAGAACTAGCGTGAATGCTTATTGAATTTCATATTTGCTAATTGTAATTGAGCATATTGAAATTTAAATATTCTCTAGGATTGGTGGTTATTTTTATTTTCATGGGTAGCATAAATAATTTATTAGGTTGTTTGCTTCGACCAATTGATGAAACCTTTGTTGTGAAAATTAATTTTATTTGAATGTACTTGAATATAGTATCTTGCAAAGCATTGTATGAATTTTAATTTTATTATCTATTCAATAATGTATAAATTATTAATTATTTATATATTTTTAAGTTATTATATCAAATTACAATTTTTAACATTCACAATAATATCAATGTACAACTTCTTGTCAATCCATTGTTGATCTTCATTTACTTTCCATGCAATATTTTTGAATGCTTTTGTTCTGATCATGTTTTGAGGCTAAGTTTTTTAAAATTGTAATTTATGGGTTGTTTGGTTTACTGATTTATGAACATTGGAGTCTTATATTTGCAAAGTAAATTGGTTTCATTGTTATTTGATTATTTGGAGGTATTTGACATGGGATATTGAGATCATTGCAAATATATTTTAAGTGTTTAGCTTCAAGAAATTAGATTTTGAATACTAGTAAAGTAGAAATCCAGTAGTTTGACAAACCTTGAAGGTGGAGGCATGGCAGTTGGGGTAGGTTGGTGAGTTTTGACAACAAGTTGATTGTTGAGTAATTTGAAGTAAAACAATAAGCTATTTCATTTGACTTTGTTTTAGACCCAAAATAACTATTTTGATATTAATCAACTACTTCAATCCACTCTTTTAACTTCATTTCAAATGTAAAAAATTTAAAATGTACATAGTCTAATTATCTTATCCCTTTAAACCCCACAATCTAAACACCTCCTTAGTGATGTTTAATAGTATGGCTAGCTTTGAGTTGAGTTTGAGCAAACCATTCTTGAACTTGAGTTTTCTTAGTTTGGTCCAACTTGAACTTGAATTTAATTCGAGAGCTGGCTTGACTTGAAATAATAGGGTTTGAAGTCGAATTTGAGATCAAATTGAGTTAGCTCAAAAATTATAAAATTTCACTTTAAATAATAGCATTAGACCTTTGGGCCCAAATTAGACTCTTGTCTTGAATTTGTACCAAACACAAAATGCACAAATAAATTCCAGCGGAGTTGGGATTTTTAAGTCTGACCATTTCCTTTCAGTATTGTTCCCTCAACCAACTGTGCTACTCCCATTCGATCGGTAATAGATATATAATATATTTATTGTTAAGTGTGAGTCAACTAGAATCATGAATTAACTCAAATTAGTTTTGAGTTTGAGGTATGTTGCGTGACTCAACAAAAAAAAATGTATTTGATTTTTTTTGAATCAAATCTTAAATATTTTGAGTTTTGAGCAAAAGTGCCAGTCTTATTTTATAGGTATTTTTGCAAAAAATTTTAATTGAGGCCAAATTTTATTTTCTTAATTTTTGGATAATTTAAGAGAATTGTTATTAAAATTCTATGATTTTTAGTTTTTTTTGAGAAAATATTATGACTTTTGTAGAATAAAAAATTATTGATTTTGCTTTATTGTGCAAACACTTTTTGATTCATCTAATTATTTGATATTTTTTCTTACTGCAATTCGTTGTATATTTTTTTGTAGATTGTTGTGAAATTGATTTTGTCCCAGCTTGATGCAATCTAAATTTTAAAGTATGTTTTGTTTCAACTGATTGGACACCTACTATTTATTTTAGCTATTCAAACAACTTCAGCACCACAATTGTTTGTTTGTTTTTTTTTCATGCAACATGCCTTGCAATATTTTAAATAGTAATCTCAGCATGACTTTAAAGGCTTTGATTTTTAGTGATTGTGGCTTCTTTTGTATGTATTGAATGTTGCAAATGTACTTAAGCACTTTTGCTTCTAGGAATTTTAATTTCATGACTCTTAAGTTAGTCATTTTGCATTAAGCTTTTTTAGTAACTTTAGGTTGTAATTTTACCAATTTAAAACAGTATGTCTTCTTTCAGTGGTAAAGCCATGAGACTTTTCGATTCATCCTCAATCCTCACACGCCATGATGCCTTTACTCTTGAGACAGATGATGGGGTCACCATAAGGATTCAAGGATTTATTAATGAAGCACACACTATTGATAATGGGTTTACTTTTGAGGTTAGTGGATTTGTTTTTTTTTATTTTAGTGAACTTCTTCTAAACATGGAACCATATTTAGAACAAATAATTGAAGAAAGTGATATCCTGGTCATTTACTATTATTACAGTAAGAATTGAACTTATTTTATCTTTCTTTTTATATTGTAAACAGGTTTGCAAAGCTTTCTTGTTTGGCTTCCCTACAACATGGACCGATTATATTGATGGTTCTTCTAATTATAAATCTGCATCTGCTAAAAATTCCTATTAATGCATCTAGGAGTGCCGAGGGGCTCAAGGATTTTTTTTAAAACTTGCCTCTTGAATTTCCAGGTACATCTGAGAAAGTGATCGACACTGTTCCTTCAGCCTCAAATACTTCTACTTGTGATCGTATTTCAAGACTTCAGGAGGCTTCTAGAAGTCTTAAAGCTGCAGCATCAATGTCTAGTCATGTGCACATGCCATCGGTGGACCAAAGTTCCAATCATTTGCCAGAGAAAAGTGTTTGCTATAATAATAGGCTGCAAGATGATGGCAGTTGTGGAACTAATATGACAGATCCATATGCTGTAGACAATGATATTAAATGCGTTGAAGCTGGCCATGCTGCTATTGGAAATGATTCAAAAAATCATGAACCTGCTAGGTGCACTAAAATTCATGTAGAAGGAGCAGCGCACCTTTTAGGTGATATGCATATAGATGAAGCTTCGCAAAAGAAATCTTTTGATCATGAGAAACTAGATATTATTCAAAATGAAATGTTGAATAAGAATTTCTTAGACCATGGAGGAACAAAAAGCCTCGATGATGAACTGGAGGTGACTCATAGCACTGGCATTTTAATGGACTTTGAAATAGGAAAAGATCATGTTAAAGAGGAAGCCATAGAACAAGAAAATGGGAAGTTTTTTGAATGTTCAACTCTGAAGTCAAAAAAAGTCGAATCAAACCTGTCAAGGCAAAAAAGTCTTTATGGAAAAAAGGAGAAATATGCCAAGTCCTTAGTTAAACCTGTTAGAAGAAGCCTGAGATTAATTTCATTAAAATCTGAAAATGTTCATGGGGAACGTCAAGATAATTCTCAACTCCCTAATGAGACCATTAATGTGAACTATGTTAACCTGACACCGGCTGGATTTAAACTTGGTGTCACAAGTCAGCCTCCTGGCACTTTAATAAAAAGTATAAGTAATCCAACCCATATATCTAATAGCTGTTTGAGTATGAGTACAACATTTGAGAATGTAAGTCTACTTTTATATTGACATTTGTTGTTCTCTTCCAACGTTTTTATTGAATACTGCAAATTACAGCACTAATGTGAATTTTCATCTTTTACATGTAATGTTTTGACAGGATATAAAAGTTGACGTTTTAGTAGAGACGCAAGCTGAACACAAAGCATCTAGTACAGATGGATACAAAACAGTTTGGGTGTCAAGCTATGATGTAAGTCTAAGAATTGGACATTTACTTTTGCTAGAGGCATACACACACACATTTTTCATATCGATTTACTTCTATGCTTACCTTTTAATGGAAGCCTATTATTTTTTGGTGGTTATATTTAATTAGGCTCATTAGCTCTTTTTGAGCATTATATTGAACAGTACAAACCCTGATATTGTATGTCTATACGCCATTTATAGCTATACTATTTTAAAGAAAATTTTATCATGATTTGATATCGTTTGGTATGTTCAGTTTTAATCCCTTTAATTTATGCACCTGTTTATGGTTAATTACAACTCTTTTCATTTGTGTATGATTTTGTACGCTGCTAACTTGACTTCAAATCTTATTTTTTCACATTTTTTTTTTTGCACAGCAAGAAATCATTATAAATTATCTATCAATCAATAAACTTACATACATTTAGTAAAACTGTACTCACATTTTCTTAGATTTATTTGATTAAATGATCTTCTGACTCTTTAAAATTGTCCAATATAGTCAATTGACTCTTATAAATTCTAAATTACTCTCTAAACTCTTGCAAAATGATGCAAAAATAATCCTACATTTTAATTTTGTAATGTTATGTTAACTTGCATCATGAATGAGTGGTATTTTGGGAAGAAAAATGTGATTGAAGTCAACATCTGCTACATTTATATTTTGACAGATTAGTTGAAGTAACTAATTATATGTTTATGGTAAAAAGAATTAAATGCTTTATTTAGTTACTTCAGTCGCATTTGTTATGTTAACGTGTAACGACCCAATGTCGTTACTTTGTAAATTGGGTCAAATTCTGCCTCATAAATCAGGATCCCGGAGAATTTCAATTACGGCAAATAAAAATACCCTTAGATTAGAATAAATTTTTAGATCAAAGTGCTCTAGTTTGGGAAAAATTCAGATAACTGAAACTCCTGCTTTAATTTTTAAATTTTTTTAAATTTAATAAATCAAGAACATCAAAATACGTGTCTAAACTCATCGATTTTTATATCGTTATGTTAAGAATATTATTTAAAAGCTGTTCATGAAGTTTCATCAAGTTTGGATTCTTGATTTAACCTAAATTTATTTTTAAAGTTTAAAACTTCAAAAATTAATATAAAATAAAATATTTGTCTGAATTGAAATTTTTTGGCGCGAGGGTGTTCATTACATCATAACACACATCGGTGTCAAGTTTTGTTATTTTTGGGCTCTAAACGGCGGGAAAATGCGAAAAATTTAACTTTAAGTAAATTATTTAAGTTTTCTTAAGAGATTCTTCCTCTCCCCCGTTACTTAAGCTGGGGAAGACTCTTCCTCTCCCCCCCCCGTTACTTAAGTTGAGGAAGATTCTTCCTCTTCCCCCCTTGCTTAAGTGGGGGAAGACTTTTCCTCTTCCCCCCTTCTCCCTCTATTTAAACCCCCTCCACTCCTTTTCCATCACTTATCCCTCATTAAGAGCAGCCCCTCTCCTTGCTGCCAGCCTCCTCTCCCTGCTGTCAGCCCCCTCTCTCAGCCAGCCACCAGCCCCGACAGCCACCCTACCACCCCATTCGGACCTTACAAACCAGCCAGCCCTTTCTCCTTGCTGCCAACCTCCCCTTCCAGCAGCTGCCCTCCTCTCTCCTCCTGCCGGCCACCAGCCAACCACCATTTCGGCCACCTCTTTCAGTTGTCCAGCCTCTCTCGGGCTCTCGGCAATACTATTCTAAGTAAGAGGAGAAGGAAATGAGGAGATTTTGCTAATACTATTATATACTTAATATATCATTATTATAAAAAAAAAATATGATAAGATTATGTCATCACATTAGCATTGTCGTCATTAATCAAATATGATAAACTATGCGTATGTTATAAGATGACTATTATTTCCATTCAGGCATTTTTCATTCTAACGTTTTATTATAATAATTACTTCCTACAATTTAATTTTTGTCATTTCTATTATATCTCTTACTTTCGTATATTATTATTATTATTATCATAATAATAAACGTCAACCTAATGTAAAAGCGAAAGAAAAAAAACAGAATGAAAAAGAAGATAGTAATTACTCCTAAGAACATTGGTTAAAAGTTAATTTAAAAATATCCAAATCTAAATACAGATCTAAAAGTTGAACTGTCAAATTTTGGATCTTAAAGAACAAAGGTACCTAGTATATGATATGTATTACTTTTTATAATTTATTGCTGCTTAGCTTCGCTTATTTTCTTTGAGCCAAATTCATTTGAAGCTTGGTTGGTTGTTCAAAATCAACGTGATAACATTCGTGGGTTACTGGAAAATATCATTAGTAACATTCGCGGGTCACTGGAAAAATGACATCAGTGATATTCGTGGTTGGTTATTGGAAAAAGACATCAAGTAACCAACATCATTTTATTCGTGGTTGTCACTGAAAAAATGATATCAGTGACATTCGTGGTTGGTTATTGAAAAAAAGACATCAAGTAACCAACATCATTTTATACGTGATTATTACTAAAAAAATGACATCAGTAACATTCGTGGTTGGTTATTGAAAAAAAGACGTCAAGTAACCAATATCTTTGTGATAATACTTGTTGTAGGAAAACTTTATTCAGTTTGCACAATTTTCTTATTCTTCCTATATTTTATTTTATCCTTATATCTGCTAATCGCATTTCTGCTTTTATAAAAATATAATACTATTTTGTTTACTGTGGTACTTATAGTATTCTCTAATTACTGGAAATTTTAATCATGGTATTATTTTCTGTACAATACCAGGTTGAGTACTTCTGGGAGAGCCTGAACAAGAACTTTAAAATCTTAAATTATCAATTGCTGATGAATCTATGACGGTGTTACTTCAACTTTTATTTATCTTTTTATTTTCTCTTTATTTTTAAAAAGGTTGATCAATATACGTGATGGACGATGAAGATTTTTATAATAGTAATTTTGAAATGAATGAGAAATATATTTTGCTTTTATATGTGTATTTTCTTTTCTCTCAAATTGCTCAATATGATCCTGCGGTATGTGAACATCCGAATATTGGGTCATCACATAATGCAACATTATTAAAGTTTATACATGAGATTGAATTTGCATTATTTTTAACTGATGATGGGCCAAATAGGGATGTATCAGAGTTAAGAGATTTTCTTGGACAATCTTAAAGGGTCTGAAGATCAGTTTAACAAATAACTCTTTTTCTAAATGTATCAACAAGAGCATAAGCAAGTTGAACTTGAGCAAGCTTAAGCTATGTTCAAGTTTGATTTGTTTTAATTAAAATATGTTTTAGCTTAGCTCATGCTTGAAATCATTTGAAAACCTTGTGAACATGTTTGGCTTGATATATATGCAATATAGGCTTGTTTGAATTGAGTTATGATTTGACTTGAGCTGGTATTTTTTAAAAATTTTATAGGCTTGTTGACGGCATGTGACCTTGTATTCGTTAACTCTAATATTCAAGCCTTCACACGAGCCTAGAGAGGCTATAGAACACGATTGAATGTTGTTTTGTTTGTGTTTGACTCGTAATGAATTGAGTAAAAAACTTGTTAAACTCAGCTTGTTTTCTATTGAGCTACTTGAACACAAACTCGTTAATGAGCTGAACACAAGTTGTTCGTCAACGAGTTTTTGATAGCCATAGGTATCAAAACTATCATTTTACATGGGCCTTTCAAGATCATTAAATGAAATTTCATGCAATTGTATGGCTATGCAAATGCAATCTTATAGATGACCTATTACTAAAATTTATATCTAACTATTTTTAGAGCTTCTATTACTAGTGTTAATTTTTATTTCATTTTTCAAGGTTTATCGCACGCCATTTACTCGAAATAAACTGAATAAAGTATTTACCCTTACACCAGAATCACAAAATATAAAGAGATCCAGAGCAGGTACCATTTATTCTCAACTTTGAATTTTACTGTTTTTGCTTCCATTTTATTAATTTTTAAGTACTCATTGTTTGTAGGTCGATGCATTATTCCAAGGTTAGACTTGTCTTCAAGGGTTATGTATAAACCGGTGAGTTTGCAATATCAATTATATGCATATCACAGTGGCTGCTGCTTTGCCTTTTTTCGATTAATTCTTAATTTTAGCAAGTTAATGCTATAGATGCATTTGTGTTGGCCTAACTTTATATCTTGATGCAAATGTTAATCCTTTTTAAGTTTTGTTGATTTTTCATGCTAGCATAAAAACATCTTGTTTCTTTGAATTATGAATGACCTGCACCATTAAGACAAACTTACTATATGACATGAACAATTGGACGCACATACCTTAGAAAAGGAAAAACAAACACTGATTTATTTATGCAAACGTGAAAGCTTACACTCTTTTGAAACATAACATGCATCACTGAGTTATGCAAATCAATTTTCCTAGTTTTGATTCCTTTTTAATTGTTTTATTTCATAATTTTTTAAATTTTTTGTGTTGATGATCCTATAAAAAGTGTCGCATTCTCTATAGTCTGTGCTGGGCTAGTTTTCATAATTGCTTGTTTAATTTCGTAGATTAGCTACTACTGCTACATCCTTATTATTGCTGTTCAAGTTGTCAACTTACTGCTCCTAAAGTGAACTTGTTTTGTATTTCCATTTCTTTTCAGATTCCTTATTTCTATGGTTGCTTGTTGTTGTTGAATCAAGTAATTCACTGTTACCAAAGCTATTAATCTTATATGTTGTTGATTCGTGGTGATTCTCTCTAGTTTATTGATTTCTTCATTTTTGGTTATAACTGCAGGCTTTTTAATTGATTTAACTTTTAATCATTGCTATTTGGTACTTATTGTATAGAATTTGATTATCTAGTGTCATTGATTTATTGAATCACGTGCAAGGCGGTTTATGATCTTAGTGGGTTTTTAGTTATGGGTTGTCTTGTTTACCCATTTTTGTTTCATTGAATGATATGTGAGGCTTTAGCTATTACAGTTACTTTGGGATTTTAGAATCCTAGGTGGCCTTTTGCATCTATTTATTAGTTTTATTATGAAGTAATCTGCTATGTGGTTATTTGTTATCTTACTATTTTATTGTATCTTTATTGAGAATTCTGGTGAATTGCATTGTTATTATTCACTTGTCTATATGTTGGTTGCATTTACTTGCATTAGATTAACAATTTAGCAAGTAAAGATTTTTTATACTTTAGAAAATCAGTTTCAACCTATGATGTGTAAAATTAAAAGGGTAAAATTGC